>JARHVA010000801.1:3102500-3177500 GCA_037957365.1 Torreya grandis
CTTAAAGTTTGTTAAAGCCTTTGAAATGAGTTATAAATCATGTGACTAGTATAAGAAGACCATGTACAATATGATCAAGAGTGATTGAGTACAAAAAAAAGAGTCTAGATAAAAATGGAGAACATTGCTTAGAATATGGATTTGTATACTAATGAGGTGTAAACATGTTGAACGTATTGGTTGTTGTATTATTGTAATAATATCAAGAATAAACATATAGGAATTAGTGAACCTTGGAGGTCAATGTTTCCATTGAGAAGTCATATTTTATTGAATTTTGTTATTAGCATTGTATTAATAGTTTGTAGAAGTCTGATTTGTCCAAAGAAACCCATGGATATATTATATAAAATATAAATTTAGTGTTTTATTTAAGACAAATTATATAAATTTGATATTATTGTAGAATTTGAATATTATCATAAATCATTTTTGGTATCAGAGATCAGTAAGATCTCTTAGGAAAAGAATAAAATAAAGAAAGAGAGAGGGTTTAGGTTCAAGAAGTCCTTAGCCCATTAAGGCTTGAGAAGGTAAGAAATAAAAGCTCATTGAAGCTTAAAGGGTTCCAAGGTATAAAATACTTGGATATAAAGTCAAAATACCAAGGTGAGAAATACTTTGGTGAGACTAAAATAAAAATGAATAGGTACTAAAAGACCAAGTGAAACCTAGGGTAAGGTACAGAAAAAGGTGAAAATAAGGTTTCTAGAGAGAAAATAGAAGGATTGTTAAGGAAAAATAACCAAATAGTAATGAGGGAAGAATAAATGAATGAGTTAAATAAAATAATATAGGAAATGAAATTAATGATAGAGTACATGAAAAAGGAGGAAAATCAATGGTATGGTTGGATATTGAGAAAGAAGGTGAAGTGGCATGTGAAGTTACTAATTAAGATAAGGAAGAAGAAAAGGATGAGAATTCTCTTAAAGAGAAAAAAGAGGTTATTAAGAGAAAATCAAAAATAAATCATATGTAATCTAGAAGAAGGAAAAATGTTAGAAACATATAGAATAAAAGAGGAAAATCAACTAATGAACCCCAGTACAAGCTTAAAGAAGGAAATTGAAGAGGCAATTGATCCTCACTATTTTAATTATAACATTTTATGTGAATGTGTGATTTTAGGTGTACAAGATGATAAAAATGAGGCCCGATTTTAGGTCTTGAAAAAATAAGATAAAATCTTAATGAATTTTAAAGAGCTAATTATAGATGTCAAAAATGGGAAGTAGGAAGATGAGATTAGAAATGAGAGAGCAAATTCAAAATTTAAATAAGAGATATATGATTGGTTTCATAGATTGGTTACTTTTGCAAGGCATAAATTAAGAGAGGAAATAAATTGTAAAGAAAATGGCAGAAAAAAAAAAACTATTAGGTGTCAAAGATTGATGACACACAAGTTTACAACAAGGAACTTGATAAGGAAGAAGTTGAATCATCTTTAAAGACTGAAAATTGAATGAAAAATCTAGATAATGTAGTACAAGATCCTAAATAATGGATCAACATTAAGTTGATTAATAATGGGAAGCATAAACAATATGCTTAGAATGAATACATATTGAAGATGATTCAAAGGCACAATGGAGAAATGATTTATTGCTTTAGTGAATTTATTTTGTATGTAGGTGTAGCATTGAAGGAAGTACCAAAGAGAAGGACTAAATGAGGATAAAATTTTCATGTTCGTATTTATGAGCAATTAATTGAACAAGGCCAATAAATAATCAAGATAAGAGATGAACATAAGAAGATGGAGAATTGGAAGAAAATAAAGAAACTACATTTGATATAGAGTCTAAATTTATTCTACTTAGGGAGTATGATGTATGAGCGTCATCTCCAACTTTATAAATATGATCAATATTTAGTTTGTAGGATCTTATGAGATGTGTTTGATAATAAGAAGTCTTCTCAAGCTCCATTCTAGTTTGTATAGGACATATACGTTTGAATATAGTTTTCCCTCCAAAAAGGCAAGATTTGAAAATTCAAATATGTAAATGGCTTTGGAATGGTATTTTAACATGGAATGGATAATAGTAAAAATATGTTACAAGACCAAATTACTTGATGTTAAAAGTGTTTCAACCTCTAAGCTAAGTCCAACTAGATAAAGGATAATCAAAGAAAATCCAACATTTGAAGAGATCATGTTTGAACAAGTTTAAATTTGGTTAAGATAAATTACATCCATTAAACTATATTTAGACAATATATGATGATCAAATCCATCTGAGGAGGAGCCAAATAAGCTATATAAGCAATGAAGGAGTGAATAAAGAAAAGATTTTGTATATTTTTGTAATGTTATGTAATATTTTCATAAAAGGTTATAGGTCTTGTAGGCATAAATAATTTTTTTAGTTTATATATTAAGGATATATGTAAATAAGAAGGAGATGATTTGAAGACTCACTGAAATCTTGTGATTGTTCAAGGAAGGTCATGACATAAAGAGGGAGGGTGTTAAACCTTATGTATGAATCTTGTATGTTTGTATACATTTTGAGTGAATGAAATGAAGGAATAATTATTAAATATTTGTGAATATTTTTTGCACCTCCATTAAAATTAAGTGAATTATCTTGTATTTATATGTATTAATAAGGAATTTACCAATATGCAGGCTTAGTTTTAAAGAGATAATAAGTTACATAGTCTTGAAGTTGTATCTCTAAGATATGGATGAATGAATGGGATTATAATTTTTTTTAAGAATAAAATTTTAAGTATTGTAAATGTGTTTTCAATTTAATAAATCCCTCATACAATGTATTGGTATTTATTGATAAGTTACAGACTTGAACAAAGTAAAATAGGGTATTGTAATAATACAAACCTTTAATTTATAATGATTTTATGTTGGATGTAATGGTGTAAAGAATAAATAAGGTTAAAAAGGTTAGGGAATACCTAAAACAAATATTATAATGCCTAAATGTTTTGATTGAAGCTTGAAAATTTCAAAAGATAACTCTTGGCCAATACATAGTCCTAGGGTTTCCAACAAGTAAAATTTTTACATATATTGACAAATAACCTTAAAATTTGGAAAAAAAATTGTATAAAGTTGTGTTAGATAATATTATAAATAATGAATTTTTTTTGATGTTTATTGGATAAATATATCAAAAATTATGGTAAAAACAATAGCCCTAGGCTTAATTGGCAAGCCTAGAAACCATGTCTTGTACAAAATATTGAATATCTCAAACAATGATCAAACAAAAAAGGTTGAAACTTTGTGAGTATATGTATTGGAACATGTGAAGATTTTTTAAATATGTTTGCGATCAATTGGTGTTGTATAGAGCAAGTTATATTATAAATATAGTTGTAGGTTTAGGTAATTAAGCCTAAAACCCTTAAAGTCCATTTTCTTGATTTATGAGACTCAAGAGTATATTTAGGCTTGAAAATTGGGTTAATTTTATTTATTATAGATGGGGGAACCTTAAAAATCCTCATATTGTAGTTTAAATTCAATTTTGAGTCAAGATAAGTGAACTAAGCCTTTAATCCTACTAGGTTTGTTTGAGCATTTGAGATATTTTAGTTAAAAAGGATGGTACTAATCATGTAAGGAGAGTTTATTATGATTAATAATTTATATATGAGTTTTTTAAAGGTCTTTAATTCTTATCTCAATCCCAATCTCAAATTTTAGTCTTGAAGCCTAGTATGGTCGATAAGCTTTTAGGCTTGTTTGCCTAAAAGTGAAGTTTGATATTAAGAGAACAATTGTAATCTTTGTTAAGATTGGATTTATGTTGATTCAAGTATAAAATGGAGAAGGAAACCATATAGGTGTTTTTTATACCTTAATTACATGAAAATTTGCATATAAATCCTAGTATTCTTATGAAGGATAGCATGATCTTAAGAGTCTTCAAGTTTGTAAAAGCCTTTGAAATGAGTTACAAATAATGTGACTAGTTTGAGAATACCATGTATAATATTAATAAGAGTGAGTGAGTACAAAAATAAGAGTCTATATCTAAATTTAGAATATTTTCTTAGAATATGTATTTGTAAATTAATGAGGTGTAAACAAGTTAAAGGTATTGGTTATTTTATTATTGTAATAACATTAAAAACAAACATATATGAATCATGTAACCTTGGAGGTCAATGTTTCCATTGAGAAGGAATATTATCTTAATGTTTTTATTAGCATTATATGAAGACCTTTTAGAAGCCTAATTTTCCCAAAGAAACCTATGGGTATATCATGTTAAAGCCAAATTTAGTGTTTTGTTGATGACCACTTACATCGGTTTGATATTATTGTGGAATTTGAATATTCTCCTACATCACCTTTGCATGGAATCTACACCTAATATATGTATCATGTTAAAATTTATGAATAATGGTGGTACCAATGTAAAAAATGCTGCCAAAAATATATATCCAAATCATATAGCTATGAAATTTGGCAAATTTGAAATAGGTGCAAGTGTGGATAACATATTTATAGGACATGCCCCCATTAAATATGGAGAATATGATATTTTTTTCAAATGTGGAGAACCTGTTTTTCATAATATGCCCCCACTATAATATGGAGATGATGAATACTAAATAAATGTGGAGGTTATGATTTTTTGACATGCCCCCATTATGCTATAGAATTATGAAAATGTGAAAGTCATGCCTCTATGACATGCCCCCAATTTTTACATGAAGGGAAGTATACTCTAGTAGTTACTTGACCTCAAAAGGATCATATCTTGGTAGATGTACAATAAAATCAGGTATTATGTGATCAAATCAAGTTCTAAGATTCATGTTTTATATCATGGAAATATCTAAAGAGTAATAGTATGAGCTCATCAAGTAATAAAAAATGCACATAAGGGCACTAAAAATTAATGTAAATAATATAATGGTCAAAGGATACCTCATATAAGGGGCATACTCAAGTTCTAGATAATCAAAGGGACATGACTCAGTAAAATGTCCACAAATCATAGAATAGTATATTTAAATGTCCATACCACAAAACATGACATATTCAAATGTTAAAATAGGCAAGCAAAAGCATGAGGAACATAATAAATGGATAATATTCAAATGATCAAACATGAAATACAATACAAGACAATAAAAATCAATTAACACACTCAATGAAGTACATAAAATGAAAAATTAGGACAAATGTAAGCAACTAACATGAACCTAACATACTAGTTTGAAAACATGTGTTTTTAAGAAAAGTTAAGTACATATCCTATGAAGTACACTGTGAAAGGTATATGCATGGATAGAGGCATATGTAAATATATATAAGCTCAAATATGATGATGTAAAATGATCATAGAATAATATAACCTAGGTGTATCATGATCAAAGAACTATATTCCCATAATGTACTTAGGATGTGAGTGGATAGAAGGAACGACATATGTATGTGCATATATTATGTATCTAGGTATTCTTGTATCACACTCAAATGAAGCACAAAACATATGTGTATATAGGAAAGGAATAATATTTTATTTTTTAACATAAAATAAAAACCATATGCATAAGAAATAGTATAACTTGGAAAATGTTGATTTTTTTGGTGTTTTTGAATTATTCAAATGTTTTTTTTGGAATATTTGATCTATATTTTTAAATATTATTACTTAGGGACCTCAGCATCAGGAGGTGGAGCCTTTACTTTCCAAAACCTATTATATTTTCTTATTTTTTCTATTTCAATGTTCTCTAGTAATTTATGATTGGAAATTATTTCTATGGGTTTATCATCAAATCCATCATATGTAATGCTAAATTATTTATTTTTAAATTGGTATAAAAGACACATATTTGGTTTATTACTAATTGTTTTCATATCAATAAACCATTATTGCCTAAATTAGAAAGTTAAATATAGTCTTTGGCTTAATACCCATTTTGATGTATCGACCACTTTTGGTCTACACGCTATTAGTAGCATGATGCATCCAAGGGAATCATGGAAAAGTGGGAAATGTTTTAGATTGTGTACATCATGGCCCAACTATTGTAAACATGTAACAATAGAAAATGTTTCCTAGTTGTTTGAATTTATCTTAATGTGTTGATAATAAGTTCCATCAATATTTTTAGTAATGGTTAAAATTTCATGCCTTTTTTTCTTTGAAAATTGGTTTTATGTGGAAAAATTGGAAGAATTTGGTAATTTTCATGTCTTTGTCATAATTTTAATTCATCCCTCACCTTTGTATTTATAAATATGGTTTTGTAATGCCACACATTGATTTGTATTATGGCTAGTGATTTTATGATAAGAAAAATATAATGATCCATATTTAGGAATAAGTTTACTACTTGTTCTGTGTCTGTTAGGATGTAAATATATCATGTGATGCTCAAATAACATGGTAAAAATTTAATTTGGGACATCCCAATTTAGTAAGATCTAGATAATCTATTGTGGAAGTTTTTGAGAGGGCTCTACATTGTTTGCATGGTATATTTGCATTGGTCACTTGTAAGGTTGGTTTAATGTTTTTATCCAAGAGGGATGGATTAAATAAAAAGAATTGACATGTTCTTATGATACTTTTTCCATTACCTTATTTGATTTTGGTCTTATATCCTCTAGTGGTGAATTTAACTTGTATCTACTAGGTCTTGTAGGTGTGAATAGGTTATGTTTAAGATGCTTAAGTAGATTGAAACTAAGTTTTTGTAATTTTCATTACTAATATCATAAGAAAACTCATCATAACTATCATAATAATATGAAAAATTATCATCTTGATGTTTAGTATTGACCAATAAAATAATCTTGAATGTTTTAGTTTCTTATAGTTTTGGTATCATTGGTTCTGTTGGTAATGGTTCTTTCTCTCGATGTACATCCATGTACACCTTAGTGTTTGGTGTTTTCTTTGTGTCTCAAGGTGAAGGAGACATTGTTTTTGACTCACCCATTTCATACATTTGAATATTTTCAAGTGGGATATATTGTTTTGGTGATACCACTTTAGGTATTCCTTTTATGTAGAAGGTATAATTTTGAAAAAATTGAAGGGTTCATCATCAACATGTATTGTTAATAAGGTCCCATCATGTATAAATTTAACACATTGATGTAATTTATATGGGATGGATTCCATGGTATGTATCTATGGTATAACAAAAAAATAGCTATTGTGTAATGACTAGGACATTACTTGGAATGTAATTAGAACCATTTTTGGTCCCAATGACACATCTAATGTGATTTGGCCAACTAGAGGGCTACATGAATTATCAAATTATTTGATATGAATGTCTTATTTTTAAATAATATTTCAGCTAATATCCATGGTGGTTATAAAATATGTGACACAAATGTTTAGGACCAAACCATTATCAACTAACACCCTTTTGATTGCCTTGTTACACATGCTTACTTATATGAATAAAGGAAAATATTGGTGAATGATATATATTGATGGTTAATATTTGGGATAAAATTTAATAATATTTTAATTATTTTTGAGATATTTCATAACATATATAAAATAATTTGGTTCAATATCACTTAGTAATTGGGTTTCATGCAACGCTTCATTTAAGATGTCCTTGTAGATAGTAGATTGATTTAAGAGTTTAAGGATTGAAAATTTAGCATACATATTTATTAATTGGATAATACGATATTATAATTTTGATTTGATAAAAAATTTAGGCTTAGTAGGAACCTATTGGCTATTAACAAGTGGTGGGATAGATTAGGTACCCTTACCTTTTTGAGTAGTGACAATGTGGACTGTGAAATCCAATATAAGCCATGGGTGAATAATGGGATTGAGATGGTAGCTATAACTTGAATAGGATATAGGTATAATAAAGGGTTGGGAGTATGAACATTGGTGTCTAGATAAAAGCTTTATAGTATTTCAAAATAAGTTATAGAAATAAACTTGAACCTTATCCTTTCTTAGATTCTAGTTAAATTGATCCATATATGAAATATAACAAATAAGGGCTACTATGAAATATTAAAAAAGGAAATAAATGATATATGAATATATAATTAATTAATGAATTGAAAATATTATTGTAAAATATTACATTTTAAAAATTAGAAGTTAGATAAAAATATAAAACCCTAGGTCAATCTAAGGTTTTGAGATCAAAGTCAGGTTCACCAAATGTTTAACCCTAAATTAGATATGTGTGGTTATCTAGGGTTAAGGGGTATTATATTAGATTTTACACAAAGATGTTAAACTAACCTAATTAATAGGATAATTAATAGAAAAACTTAGAAAAATAATAGTTATATTTTATAAAACAAAGATTACTAGAAATAGTAAAGTACAAGTATTGGTAGATATTGTAATGAATTGGAAACAAATGATACATTGATAGTTTATTATGTGCATGCATGTATGATATGGAATAGGCTAGAAATGGATTGGAAGATGATCCTAGAATAATCATTATATTTTGAAAATTTATTTCTATGGCCTTAGACGTTTGCATTAGATCTAGATGATTGTGTTTATGTAGGTGCTTGAATTTAATATAGGTGTCCTATATGGAATATTGACTAGATCTATATGTGACCAACTGGATATTTATAGGTTTTTTTTCACCTTTATTTTGATGTCTTTAGATAATGTACATAGGAAATCACTCTTTATTAAATGATCAAACCCTAAATCTTCACCCTTGTAGTGATTATGGAAAAAATGGGTTAGTGGGCCCATAGTGTTGAGACGCCCCAAGGAACCCTATATAAATGGGTGTTGCCTACATAGATAATATTTTGAAGAGGGACTAAAAATTATGTATTTATACCCTATGTGTTGGTTTTTATGTGCAAAAGGATTAAATGTGTTATAAGTAAAGACATGTAGTGACCTAGATTGTAACTTGGAAAATATGGATTATGAACTACTCTGGGAATGATTCAGACCTATAGAAATACTAATCCTATGATTGATATATAAATATGGATTAATAAGGTAGGATTTTACACTTTTATGATTGATTGAGTGCTTATTAATATATGGTCTTCTGAGTTGTATGTGATATCCAATTGATTGTAGGTTAAGAATCAATGAGGGCTGATTTTGTATATATAAAAATCCATTTTATAAATATCTCACACTATATCTCTTAGGCCAAAATTTATTTTGAAAGTTTGATTAATTTTGGGCATTGGATACTTTATAATAAAAGTGGACACTTGTGTTGATGGAAGTTTTTGTTTGGGACACAAATGTCTAGGAAGCTATAACATAGATACATGTCTAAAACTATCAATGATAAATAATAATCAGGTTTAAATATTTTTGCATAATATAAAGGGCTTGGTCATCATAATAATGTTTAGACTAAGAGATAAGTAATTTTTCACAAGTAGATATTGAATATGAACCTTTTGATAATAGTCAAGTCTATAATTTAAAGGTACACTCATGATACATGTTTTCTAAGTGTACACGATTGAGTTACTACATGAATCAAATTTTAGTATCTACAGTGAGTATGTTTTAAGATATAAGAACATGTTTGCAAAAATGACAAAATAAATAGTTGATACTAAACTTAAAGATATTTTTACTCAAATTTTTATTAATCATATTCAAGATCCTGTCATGTTTTTGTTAGGATACCTACAACAATCAATATGCTCTGATACCAATTTTTAGGAGACCCCTTATCCAACGGAAGCATAATTGATTACTTTCTTATAAGCAATTAAACACGGAATTATACCAAAATGATAAAGTAACTAGAAACTTGAGACAACAAAGAATTTGAGAGACAATACACACTCTTGTATTAAATATTACTAGAAGAAAATACAATAAGGAAGATGCCACTTCTTCTTCCACCTCAAAGGCTTGCCACACCTCAAGACCTTCTTCCCTCTCTCTCTTGCTCAACACAACAACTCTATAGCTTGAGTTATTATCCCTCCTTGAAAGCTTCAGCTGATCTCCTTGACCTTACACCTGTAGATCTCCTTGACCTTGCTTGCTTCAATGCTTTTACTTGCCTTCTTGATAATTACAATACATGCCTTATGGGTCTTTAAATAGGATCCCATGATTACAAAAATAGAACTCTAACTACAATAATTAGACACGCAGCTCATGACTATAATTAGTCATTTGACATGCAAACACTCGCTTCACTTAACTGACTGTTCATCAACAATAGTTTTGGAAATACACAGGTGATCAATGTCAGTCCCTGTCTGTCTGGTGCTGTCGACATTGGCCGACTCCCTGCCGTCACTGGTTTCCTTCTGCACTACAACTGACTGACATCGGTCATGCTGCCGATGCTGGTGCTTCTGGTTCTTCAACATCCTCTTCTTGTGTCTATAAACAGTTGAAGCTTTTAGCTCCACACCCTAACAATCTCCCACTTGGAGATAAATAGCTGCAACTTGTACCTGTACCTGTACACCATCTATTTTGTTCCTTAGGCTCTGTATCCCTCTTTAAAGTCACTCTTGAAGACCAACCACCACTGAAACCTGTGATGCTAAACCTGTCACTTATGCCAAAAGAATTTTGCTGCTCCCAAATTCTTCATGACATACTTCTGAACCAGCTCTACCCTAAGCTCAGAAAACTCCCTGTATATGAAACCCTGCAACAAGTAACACAATACAGTAATAGGATAATGTAGCTAATATTATCCAACCTGGTAAAGATAAAATACAATGGTCAAACCTCCATTGCCTGCAGCCTAAACAAGACCATATACCATAGCCTTCTGTCTCACATGTCCATCCACTCTCTTCTCTAAAATGGGAATCCATCCCTCTATCCAGTGCTTCCTTCCAGCTGACAACTCTACCAACAAATACCTATTTGGTACTTCTCCAAGGACTCACACTCCTCATCCATGTCAAGTTCCCACTATTTCTATATTCTACCTGCATTACTACTTCCATCTTCCTAGTTCTTAACTATCAGTAAGTAATATAAAGAAGGTGAACAATGAATATGAGGTTCACTTACCATTTCTGACCTCCATATGGGTGTTTGAGACTCCTTAACATCTAGCTGTCCACCCATCATCTGTTCCAGTGATCGATCTCAGCCATCTCCCAGTCTGCTCCTGACTGATGTTGGTTCCCTACACTGACCCTGACTACCAACATCATGTTCCTTGGCCGATGCCAGCATCCCCCCTACCGATGTCAGTCCTTATGACCAACATCAGACTTCTCCTGCCTGACCTACCGACCCTGCTAGTCTGCACGTGACCGATGTTAATATTTGGCTGACCGACGTCGGTCCCATGTGACCGACATTAGCATCTGTGTGTTCCTGTAAGTGATGAAATTTTCATCTGTGAGCTCTTATTGGATCAAACCTCTATCCATGCTGCCTTGCTCAGATTTATTCAGCCCCTGTGACTGATCTCTATCCTTCATCTCCTCCATAAACACCAAGGCTTCTTTGTTCCTGTCAAAAGCATCAAATTTCCTTTTTCTGTAATGAACTCTATCTATGCTTTCCAAGATTTGAACACATACCTTTTGAATCAAGAACATCCATTCCCTTCTTATTCACGTGACCAAGCCTATTAGACCACATCTTTGAATCTACACCAGAAGTAGAATCAGTAATACAAGTAGGTAGATAAAGAGTACCTAATTTATTACCTCTTACTAGAATAAGTGCTCCCTTGGTAACCTTCCAAGATTCCATTGTGAGGGTTATTGTGTATCCCTCATCTCACAACCTTCCTACAGAAATTAAACTCTACTTCAGAATTGGAACATGCATGACCTCCTTCAACACCCATGTGTTGTCAATCTGCAATCTCAACTACACTTTCCCTTTGCCAACTATCTAACAAGGCATACCATCCCCTAAATAGAGCACTCCAAAGTCTCCCTATTCATACTCATGAAACAAATCTCTGTTTGGGGATGCATGAAAAGATGAACCCGAATCTAAAATCCATGATCCTACCTGACTATCCAAAGAAAGTATGAGAGGATCCTATACCACAATATTTGCATCCTTTGCTTCTTCAGTACCTGCATGTTGATTCTCTTTATCTCTCAACCAACACTCCTTTGTATGTCCTTTCTTTCCACAAAACTAGTAGATAATACCTTTGGACTTAGATCTCCTTCTCGACCTTGATTTCCCTTACTCAACCTTTTCCCTTTGCCTTCCCCTGCTTTTTGCACTTAGAGCATTCCCTGATGATTCACCTGTGCTTCTCCTACGTATTTCTTCATTCAAGATCACACTCACAACATCATCAACTTTTAAGATTTTAGAAGCAGATGCAGAATTACTTACTGCCATAACCAAACTGTCCCAACTTTCAGGCAAAGAACATAAAATCAAGAGAGCCTTTACCTCATCATCAAAAATAATATTGACTGAAGCTAATTGGTTTACCAAACCATGGAAATCATTGAGATGAGTATGTATCGATCCACCTTCCTGCATTTGCAAAGTAAATAGCTGCTTCATAAGATATACCTTATTAGAAGCCGAGGGCTTTTCGTATAAATTCGCCAAGGACTTTATCAACTCTTTCTTTGTCTTGCACTGTGATAAGCTGGAAATCACAAATAATGCAAGGCTCAACCTTATGAAACTGAGAGCCTTCTGATCAAGAACACTCCATTCTTCATCCTTCATATCTGTGGGCTTGCATGCAACCCCACCCAATGGTAAGTACAAATCCTTCTGATACAGATAGTCCTCAATCTGCATCCTCTAATGTTGATAATTCTTGCCGTTAAACTTCTCCATTCGTAGCTTACTTTCTTCTACCATTGCTGAACTCCCACTTAATCAGAAAAAAAACTCTGTGAATGACCTATAATCAAAAACAATAATCACTTCCTACAAACCGTAGCTCTGATACCAACTTGTGATACCTACAACAATCAATATGCTCTGATACCAATTGTTAGGAGACCCCTTATCCAACGAAAGCTTAATTGATTACTTTCTTATAAGCAATTAAACACGAAATTATACTAGAATGATAAAGTAACTAGAAACTTGAGACATCAAAGAATTTGAGAGACAATACACACTCTTGTATTAAATATTACTAGAAGAAAATACAATAAGGAAGATGCCACTTCTTCATCCACCTCAAAGGCTTGCCACACCTCAAAACCTTCTTCCCTCTCTCTCTTGCTCAACACAACAACTCTATAGCCTGAGTTATTATCCCTCCTTGAAAGCTTCATCTGATCTCCTTGACCTTACACCTGTAGATATCCTTGACCTTGCTTGCTTCAATGCTTTTACTTGCCTTCTTGATAATTACAATACATGCCTTATGGGTCTTTAAATAGGATCCCATGCTTACAGAAAATAGAACTCTCAACTACAATAATTAGACACACAGCTTGTGACTATAATTAGTCATTTGACATGCAAACACTTGCTTCACTTAACTGACTGTTCATCAATAGCAGTTCTAGAAATACACAGGTGACCAATGTTAGTCCCTATCTGTCTGGTGCTGCTGACATCGGCCGACTCCCTGCCATTGCCGGTTTCTTTCTGCACTGCTACTGACCGACGTCTGTCATGCTGTCGACACTGGTGCTTCTGGTTCTTTAGCATCCTCTCTTGCGTCTACAAATATTTGAAGCTTTTAGCTCCACACCCTAACAATTTTTTAGTTTATGATTCTTTTATGCACTATTCTATACAAAATTATAGTATCTATAGTGAGTATATTTTAAGATATATGACCATGTTTACCAAAATGAAAAATTAAATGTTTGATACTGAGCTTAAAGATATTTTAATTCAAATTGTGATTAATTCTTCAAGATCCTATCATGTTTATTAATTTAAAATAATTTTATGCAATATTCAATATAATTAAGAGCATGAGGTCAAATTGATTACTTTGAATAAGCTCAAGTATATCTCCAATGCTGCTTTTAATTCAACAATAAATTTTTTAAGGAAAGTGCCTATGTGTATGTCTAATTATAAGAGAAAAGCTAATGATAAAAAAATGAGGATAAATCAAAGGTAAATGTTATACCATAACCATTACCTAAGATTCAAATAAAATCTCCACCAAGGAGGCATTTTTCAAGGCTACATTCAGCTCTTTAGGTGCTACTACAAAAGCTTCTTTAATTTCATGTTATTATTACTTCCTCCACCATTAAAAATAGATCCATCTAGACTTCAATATATAAGTTTTTATGGGAATGAATTTTGTGATTATCATAGATGTGTTTGACATTATAATATTAGATGTATACAACTCAAACACAAAATTAAAGACCTCATTTCTTAGAATGTTATTGAAATTCGTACACCTAATGAAGAGGCTATCCCACAAGTAAATGACAATGAAAATATATAAATGTATAAATATCCCTTTCAAAATCATGAAGCACAAACTAATAAGCAAAATTATGAATGAAATTATCATCCTCATCCATAATCATATGGAAATTATTTTGATATCATCATTGGTATATTTAAAATCAAACATAATATCCATATTTAAATTTGATAATTATAAAATTATTGATGATTATTTTGATATACATGCATTATTTATTAGAGCATATGTTGGTGTAAAACCAATCCATAGTGTCATGATAGATAATTGATCAAGTGGAAATATGTTAACCATAACAATTATACATTCTCTTGGTTAGCACATGTGTATTTTATATGTTATTAGGGAGACTTTGGTTATAGAAAATCAACACATTTCCTTCTATAATTCACAAGTGTATAAAGTTAATTCATGATAGTAAAGTGGTTAAAATTTCAAGAATTCAATATGAATATCTTATGGAGCCAAGGGTACCTAATTCTATTCCTCAATATTTGGTTGGCATAATTATTGATAAAATTGGTAATGAATTAGTTTATAAAACTATTTATGAGCATGAGTATATTTTAGTTTCTTGAAATAGTTATAAGAATTAAAATACTGTTGTTTTTCCATCTATCCTTGAGAATTATATGATTACATATGATCATGATGATTTGGATAGAAAGATAAAAATAGATAAGTCCTAAGCGAAAAATGGCACATAGTACAAGGTTTTTATCTAACATGAAATTGATGTTATGCAAAAGGCTCCTACATAGGTACATGTTATTACATCATATCATCCCATTCATGGGGATACATGATTATATATATATATATATATATATATATATATATATATATATATATATATATATATATATATATATATATATATATATATATATATATATGGGTAGGAATTTAGAGGGTTATTTTATAACACATAAATCTTATTTAGATTTAGAGGGTTATTTTACAACACATGTTTCTTCTTTAGTTTCAAAAACTTCTACATTTGGCACATCTTCTTCTACACAAGATCTTGATCCTTCCTATCAAAGATATGGATACATGTATGAGCATCATAGTGATGAGATAATTTATTGTATACATGGTTGGGTCAAGGACCTTGATTAGATTATTTTCTAGTATGTACTTGTATATAACTTATTTGTCCCTTCTTTTTATTTATTATTCTTCTACACATACTCCAATTTTTCCTCTAACCCTTGTATCTATTTTCATTATGGTGGAATTTCACTTTCCTTCATCCTTGCCTTACTTTTATTCACCACTTTGTTGAGGGTTGTTAAAATCCACTTCTCCTTCCATTTTAGGACTTTTATGATTACTGTGTCTTTCCAAGTGTTTTTAAATTTCACTTATGCATGATTTACTTTTACAGTTATGGAAAAAATGCAAAAAACATTAATATATACTAAAAATACAAAAAAATCAAAACCAAGACATGTAGGGATACTATCATGTTATTATATTATATCTTTTTATATGTCAAAATTTTTTATGTTTAATGGATAACTTATTTCATTTCATTTTTAATACATAATGCTTATCAAAAGGCATCTAAGTGTGCAACATGACATATATTTATAAAAACAAAAGATATTAATAAACATAATACACTGTCATAATCAAAAAATATTTCATATAGTCAATTAAGATAGATATGCACCAATAAGAAAATAGTGAACTATGTCCCTATCCTCTAATGTGTTCCTCTCCTTATGCATTTTACATCTTTAATTTCAACTTCAACACAACCATATTAATTTTTTCTATAGGTTTTCCTTAGAGAAAAAAGAACATACTCAAATATTATTTAGATTTTAAGTTTAATCATAGTTTTCCATGTATTTGATGCTGGGATAGCCTTATACCCAAATTTTATTTCACAATTAGTGGCATATCATTATTTTATACAAACACTCTTACATGTTTTATTCATCAAAAAACTATTTTACATGTTGAGATATAATGAAAATATATGACTCTTTTTCATTCATACTTTACATGTATTGTTATGAATATGTTATTTGCTAAAATAAACATAGATACATATTATTCAAAGATTATCATTTTAGTTTCTTCATACTTATATAAAATACATGTGTTATTCCATAACATGTTTCAATTTGTTTGCTTCTTATATACATCCATTGGCCTTGTGTATGTTCAACATACACCATCTTGATTGTATGACATCATCATGCCCTATGTGTATGTCACTTGGCCTTTTATGTTTGTTTCAAAATTAACATGGACCTTGTATTTAGACTTTGGGCCTTATGTGTGACATTTATACATGGTTTCTAACTCTCCATAACGTCTTACATTTCCCTTGCATGTGAAATTTATTCCTTCTTGAATGAGATTGTGTGACTTTTATTACATGTTTCTTACTTGCTATATGGTTCCATGATGCCTAGTCATACACTATTAAGTTTATAATTACAAAAATATATGGTGACATGATGCATATCATGCACATACTATAGATATTAAAATTGAATATTTATATCATTTCAATATTGTACATTTGAGAAATATTAATTAGGGATCTACCCTTCAATTCTAGACTTAGTTAATCTTAAAAGGCTTGTATTCATCATATCATTATGCTTAAATGATTATCTCTTAGTATGATCCATATAATTATGATGAATTGGCTCTCATACACTACACATAAAGCTTAAAACTAGATAAATATTCTTCATTATCAATTTCAAATCCATACTTATTTCTATCCATCTAGATACTACCAATGACAGAGGACACTTCCATCTATAGTAGTGTCCAGATCCTTATCTAGTGTCTAGTTGCCAAAATTCATCCACATTACAAATGTTTCTAAACTTATGGGTTAGCCTATTTATATTATTTAACCCTACTATGATATATTTTAAAATGGTATGGTATAAATATAAGTCTAAGAATTCTCATTTTTCATCTAAAAAATACCAATCAAACACCTATCAAGACTCATTAAATCAATTACACAACTGATTTATTATTTATTATTCATTTCTATTTATTTTTTATTCATTGGATAGTCATAAAAAGGTCTAAATAATTCAAAGAACAACAATATTTTTCAAGTTACAAGCTAGATCACTGCGTGCATCTTCATAAAGTATATTTCACCCTTATGCATACAAACTCACAAACATAATAAATATATAAGTTTGGGAACTCCTTAGAGTTATAGATATGTAGACAACACTTAGTGATAGAGGGGTTATCAAGGTCAGATCAACATCATGCACCCACTAACCTATTTTTAACAAACTCATTCTAAGGGTGAATAAGGGTGAAGATATAAGGTTTAATTAATTAACAAAGAGTGACAAATTATATACCATATTTGAATGTATAAAAAAAGGTAAAAATCCCCATAATGATGAATTTGGTTGCTTAAATATCAAATCATTACTTTTTACTAGACACCTAAATCATAGTCAGACACTAACATTGATAATAGTGTCTAGATATGATGGTAGTGTCTACAACCACATAACTACAATTTTTAGAATCTGATGATTGATCTAGAATACTTATCCTACTTAATGTACACATATTGAAAATCTATATTTTCTTGAACATAGTAAAACCTAGCTAAGTATCATTTCTCTTTGGTATTAAAATCAATTTAACATATTTCAAACTTGGTACCTTCTATATTAAACATATCTCAATATTATAGTCTAGAATATTCATTTATCTAAGTTTTCAATTAATTGGATTGCTATAGATTAGTTTGAAACCATTTTTATTAAAATAATTGTATATTATTAACCTTATACTCACACATCAAATTTAATGTTAAGAATTTGGTGAACCCAACCTTTGGTATCCAAACCTTAGGTTGACCTAGGGTTACCTGATTTACTTTTTTTTATCTTTAATTTTTGATTCCAAAAAATATAAAAAATAAAAAATTATTTTCCTAAAATCATGTTAAATATGGATACATATATAATTTACTTCCATCATATAATACATAATGTTAGTCATTACTTGTTAGGTTTCATGCATGGTTAAATCAATAAAAACTATAAGCAAAATGGGTTTAAAATCTAATCAATTTAAAGTGAATGTATCCTTGTATACCCATTTTTGTTATAATGTTTACAATTATATATTTATTTTTAATATTAAACACAAAAAGGAGTGCTTGAAATAATTATTTTCTCCATACCATACTACAAACCAATACAATGATGTTATTGATAAAATGTCACTCTTATATCTACTACATCATTCTTCCCATTACGAGGATGTTATTTTGGATGTATTATGTATTATATTTCCTCAATAAATTTTGAGCCAGGGTATGTGGCCTCCATGATAAAACCTCCTTTTAACCTCTAATGAGTTGAGCATAACATATCCTTTGAAAAAGAGGATTTACCACTTTACCATACTATAAATTGTTATTTACCACTATATATCCAGGTGTGTGTTTTCAATAAAATAGTTAAAAGATTAATTATGGAAAATGGTTATATAATGAAAATTTTCAACATTTATTTGCTTTCCTTACTTGTAATTAAGTCTAAATTCTTGGAATCTTAAATTATGAGCATCTAGGAATTTGATAATATTTCACGGTAGCTATTGGGGAAAATAACATTGTAAACTACTATGGGACCTTCGTACATTACCTACTTTATGCCAAGTTATGACAAATGATTTTAATTACAACATAATTTTGGGATGACCTTGGATACATGAAATATATGTGGTCCCATATATTTTGCATGCATGCCTAAAATTCAGCCACCAAGGATCTATCTACACATGTCCAATGGATACTACTCCCTTCAAACATTGTGTGATGGTCTAAAAAATGAATATTCATAAGACACAATATTATAAATATGATTTAGGCTCTTGATATTTGGTAAAAAATGGATAAAAATGATAAATATTTGGAAAAAAAGAATAAGGTATAGCCTAGTCTATTTCTCTTACAAATAATACAAATCGGTAAGGCTTGGGTTTTTTAGAAAAAAATATAAATCATAAAAAATATACTTGTAATAAACCATATTTTTTATGGAAAAAATTAGAATGTATACATGTAACATATTATAAAAATGATATACAATTGGTAAACCCTCCTTTGATTGATGAAAATGCTTCTTTGGAAATTTGAACACTAGATGAGTTCTCAAATGATGAGTCATTGCTAGAGTACTTTAGGGAACATGAGGATATACCTTCCTTATGTCATAATTATAGGTTTATTCATTCCAAATTTTCTCATGTTTACTTTTGTGAGAGTGATAATACCAACATCCAACATGATGTACCTAATACTATTCATTCTATACCATATGTCACAGAATGATCCACTTCACTAAATGAAGAAATGATGCAATATAACTATGGAATAGATAAAGATGCTTGACCAATATTAATCATTACAATGATGTAGGAGTATGAAGGAAAAAACTATCAAAATGTCCTACATGATTACCTATAATTATCTTCTTGAGCTTATTCAAATATGCCTGGGATTGACCCATTAGTGGCAATGCATAATATATTAATATATCTAGATGTAAAACCAGTTAACAAAATTCATAAAATGAATCCCAATATGGCATTATTGGTAGAATATGAAATTAAATGAGGGATTTATAAGATCCATTGTACATTTTGATTGGGTTTTTAACACTATACCTATCACTAAGCCTAGTGGTGACATTTGATGTTACACTAATTATTGCACTTAAAAAAAGCTTGTCCAAAAGATGAATTTTCCTTAAAATCAACATGATTATCAATTATATAACTAGATATGAGACATTTTTGTTCATTGATGGTTTGATCGGATATAACCTAATCAAAATTAACCTAGCAGATTAATAAAAAATAATGTTTACCTCCTCATGGGGAAAAATTTGTTATACTATCATGCCTTTCAGACTAAAAAATCTAGGAGCAAAATATAAAAGGGTAATGAGACACATTTACTTAGAATTCATCCACAAAACTATTGAGGACTTTGTAAATTATTTACTCACAAAATATGAACACCAACAAGATCATGCTATAGATTTATGACAAATATTTGAATGCTTATGAAAGTTCAATGTATGATTCAATCCAAAAAAATGTGTTTTTGGAGTCTCTTCCATAAATTTTTTGGGGTACATAATATCCTAGAGGGACATCAAGGTTGATCTAAAAAAATTAAAATCTATCATTGAGATGCCACCACCAACTAATTTAAAATAATTACAATTTTTACATGGTATAATTAAGGTAATTTGACACTTCATTGCTTAGTTGACTAATAAAATGATTCCTTTCATGTGATTGTTAAAAAATGATACTGAATGCATATGGGATGATGCTTTTTAGCAATGTTTTGATAAAATGAAGGAATATTTAGCAAATCCACTAGTGCTTATGTCTCCTATCTAGATAGAATATTACTCCATTATATCTAAAAAACCCATGTGACCTTTGGGGCCCTATTACCATAATATGATGATGAATATTGAGATTGCATAATTTATTAGATAATTTTTTAGTTGGTTGATTATGAATTCAAATATATCACAATGGAAAAATTGTCTTATACTAATATTTTCCATGTAAAAATTAAGGCACTATTTGTTCAACAATGATATCCACATTATAATTAATGGATATCCTTTGAAGTTTCTCATGAACATAACACATATAACTATATGAATAAATAAATGGGTGATGTAACTCATAGAATTTGATATCAAGTTTATATGTCAAAAATTAATAGAAGATCAAGTTGTAACTAATGAATTAACTGTGGATCTATTAAAATATCCTTTATTAATTACCAAGGATTTATGTGATGAGTTAGAATCATATAATATATCCCATAATCTATGCACAATGTTATTTGAAAGATCTATATGTATGATAGGCATAGGTGCAGGAATCATATTTTCATCCCCAAGGGAAAATAAATTCCATTATCTTATATATTGGCCTTTTTTGGCATAAATAATATAGAATAATATGAGGCCTTGATAATCAGATTATCCATAGGAAAAAAAATATTCATATCAAGGACATTTGGGTTTTTGGTGACTCTTAGTTGGTTGTTAATCAAGTTACCAATAATTACAAATATAAAGAAGAGCATTTAATTCCATATAAATAAATGGTGGATAGATTGAAATAAACATTTGAATTTTTCTCTATTGAAAGTATCCCATGTAAATATACCCTTCACATAGATGCAATGACCAATATGAGGTACTTTATGCCTTTTAATATCAGTGATGAAAGCATAAATTCTACAATATAATAGTTATGACAACCTTCTATTACATCAAACAAAATGGATGCCTTAATAGTTCTTGCTATTACACGTAGTTATAAAAATATAGAATGGTACAATGAAATTTATAATTTCCTATATTGGGTTTACATACCAGATCATTTTACACAGAATGACATATATTACAATGGGAGGCACTTCACTATGTTATAATTGGAAATGATTTATTAAAACAAAGTTTTCATGGACAATTAATTCGATGCCTAAACAAAGATGAAACATGAATTGAACTCTTAGTAATACATGATAGTGAGTGTGGTAAACACTTTATTGGCAAGGCCATATCCCAAAGATTATTAAGAAAAGGTTATTATTGGCCTATAATGGAATAAAAATGTATTGAACATGAAAACTTATGTTTATAATCCTAAAAACATATCAATTTAAATCGTGTTCCATCTCACAAGTTACAATTAATTATCTTTCCATGGCCCTTCTCCTTACAAGGTTTTGATTTTATTAGAAAAATAAATTTTGTATCCATAGGTAGTCATAAATTCATAATCAAAACTACATAATAATTTACCAAATGGGTAGAGGCAAATCTAATTGGATTTACCATAGGAGATGACATATGTGGATTTTTAATGACCAATATTATCTATCACTTGGAGATACTCTCAACAATATTTACCGATAATGGGTCATCATTTGAAAATAAAATAGTGAAGTGATTTTGTAGTAAGTAAAAAATCAAACACACATTTTTTACACCCTATTACCCATAGGGTAATGGTCAAGCATAAGCAACAAATAAAACCATTTTCAAAATACTTGAGATAACATTTGAATGATATAGTACAAATTATCACCAATAGATGGTGTATGCATTATGGGCATACCACACTAGTGTTAGTACACCTATGAAAGCTACACCTTATTCATTAGTTTATGGTATAGAGGTAATCCTAACTATTGAAATTGAAATAAAATACTTGCATGTTTCTCTCAAGGATAATATAAATGATAACAAGTATCCATAAAAATGATTACATTCATTGGAACAATTGAGTCCATATGCACATAAGATATTGAAAATTTATGGGTTTATCAAGATCACGTCAAAAGAGAATGTAAAAAAAAGTTTGAGACACATGATTTTGTTATGGGTGACTTGTCACTAAAATAAAATTAGAAGAATAATAGTGCAAAAAAAAAAATTTAAACCAAATTGGATGGGCCCATTTATAGTTATAGAAAATTAGGAAAAGGCATATACTGCCTAGATAAAATTGAAGGAAAACCTCTCAATAACCCAATGAAAATTATGCACTTGCATAAATATTATACCCAAATATTCCAAAAATACAAAAAATCAAATATCCAAGAAAATATAAAAATATTCAAATAATTTAAAAATACAAAAATATTCAACACTCCTATGTTTTATTAGCTTATTGGCATTTATATTATTTGATTTAAGTTAGTAGATACCATATAATTTCTATTATATATACACATATGTTTCATGCATCTTTAAGTGTGATACATGCATACCAAACCATATGATATTTACAGTTACAAATGTTAGAACTCTCCTCTACCTACGTCATATAGTATGTTGGGGGCATATACTTTATTTGATAATAATTGATACAAGTTACATATCATTTATGATCATTTATACATTATCATGTTTAAGCTTATATACTAATGCTTACACATGTCTATATCCATGCTCATATCTTTTATAGTGTAATTGATATGCTATGTTAACATTTTTTTCTAGCACATATATGTAGGGACTAGTATGATATGCTTATTATAGTTGATTATGTTTCATCGATCATTACCTCCTTGAGTTTATTCCATTTCTTTCTATCATCTTTCTTATGGAACATTTAAATATGTTCCTTGATTATTGGCCCATATGCCATTGTATGTTTATTGGGCATTCAAATATGTCATTATAGGTTGATTTCAATTTTTAAAAAGTAATTCCTTTTGATTGTTCAAAATTTTAACATGACCAACATATGAGGTTTCCTTGGATCATTATTTTTCATTACATTGGGTGATCTATGTGTATGATTGATTATTTGTTGATCTTGTATCACTACTCTCTAGAAATTGCCATGATTTATATCATGCATCTTAAGAATTGATGTGATCATTTAATGAATACTTCACTCATATATAATTATAAATTTTATCCCTATATGCTACATGATTCATACATAGACTATAAAACTACCTTATCCTTTTGAGGTAAGGTAACTACTAGATTCTATTTACCTTACATCAAATGAGGGGCATATCAGTTTGGGCATGTCATGAAAGGCATGGAATACACATTTACATAGTTTATATATTTTAATGGGGGAATATCATAAATTTATTACCTCCACACTTACGAATCTTCATTTCAATTTCATGATTTTGATATACACTTAGGTCAAAATCTTATACATTAC
The DNA here is from genome assembly GCA_037957365.1 of Torreya grandis. Taxonomy (NCBI): domain Eukaryota; kingdom Viridiplantae; phylum Streptophyta; class Pinopsida; order Cupressales; family Taxaceae; genus Torreya; species Torreya grandis. The sequence goes on from JARHVA010000801.1 coordinate 3,126,579, forward strand.
ACCAATTTTGCATAGATTTGAAACATTTTTTTTCAGATTTATGACACATATAATATATTTGAGATATATTAAAGGTGTATATGCCATGTTATTTTGCAAAAAATTATAAAATTTACCAATTATACTATTCATTGGGACACATTAATTACATTAGGATGTATTGTTATCGAGCCTTTTTTATTACAACAGTTGGTTTATTTTATAGCTTGTAGTGATTAAATCATTAAAGTTCAAAATATTTATATGTTTTATTCATTAAATCATATAATATCACAAAGGTTATAGGATGAGTTAATTAAATCACTCACCTTAACTAAATTACATATTCACACTTGAGTTTTATGATTAAGTTATAATGATCATAATGGCCATGTCATAACTCATCCTTGCACAATATTTGGGGAATAATAACTTACAATATCCCTCTATACACATTTAGGGTTTAGGTCTAAACCTCTTCCAACTCTAATGATTCATAAGGGAGCATCTTTACCAAGTCAAAACATCAAAGAGGCAACATGGTTGCATCAAAACACATGTGTACTCCTTCATTTATTTATTTTCAAGCATTTAAATTATTTTAAATTATATGCACTAATTTATACTATCAAATTATCTTGGTTACATGTCATACATAAGAAAAACACTCAAAATGGGCAAAGTCAAGGTGTGTTATACACACCTAGGTGCTATTTCTTTCCTTTAAACTAATAATTTCATCCTTGTGTATTAATAGATTAAGGGGGAGGGAAATGTAGATACTAAAACTAAATATTTATAGAATATTAATATTGTACATTTAACAAATAATTATTATGGTTCTAACCTTAATTTTTAGACCTCCTTATTATTGAAAGACTCACATTCACCATCTCAATATGCCTAAATATTTATCCCTTAGTTTGATCCATATTATTATGATGACCCATATATCTTATACTTATCTAAAATATTAAAAATTGATAAACATCCTTAAATTTTAGTTTCATATACATACCTATTGTATAGCCCTCTAAAAATTACCAACCATTAAGGGACACTATCATTGATGGTAGTGTCTAGATCCTTATCTAGTGTCCAGTTGCCAAAATTATTCCAATTTGAAAATGATTCAAAACCTATGGGTTGACCTAATATTATTATTGAACCCTACCATGAAATATTTTCAAAAGATGTGTTATAAATACAAGTCTAATCTGTCTCATTTTTCATCTAACAAATATCAAGCAAACATCTACCAAGACTCATTTAATCAATTTCAAAACTGAGTCATTATATCATATTCATCCCTATTTTATTTATCATTCATATGAGTAGTCATAAGAAATGTATAAATAATTAAAATAGCATCCCATGAGTGATATTTATCATGTTACAAGCTATACCATTACATGCACATTTATAAAGTATATTTCACCCTTGTGCACACATACTTCCATACATAGTGGAGAACTACATAAGTCTAAGGTCCTCCTTAGAGTATTTTATATGTAGGTAACACTCAATGATAGAGGGGTCATTATGGTTAGCTTAACAATATGATCCCACTAAACCATTTTTAATAAATTCATTCTAAGTTGAAGAATGGTGAACAGATAGGGTTTGATCAATTAGAAAAGTTTGAAAATATGCATCTCAGATCTAAATCTATCAATATAAAGGTGACATAAAAATAAAACAAAAAAATTGGTCGCATCAAAGTCCATTCATTATTTTATATTGGACACCTGCATCACATTTAGATACTAAAATTTATGATAGCGTCTAGATTTGATGGTAGTGTCTGTGGTTATAAAAGTATAATTTCCAAAATATGACATTTGATATCCAAAAATATCTAAGGAAGCATTCAAAGTATCATAATTAATGTGTATATCTCAAAAAATTCCCTATTATATCCTTATTCATCCCTATTCAACATATAATTAACTATCACTTTGGTTTTATAAGCCTATATCCATTTTGGATAAGAGTGAACTATCAGACAAAAAAGTATCGTATCCTTATTTTGTAGTGCATCCTTGTGTATAATGTTCTAATGGTCATATTTTCAAAACAAAACACTTCATAATAAATCTCTTGTGTAACCCAATATGTAAGTTATAAAAAAACATTTGAAATATTCACCTATAAAAACACATCAATGCTCACACTTGAATCCCCCTAATTTTCATACTAGCTCTAATTAAAAAACATCTATATTTTAAGTAAATATTATTATTAATTCTTTTCTATAGTACTATAGTCCCTAGTGAAGCCTGACATTGTCTTATTTAAAGTCAAGGGAAATATTTTTAAATCATTCTAATCAAATATTACTAATTGTATTCACATTATCTTCCATAAAGGGGGATCTACATCAACTTGAGTTACACTTGGACTATGTAGGCATCACTCAATCAACAATGGTTTTTATGAGGATAGCTTAGCTATATCCCACTTCCCCACTTTTCTCCCATTTCACATTTGATCTCTATTGGGTGTTTATGTAGGATTAGGGTATCAAATTTATAGGTTTTATACACATAAAATTGACTCTACCCAAAAATAATTCACCTAAAAACAAGGAAAAATGTTTAGATCTATCACCTAGTCTATTTGGAGAAAGTTACTATGTTAGACAACAATGCACTATGACTTTGTCTTCTTTTTGTGACCTTGTCCCAATATATAGTGGATCTATGTTTTTTGATTCATATATGTTTTTAAATTTCTTATAGATAGTTATAATGGTTTGAAATATAATACAACCTAAAATAAATCAATTTACAAGGATAATTCTCAAACCCTAGCCCTAATTTCTTTTTTATTAATTTACAACTTTTGTAATTTTTTAAATTTATGTAATTTATGCATTCTATATTATTTAAATTCCTATATTATTTTTCTATGATCTCCCATATTAGGATAAATCCAATCATTATATGATCTCCCATATTAGGATAAATCCAATGGTTCTATGATCTCCCATATTAGGCATTAAATAAGTTAAATCCTTTAGAGGATCAATTTCTATCACATTTATCCATCAACATTAGAGAAAAATTATCCTATGCTCAAATTTACAAAATCATGCATGGATAAAATGAACCATTTAGTGATTATATACTATGGAATTAAATAATTTTATCCAAGATGACCAGTATTATGGTTAAAATTAATCTTCAAGATATATCCATACAAAGTTTTCTAGCACCATTTCATCAATATATTATATTTAATAAACTCAAATCCTTCAACGAGTTATGCCATATAGATAGAAATTGAGAAGTAAAATTCATATCTTTGAAAAAGATCAAGTACACTCATAATGCTACAATTACTTGCACTACCAATTTTCAAGGCAATCCAAGTAACATGTCTAAATCAAATGATAGTAAGAATGAAGCCAAGAATATAGTAAATGTATTATCACATCTAAAACTTAGTTTGTCCTATCTACCCCACCAGAGAATTTTTTTTCACAATTACCTCAAGCTCCCCATTTTTAATGCCTAAGTTACTAGAGTATAACCTTACATCTCTTCCTCCATAATTTGAGAATGATATGATCCAACCACTACCCAAGGGATATGATAGTAAAACATATTGTTAAAATCATTGTTAAATTAGACATTCTAAAAATAGATGCTATATGCAGAGGCTTAAGATACAAATTCTTAGTGATAACAATAAAATTGAGATTAACATACCATAGGAGAATCCAAGAATATTTTCTTTGATAAATAAAAATTATATTAAAATAAATATTCCTAGTTACATTTTATATGTACTCAAAATTTCCTCTTTCCTAAAAATTAGGAAACTATTTCACCCTTTTCCAATCATAGTATGTTTTTATTTTTCCATACATTTTCATGCATGTAAAGAAAGACAAACATTCATGCATGGATGCAACTCCAAAAAATTAGATGCATGCCTATTTTTGGTGGAACCTACATTCATCCTTTCTAAAAAACATACATGCATGTTATTTACAATTAATACAAAAATAAGCAAAATATTTAATTAAACCATTAATTTTGTATTTTAGTTTTTCCCTATGATCTTGTTGGGATGATTTGGAGATAAAAATCCTATCCCTCTTCTAAATTTGAGGTTCATTTAATTTCATTCATTGAAGGGATTATATGATCCTTTTCCTCTTCATTGCTAATTTTTATCTTTATTCTAGGGTAAATTATTTTTTCCCATCCATGTTATTCCCAGTGATCTCTATTTCCTACAAACTTTGTGTTTTACTTACTTTTTCCAAGGGAATATTTGCTAACACTCCTTCCTCAGATTCTTTATTTCAATCACTCGATTTAACCGATGCATGGTCAAATGTAGATTCCTTCCACTAGGTAGATTTTTATTTCCTCTTTATTTAAACCACTTGGAAACCATTGTCACCTAATATAATATTCTTATCCAATGTAGTTTTACTTTTATACCATATATATGGACATGTAACAACTAAGTGACCATATTAAAAAGCCTTCCTACATCTAAATGAAATATTTTCATAGTCTATTTTTTTGGTTATTTTTGAACAACCTAAACTAAGGAAAAATTAGTAGGGATCCATTTTATTAAATACAAAAACACACAAATGTAGGATCAAATTGATTTGAATCTATGCTTTGTTGAAGAGTCTTGGCTAAAAAATACACCTAGAACATTTCTGATATATTTTAGGGTTGGTAGTGTTTACAAATATAAAGGAAAATTTGGTAGCATTACTCAAAATATAATGAAAGAGAGGTTTTTAGTTAAGGGGTAAAAGTTTGTATACTAGGGATTTATGAACAATCCTACCCCCTTATGAAACTAGGGATTCTTGTTGAAAATCTCATATTATTCTGACTAGTCCCCAAACAATGTAATGAAGAACCTTTGGGCATAAGGGAATATTTACACCTCTTTTAATATGATGGGATACCAATATTGCCTTATCCACTCATGTAGATTATGAAGAGTAGGCCAAAGTATATTAAACCTACAAATTAACCCCCTCTCTCACTAGGATATGTGTAAAATAAGATGTTTTCTCATTAATTATGAAGGGTGTAACTAATTCATCAATAATAAATACTTGATTAAGAGAAAGAAAGAGAACATTAACCAGTACATGATATTGTTTTTAGCCACTGTATATTATTCTTTTCATAGTTTTGTATTATTTATGTTTGTCATATAAGTGAGAATTAAAATAACCTCTTTAAATGAGACTTTTCTAGGAGTCTTTTCTTCACCAAATATCATGCTTGAAATCTAGGAGTTGACTTGGGTTCTTCTTCTAGGTGATCCTCATATAGTGTCTTTGAATTTCCTTCTTTTTTACTGCATGCATTCTTAATTCTAGATTTGGGACTTCTTACAATTTGATCCTCCTTCATCAGGGAAGAATCCTCTTCATAACTCTTTCATGCATCCTTACATTTTGATCTTGAGGATTTATCCATACCATTACTCCACTCCTCTTTAGAATATAATATCTAATACCATAACTTAATGGGAATTCAAAGTTAAAAATATTTTTTGATCCAATTACAAATAATCAGGTAGAAACATGATCCTAGGATATTAATTAGTTGCATTTAACATATAATACACATCCTCTTCTTACTACATATGGGAAAACCTTAGATAATATTATTGGTATAGTGATAGGCATTAAAACAAAAGAATTAAGATTACATTTGATGATAGTGAGATTATGGATAATGATTCCAAGGTCAATTTATATTTGTACGAGCTTGTGTAGTTTTGAAACCTATTCATAAAGTCATGAAGATAGTGGTTCATGTGATAATGCTTACACAATGAAAAGTTTACATTATATTAGACACATTAATGGGGATTTGAATACAAAATTAGGATATTCAAAGCATTTATGGATATCAATAGAACACTTTAGGAAACATTTTTATACCTCTCAAGGTAGAACTTGTAGTAATTTCTACCCCATTCCTAGGTTTACCATGTACATGATTTTTTGATATATTATCAGGGCATCCTTGGATACACAAGATTCACATAATACCATCATAATTTTACACACACTTATTTTAGGATATTTTTATACTTTCCTAAGAGGCCAACATTAAATCATCCACTACATCAAAGGGTCATTCAAGGTTCATAAAGACTAATAATAACTCTATGTGTATGCAATGGGAAATGTAGTAGATCTATAAATCAATCCTATCTGGTAGAAGATAAATCCTACTTACACTTATGATTTGGGATAAATTATATAATCAAGGTCATGACCAAGATGGATCTAAAAATCCTAATCAAGGGATCTCTTACCATAATAATATCACTAGGGATGGTTCCAAAGCCTCTAGTTAAGCAAAACTATGTAATAACCCTAACTAGGTCTTATGTTTTCATATTCACTAAACTAATAAAAATTAAATAAAATTATAATATATTTCTCAACTAATCTTGTGACACAAAGTGGGGGTAATAAAAAATAAAATTAAACATGTATAGAAGACATATACTCACATCAATGCATATAAAATCTTAATGCATAGAAGATAAGTGAAAATGCATATCTATTTACTCTTAAAAAGTAGGAATAAAATTAGGAATACTTAACTTCAAAGATGAACCCAATGAGCCTCAATATCTCCCTTGTCTAAGTTGTTTCATAATAGGTTGTTGTGATATGTAAAGATGAAAAGGATAAATCAACTCTAGGATACACAACCTATCAATACATCTAAAAGACTTATCTACAAGACAAGATATTTATATTTAAAGAAAGTATGCAACCTTGAGATTAATCCTCAAAATAAATGGTGTATAATCATATGCAAAATATATCTTACTTCTTCTTCTCTTCTCTTAGAAAAGGAAAAATGAATGTATTTATATAGGTAGATTTAACCCTATTCCTTTCCAAAATTTTAGGCTGATAAGGTCGATCCAATTGACCTTGTATCATTATTGATTAAAAAAATTAGGTCTTAGACTATGTCAACCAAGGGCTGACCTAGAACCTAATAAGTTTAATCAATAATAGTACAAGGTTAAAGGGGCTGACTATGTAACATAAATCATTAAAAAGGGTTTAGCATAGAGAAGTGCTAAATGAATGTGGTAAATGACTAGAGGAGGGTGAAAAATAGGAGAAAAATATTAGGGAAATGGTTTTAGGAGATAAGTATGTAGATAAAAAATGGTAATAAGGGATAATTTTTTTGTAAAGTACCAATGGTCTACCCACCCTTTTCCTAGTGCACCACTTAAGGCATGCACTCATAGAGATTGAGATTCAATAAGTTCTTACAAGATAAAGAATTATTAATTGATATAGTTTGAAAATATTATGTGTATACATATGAACCACACAAATCTCATCATGTGTCACAAGGCACAACATGGGATGGTGCTTCAAGAAAAAAACATAGTGACACATAACACTGAAGCTAAATAAAGTGCATGAAGGAGAAAATAAGATAAATAAAAGGACATAATTGAAAAATACATACCTTTACTTACCTTAATGTTGTAGATAAATAAGGAGTTGTAAGAGATGTGAAGGTATCCAATGTGATGAACATTAGGTGAACCTATAGATATTAGTGGAAAAGAGAAAAAATCAATTTTTTTGAAACATGGACATATAATAATTGAAAAGATTCTCTATGATGTCAAGATTCTACAACATTTTATGGTTCATAAAAAGAGTTAAGAGAGATAAAAATAATAAATATGATGGTAAATATTTGAAGGGTAAAGAATTTTAAATAGTAAATATAAATAGGGTGAAAAATAATTCTTTTGGCATTTTTACTATTCTAAAAAAATAGATCTATGATAGACCTAATGAGAGACCAGAGAGCCAAGATGGTGAGGAGACAGAAATTGAGTCGAGGAGGATGCATAATGTCCACAATGAGTGCATCATATATAAGAAACTAAAATTTCAAATTTTTGAGTATTTTTATTTGAAATTGAGTGAATTATAAAAAATTGACTATTAGGTAAAATCTAAACATTAGAATGAACCCTAGGAAAATTTTTAGGACACTAAGAAATGGGGTATGAGGTAGGAAGGAGTCAAACTAATAAATACCCAAGGCATTTATGACATTTTTTCAAAAAATCATCATTATGGGTGAACAGAGTTAACCAAACAACTTAGTCTATAGAGGATAAGAAAACTAATAGGTCAACTTAGTAGCAGTTAGCTAACTTAGTTAGTTAAGGAAGGGGGGAAATTTAGTACTAGTAGGTTGACTTAATTATGTCTAAAGTGGCTGACCTAGTACTACAAGGTATGAATTGGGAAAACTTAGTATTGGTAGGCCAAAGGGTGGTTGACTTAGTATGATAGATTCTGATCTAGTATACTTGATGGAGAATAGGGCTGACTTAGTTTGTAATAGGGAAATTTGGTATAAAATGAATAAATGAAATTAAAATAGCTAAGTTTTATGAAATTTGTAAGAATGTATTTGGATTATAAATAACATCAAGATCTAATACATACTTTGTTTCTTGATATTTTCCAAAGGCATTAAAGATATTGGTGATTATTCAATACATTATGGTTACTTGATTTGCTAGAGTGCTTGACAAATGTGGATAGAGTAAAAATAGTTGCATTGGGTCTAATATGTATCATAGAGATGAGGCACATCCCATTGAGTATTGATCTCATTATCATTCTCTTCAAATCATGGGAATGGTTGACCAACATGTTTTAATGGGTGATGGATGGGGATATCATAGAGGTGTGTATCACATCAGAGGACATCCATTTATTGATTGGTCTACATATAGGAGGGACACTGATGATCATAGGAACACTAGATGATTTGGAGGAGAGATGAGAACTAGTTAGGTGGGTGATGTACTTAGATATGATTTACTCAATACTAAGGGTGAGCTTATTAGATGTGTATATTACATAGATTTAAGACATATGGAAGTCTATGATTGGAATTATGAAAACATGAGTGATATGTCATAATTTAGATGATAAGGATTGTTGTATGTGATAGCCTTATACTAGTACATTTTAGATTAGGGGGTACTTTATGATTTTGGTTTTGTCATATGGGTTTATGTCATACACTTTATGTATGGAATGTTGTTCAGAGGGCAAAAGACCATGGGACTATTGGTGTTTTTTAGTGCATGGATATAAGAGAGGTTTTTGATGTATTTTCCAACTGGGTTACCCCATGTAGATGATGATAGTTTACCTTGGGTGATTAGATGGAGATAGGACCAGGTAGCATAGGTTATGCCCCACATGATAGTGTTATGGATAATAACATGAGGGGAGATTATGTGGCATCCATACACACATATTGATACTATTTATCCTATTTAGGTGACCATGGAGCTAGGGTTGGCTTGAGTGCAAATCATAGGCCACTATACTTAGTGGGTAGAGTCATAGCTAGTGGCATACTTTCCAAGGTAGGTTAGACTCTCACACCTAATGAATTCTCTATTAATGCCTAATTTTTTGGCATGACATGATAAATATCCTAGGGGTAGAAGAGGAGGAGGAGCACCAATTGAGAGACTGATGATCTGGCCACAACATATGAGATCATGGACTAGTCAAGCATGATAACTAATAACAAGAGGAGGAGAGGGTATGGATGTGAATACATGGGTATAAAATGTACCAAAGGAGGAGTAGTGACCAATTAAAACACACCAATGATAGATATTTCATCAGTGAAATCAAGCATAAATGAGGTTGGTGATGCAGGATGATCTAAAAGTCAACCCAGGGTAGAGTTGGTCGATAGAGGCATCTCTAAGGAGAGGCTTGCATCATGCACAGGTGGTGACTCCTATATTTTAATTGATAGGGAGGTGACTCATAAATGAGGTTCTTAGGGGATGGGTAGATGTAAATACCATGCTCAGAAGATAAGTAGATGGGGCTATAGTGGTTGGTGATACTAGGATTGGTAATAATTGTAATTTTTAGTGTTTGAGATAGAATAATAGTTATATATGATTGTAGGTAGATAGATAGATTTTGAGATGTATATGTGATCTGATATCTATCTATTTTTGGTTTTTTGGACCTTATAATATAGAATATTAGATGGGGATCCCTAGTCATGGTATCAAACCATGACATTTTTGATGGGGTGATGTCACCACATGACCCCACCACACTAGATGATCTTGTGGTACCATCTACCCCAGATCAAGTAGGCTACTTTAGATTGGTGGGGGAGGATGTGAGGTCGCTGAAAACATATAGGGATGGATTATATCCATAAAAAGGGGTGGGATCAAGAGAGACATAGGCCTAACATGCCCTAAATTAGGATAGAGCCACACACATGGCTACCATAATCTAGTTGGGATAGGTATAGGACTAGGTGGCCAACCTATAGGGACAAGTAATAGGGTTGAGATCTTAGATGAAATCATTAAAGCACATAGAGTAGAGGGGATATTCTAAGGCATCTATGGGTATTATGGCTGGGCCATGAGATAGGCACGATATATCCTAGCCGTAGAGCTAGAGCTATGTATTTTTGTATTTGGTATCATTGTATAAAACACATGATATACAGAGATATAATATTTTAATAATTGGATTTTGGTCTCATAAATTATATTTTGGTTATGGTTGTTGATGCATGGATATATTTATTACTAGCACATGTATTTTGATTTTATTGTATATGCTATGGGAAATATATGTGGATTGTTTTATTTTCTAGCATTATGTGATACACATGCATAGTTAAAAAGAAACATGCAAAAAGGACTTGGAAAAGTATAAGTAATAAAAAAAATGCACTACACACTATTTCATTATGGGAAATGTTTAATAAAAAAATACGACTAAGTATAATAAACCAAAAAGTCGTAAAAAGGACAACAAAATGTTTTTAAACTATGAAAAGGATTGGCACAAAATTAAAACAAATAAGATCACACTATATCATGTTGGGAAGTATGAATATAATGTAATAAGATGGAAAGCACAATAAAGACAAATGGTATAAAAATAAATCAATTTGAGTTAATAAATCATACTTAATCATGTTTGGAAGTATAAAAGAGAAACAAAATTGGCAAAATGAACTTAAATTGATCACACTAATTCAAGGTGGGAAGTATGAAAAACTTAAGAAAAATGGTTGTATTCTTACATGAAATTGGATAAAAAGAAAATAAAAGTGAAATATTAATGAAGTAATCATAAAACATACTAAATAAATATGGGAAGCATGTCAATGATGTATAACTCATAATCAATCACAACTTATCTCAAATTTGACAAGTAATTTCATTGTGATTTAGGTATTAGAAGATTTTGTGAGGAAGGCCAGTTCCTATCCTTGGTTTTACACTAAAAATCATAAAGGGAACATCAATAAGGTGGAAAAAATTTGGAAAAATATGTTAAAATGGATGTTTGGAATGATAATGTGAAAATTTGGTAATTTGTGAGGAAGGTCTGGTCCTATCTAAGGTCTTACACTACAACTCATAAATGGGATCCTAGGGGGAGTGATCAGTGAACAACATAATATTTCTCAAGGGTAAATATTAGGATTGTAGGGAATGAAATAAATAATGTAAAAATCACAACATAGGCATCTTATGAGAATACCTTAGGAAATATGAGGCACACTATGTACATAGAAAGACACTAAGTGACTAATGACCGTCAATATAAAAAAGATACATGTATACTATAGGCACAAAGCTATGTAGGAAAATAAGTGAGGTACTAAGATCAAATCATGTTGGTTGTTTTGAACAAGAAAATTAAAATGAACCTACCTTATCACAACATGTTCCCTATTTCTCAGGACCTCTTATAGAGTCATCGATCTACTGTGAATATTGACTACTTGTGTAAGAAAGTAAGTATCATTAAAAGATTTTTTTATTATCCTTTTCCAATATACTAGTCTACTACAACCCAATAGACCTTGACTCTATCATGAAGCCAACTATGGAGTTTGAGGTTTTATTATAAAAAGGAGATGTGTTGAGAATCACATCTTTTAGTGTGATTTGACTTATGGAATTTTTAATGCCGCCTTTTGTATCATTGCCTTTTGTTAAATGATTTAAATTTTAGATTTTTATGGATTTTAATATTTTTCCTCCATAAAAACTTGAAATGACCATCATGGGAGATAAAGTGATACACATAAATGAGATTTAGGCTTTAGCTAAATGAATCTAAGTATCTAAAGACATAACTAACTAAAACACTAAGGAACCTATGAATCAACATGTTATCACAAGTTTCAACCATGTGTATGTTTAATTTGTGAAATGAAATAAGGGAAATAAAGGGAGATCCAAGATGGACCGATAAGAGGAGATTATAATGAGATGAATTGTTTGCTAACTGCTCACATGGTAAAGAAAGAATGACTAAAGGGAGCAAAGTTTGTATAACCAAGTCACAATAATAATTATCCATGTTTATAGAGATAAGATAACAAATAATCATGAAAAAAAAACAAGATAGCAATCTAAAATGAATTTATAAAGAAAGAGTATGTAATCATGAAAAATAATCCATAAGATAACATAAGGAATAAAATGACACAATAAGAAACATGTATTATGAAATATAAGTCATCATGTAAGATAAATAATAATTTGACACAGTGTCAAATGAAATAAGATAGATAAATATAAATTTAGAGTACACATCTAAACCAAAATGAAGAAATAAATGAAGGAACACCATGATTATTTTCATAAATACTAATAGATTTGTCCACACATATTATCCATCACATTTGACAAGTCTCTATGAAGCTGAACTTGAACTACAGCCAGAGTCTCATCGATCTTCAAAGAAAGTTGAGAAAATACTTCATGTTGAATATCTTTGACATAAAATGTAGAAATGCTTTAAGGATCATGATGACAAGGACTGTCATGCAAGGGATGCTTAGGATATGGAATGAGAATGGATTTTATGGGAGATAAAGGGGTCACTAGTGGAGAATGGGCCACAAGTGAATGATTCACTAGTGGAGAAGAGGGCAAAGGTGAAGGAGGATCCATGGGTGAGGGAATCATGGGATAAAGGGTATTAGATACATGAATGGTCATGAAGTGATCCTTGAGATGCTACTAAAGGATGCAATAATGATTAGTGTGATGAGTACCACATTAATGTCAGAGACAATATACCTCTCTATATTTGGGAAGATATTTAGGAAATAATTTTGAGGGAGGGATAACTTTGTTTGTGGGTTTAGGAGTAGTGGGATGCAAGGTATATATACATACATACATACATATATTGTTTAATCTTATGAGAATATGTAAAGGAATGATTATCTATGACATAGAATTAATAGATATGCTTATTAGCAGTCTCTATGGGTGTACTAATAGAGGGAATGGAAAAAAATCCAAATAAGGTTGGTGTAATGAATAGTCTCTATTATAATGATTGATAACTTTATAAATATCACAATATGGCTGATTGGCCCATTTGGTGGAGAAAGGAGCAAGCTGTGATAAAGGGAACAAACTATCACTAAGAGAAGATGGGGTTGGTACAAATATTAGATGAGGCTTGACTGAAAGATTAATAAGATAAAAAATATGAAGATACTCAGCTAGAGATGGAGTGGGAGTATGATCCAAATTGGGTTCAACTAAGGGAGGGGTGGGATGCATGGAAGGTTGAAAGATAGTCTCAAGTATTTTAGGGATAAGTTGGCTAGAGGGATCTTGGTATGTAGAAAAGTGATAGGGACCAGTCATAACCTGATCCATAATCATGCTCCTATGATTCTTTTCAAAACTAGAGGTGTGCACACCATCTGTACCCTATGAGCAAGAGGAAAAATGATAAAATTAATAATTATATAAGATGGAATGTGATAATATTGATGGAAATACTGAAGCAAAGAGGAATGATAGTGAATAATTTTAACATCTAAGGCTTGAATAAGACCTCATAAAAATGGGTCATATAAGTTATAACCATCATCACAATCAGGGGTATGAAGATCATTAACATAGGTAGAGATGACCTTATCATCTGATGTGGTGTAATGAATGGAGTGCCAAGTCTTAGTTAAGACAAGGGTAAATCATCACTAGGTGTTTAATGGGAATGCAAATTCAAAAAAAGTGGAAGATGAGAAATGATATGAGGCAAGAGATCCAAGGTTTTGATCTTGAGATTGATCTCTTCAAGCTCATCATCATCTAAATCTAAGAGGCTAGGTGGTATATTCCCAATGAGTTTGGGGTGACCATTATAACCTTGTGTGGAGTTGACATGAAATTTAAACTATTGATATTCATGAAATGGAACATTTAGTAATGGTTAAAGGGTTAGAATTTTGAAAATAACGTGGTCTTAGAATTATTAAAAATTACAAGGGTTAGTGTCACTTTGAATATTATAGATTACTTCATTATGAGGAAATTTTGACACATTAGCAAGCAGAAGAGGCAAATGCTCTCATATGATGAGTCCATGCCCTACCAAGAAAAATGTTATAGGATAGAGTAAATTTGAATATCATTACCTTCAATTGAATAGTGATAGGTAACGACACATAGCCTAAGGAAGGTGTTTGCCTTCGGTCATAGCCTTGACATGTATTGCATGTGGACTTAAGATTACATTCAAAAAATCCAAGGTTTTTAATAAAATAGATAGAGGCAATTCAATTACATGAACCCTCATTAATAAAGGCATGATTGACTTGGATATCACCAATTTGGACACTAATAAAAAGGGGAGGATCATCTACATGAAGTAAAATATCATCAAGAATCATAGAAGCAATAGGGAATTTGATGGAAAGAGAAGTGTCCATTATTTCATCAATATGTATGGATATATCTTTTCACTATTATAAAATGTTATCACATAAGATGGCTTCACATCCTATTAGGGGAGGATGAGGGATGTTCATTTTAAATAGGAGTTGCATAAGATGATTATGATGACACAAATAAGTTTTCATAAGTTTGAGAAATGGGATTTAAGATGGGAGATTACTAAATTTCATGATAGGATCCCATTCATCATAATCCATAAGGGGACTATTAAAAAGAAGTGCATAATGTTGAAGGAGGTTCTCAGAAGGAGAAACTGAAGTCAATGTGAATTTATGTTAATAGGATGTGGGAGTTTTAATTGGAATATAAGTTTTTTGATTATATTGAGAGGATGGGGTAATTTATGCATTTTTTATGTGAGATAGATTTGAATAAGTGCTAATATAAGTTTGAGTATCATTGGTGATGGGTAAAGAGGCTATAGGAGTAGTAGAAATGGTATGAGAAGTGTTATTCAATAGAGGTGTTAGAATTGGTTCATCGAAAGATATAAGGTCTTCTTTCCTTGACTTTGTTAAGTGAGTTGGGGAAGAATCTTGGATAACATGAAAAATGTGTGATGATTGAGTAATGTGGATGGGATGAGAATCAATGAAGGCAACTACCCTTCGTATATTAGTCATATTAACCACATTCTCTTTAGGAGTTAGGTCTATAAGACTGTCAATATTATTGGTAGAAGGAGTAAGCTTTTCAGTGTTGTCTTGGTGATTCAGAAGAGGATATTTATAGATAGCCAAATGAGCATTAGCTTGGTTCAAAGATTGAGTTTTAATTTTTGTTTCATGGGCTTTGAAGGAAATGTCATAGGCTTGTTGACATTGATGAATGATATAATAATGGTCAAAATTGGGACAAAGGAAAGAGTCCATATATAAATTATGTAATTGCCTACAAGTTTCATGAGAATGAACCCAACTAGCTTGAAACTAAGAAAATTTATTTTGATCATACTAAGATTTCATCAAATGATTGGGATCAAGTTCTCATGGAATAGACCTTGATAGATGATTTTGTAACTCTACTAAGGATAAAGTTTTATGAACATTGATGTTATTTGTTGAAGATAAATGAGGATTAAGGATGTGGTTAGGAGGGGAAGCTTGTTCTAGAGCTTGGTTGGGAATAATAGAATATTATGAATGGTATCATAAGAATCAGTGACACCATCATTAGTAACATGATGATTTTTATTTTTGATTAGCATGTGAGTACTCATAATAGTTTGGGATGGATCAAATTGATTCATGAGGAAATTTTGGCACTTAGATTGGTTAATAACCTCTTCCAAAGTGCTTGGAGAGAGATTCTAGACCTGATATTACAACTTAGGATAAAGAGCATTAGTGAATAGATGAAATAGGTTATCATCTTCCATATTGTGTTTGAATTTGTTAGACAAGGTATTCCACCATTTAATGAAAGATTGTGTGGTTTCCATCTTAAGTTACTTATTATTGATAAAATGGGCCAAGATATTTTAGGGAGGTCACTAGTTTGAAACTATTATATTAGATCATTAAATAAATATTCTAAAATAGTGATGGAATGAGATTTTAGTTGATTATACCAATATAAAACATCTTCATAGAGAGTTTTTGTCAATATCTTGGTAGTGATAAAAGTATTTAAATTGATTTGTATAGATTTATAAATGTTTTTAAGTGTAGAGTGGGATCAATTGACCCTTTTTAACTAATGGTAGGGGTGATACCTATTATATATATATTAAAAATTTTAGGCTTAAGTGGTTCATTTTTAAGGTGCTTAATTGTTTTGTTAACAAGAGGAGGTTGAGGGACGAGATTACCATGAGAATCTTAGAGAGGAAGGGGGGCACATTTTGGTTATGAAGTCCTCATGGAACCTATTTAGGGTGATTTTAGAGATGGATATGATGATTTTTAATTTGCATCATTTGGTTGGCATCATTAGTTTGGAAAGAATTCATTTGATTAAGAGTTTACATTAGAAGTTGATGGGTTTAAGTGGTGTTATTTGTATTGTGTGAAGCATTGGAATTTATATTAATGGTTTGGGTACCACTATGATTGGTATTTTGTGTGTTATTATTAGCTTTATAAGAATTATTAGTGAGGTACTAGTATCATGATTTTCTTGTGTGGCAAAAGATGCACTAGTGGAGGGATGAGAAGAAGCAATACTATAGGCATGATTACCATGGGTATAAAATGATGCACTAGTGGAAGAATTAATAAGAGTGGGTCTTATAAGAGGCCCATTAGATGTAAAACCTATGATGTTAGTAGAGATATTTGGCATGGAGGTGGAGGAAATAAAATAGGAAGGGGTAATAGTATGAGAAGGGGTTAAAAGAGATGGAATATGTTGAGAGGAAAATAAGATATTACCACCAAATATATGTGAGAATATGGGGAAAGGTAAATGGGGATCCTTAGTTTGACCACTTATAATAAGATGGTAAATAATAGAAGGATCTTTTCCTTGATGTTAAGGAAATTCATTAATTAAGAAGAGCATTTTTGGAGTATATTTTAATTTAGGCTAATCTTTTAAGGAGAAAAGAGGGTTTAAAATTGAAAATGAATGAGGAAGGGTCCCATAGTTTGTAGTGTGAGTGGATACATGCACATTAATTTAATCTATGGCAGGAGTCAAAAGTTATTTATGGGAAAACCTATTAAGGTTGGTAAATATCATCATATCTATTGAGTTTAAATCAGTGTTGTCTTCAAATATAAAGTTCATGATGAGGGAGAAAGATTAAATAAGACTAATATGATACAAAAGTAAAGAGGCAGAAAGAATATAGAGTCAAATAGGTTGACTATGTTCTATAATCTAATAGGTAGAGAAGAGTAAAGAGTCATACATGTCAAATATATATTATAGATAGGGGATAAAACAATATGATAAGGATATAGAGTCATATAGGTTGATTTTTTACTAATGACAAGGGAAAAATATAGTCTATAAGAGACTATATTGACCAGAACAATAGTGTGCTAAAATAGGGAAATTTTTTTCAATATAAGGGATGAAAGAAGTGAAATAAAAAACACAAACAATTAGATAAATGTGAATGATCCAATTGGGGCACACAACATAAAACCTTGCACTAATGCTAGCCAATACAAGTTTTTTTAATACAACACACAATGATTAGAGAGTAAATAATCAATTGAAAATTAAGTTCTAATTAAGTGTTCATCCTGAGTGTTATTAAATTATTAGAAAATATTGATTTAAATTTGATAGGATTTTTTTTGAAAATAGGGAACTAATTAGCAATCTATAGATGGTTTCAAGACATTTAGGATAAAAGGGATCTATGTTGACAATGATACTAGATTGGTATTGGGGCCTACCTCCTTGCTTCACAATCTTGTAGTAATAAGGGTGTCAAGTGATTTTCCAATATATACCATTAACCATGCATTTATACTTGGCTAGAAAAATAATTTGGCTTCCCCTTTGGTGATGAAATGCAAGTAGGTAGGCCTTGGGAAGACAAGTGTTTAAATTTATTTTAAATGTGTGTTTTGGTAGTGTGCAAAAAATATTAAAATAGTGTAACTAAATGATAATTTGAAATACCACCTATTTAGAATATGTGAGTTACTCTAAGAATGCAAATAACTAAAAATGAAATGTGAATTAATTACTAGAAAATGGTTGTTAATTCCTTGATTTAGAATAGTATAGAGTCAATTTAGATGACATTGTATATAAACAATATAGAACAAAGTTGACTGGGTCATTAATTTTCTATAGAATCAATGTCTTAAAGAATAGAGTCGAATAGGTCGACTATGTCTATTAGATAGAAGACATGATACATGAACAAGTTGACTAGGTCAAATTATTTGGTTATAAGGTTATAGTTTTAAAGACTACTAACATATACAAAACATAAATGAAGAAAGTATTAAAATGATAAAGGAAGGAAAGAGAGGAACTTTGGTGGGATTAAATATGAATAGGATTACAAATTTGATGCTAAAGTGACTTAAATGTTGCTTTCAAATTATATAAACTAAGTTAATTGGTTTGACCCAATTATACAAAACTATATGTGATGAAGAAGAATAAGATGATTAAGTTGACTTATTTGACCTAGTTTGTTGATCTAAATGGTTCTAGAGAGAATAATATGATAAAGTCAACTTATTTGACCTTATATTCTTATATGGAACTAAAAAGGAGTAGTATGGCAACGTATTTGATCTAGTAACCTATATCTGATGAAGACCTGCATAGATAGAAAAAATTCATTTTGATGTGATTGTGTGTTAAACCTACACATAAATAGTTATAACTATACTAACTAATTCAATAAAGTAATTTAAATATATAAAAATATAATAAGATGATAAAAAATGAAATCATGAAAGAAAAATTACATTAATTATATTCACATTGGGTTCACTAGATTGTATTCAATGGGAAATGCAACAGATCTATAAATCAATCCTAGCTCATAGAAGATAAATCCTAATTACACTTCTAATTAGGGGTATAATAGACAATCAGGTTCATAACCAAGATGGATCCTGTAAACCTAATCAAAGGATTTATTACCATAATAATATCACAAAGGAGGGTTCCAAAGACTCCAGTCAAGTAAAAATATGTAATAACCCTAACTAGGTCCTATGTTTTCATATTAACTAAACTAATAACAAGTAAAAAAAAGTCTAATCTAGTTCTCACCAAAGCTTATGGTATAAAGTAGCTATAATAAACAATAAAAGTAAACATGCATATAAGACATATACTCATGTCAATATATATAAAATACCAATGCATGGAAGAGAAGTAAAAATTCATATATATCTACTCTTACAAAGGAGAAACAAAGTAAAGATTACTTACCTTCAAAGATGAACCCGTTGAGACTTAATATCTCCCTTGGCCAATGTCCTTTACAAGAGGTTATTGTGGTATGTAAGGATGGAAAGGATAAATCATCTCTAAGATACACATCTTATCAATGCATCTAAAACACTTATCTATAAGACAAGATCCATATCTCCAAAGAAAGTATGAAACCCTAAGCTTGATCCTCAAGTATAATGGTGGATAAGTAGATGCATAATATATCTTAATTATTCTCCTCTTCTCCTAGAAATTGAAAAATAGATGTGTTTATATAGGCAGATCTAACCCTAATAATTTTTGAAATTTTAGGATGATAAGGTCAACCCAATTAACCTAGTTTATTTATTGACAAAAATAGATTAGGTCATGAACTAGGTCAGCCAGGGGTTGACCTAGGCCCTAATAAGTTTTATCAATAAGGGTATAAGGTCGATGGGCCTGATTATGTAACGTAAACCATAAAAAAGGGTTTAGGTTAGGGAAGTGCTAAATAAATGTACTAAATGACTAGAAGAGGGTGAAAAATAGGAGGAAAATATTAGGGAAATGGTTTTAGGAGACAAGTGTGTAGATAACACGTGGTAATAAGGGAAAAAAATCCTAAAAAGCATGAATGGTCTACCCACCCCTTTCCTGGTGCACCCTTTAAGGTGTGCACTTAGAGATATTGAGACTTGATAGGTTCCTACAAGATGGAAAACATTAGTAATTAATAAAGTTTTAAAATATTATGTGTATCCACTATGTCCTAGACTATAGTCAATGATAGTTAAGCATGTTAAAAATAGACACAAGCACATTATTCTCCTATTATATATTAGTTTTCATGAGATATCTCATATCATCAAGTTAATAATCATATAATAGACACTATAAGGCATGATAGTGAGGGTTATAACACAACACAAGATCATTTTTTAGAATCAAATTCAAATTTGCATCTTATTCCATGTCACATGATTGTTTCCCTCTAGGTGACCCTTTCCATGTTTGATATGGGCCTCCCCATGACCATACCCTATATTTTTTGAATGTTTATTATATCCTTTGAGCACATATTCCAATAATACAATTTTTGTTTAAAAAATACAACTTTTTAATATTCTAAAAATAAAAAAATAAGATCTAAGCATGACATGATTGTTAGTTTAAGTCATTTAAATTTGTTTTATAGATTACAGTAAAAGCAGGTTTTGAAGGGACCTCAAAACCCTTTAATAGAATCAAAAAAGATAAAACATTAACCACCACTAGGAAAAGTAGTCCTAAAACCTACTAAAGAGAAGCATCAAAATTAGGTTTTACAGGGACCTAAAACCACAAACATAGTCCAATAAAAGTACCCAGGTTTTACAAGGACCTGGAACCTCAAATAAAGTTTTAGACCAAGAACCAAGAAATAGGACCAAAAACAAGAACTAAGGACCTAAACAGGAACAAAACCAATAAAGAAGACCCTAGGCTTCTATTGTAATTCCATGATCATCTTAACAACCTCCTTCCCAATCGTATCAGTATACTGGATGGAGTTAGCAGCCGAAGTAGCAGCAGCTTGCAAGGCTTTCTTCCTCAAACTCTACCTTGTCCTCTTACTTAGACCCTCCAAGGATATTGTTTCTTCATTTGCTCTTTTACCAAGGCTAGCTGCAGCAGCACATATGCTTGATGTTGCCTACTCCATCTTTGTTCTACTTTCCTTGATGAGCATTCTAAGTTTATGCTCATAATCTTTAAGTTTTTTTGGGATATCTCTCATTTGCACCTCCAAGTGGTTGATTATGGTCCGATCAACATCTTGATTGTGTTGCATTGTTTCCACTTTCTTATTTAGCCCCATTATTTCATTATAGATCCAAGAATCAACTTGAAGAATAGAGTCGGCCTTGAACCATCATTTAAATTTGTTATTTATCACATGTTTGGTAGATTACATGTCATTTATCTACAAACATGCATTTTAAGGGGTACAAGAGTGATATTAAAGACATACAATGGATTCATAGATGTTGGATCATTCCTTTACCTAAGATCCATTCCAATGCTAGGGGAATCTTCTTCTACAGGCTACATTATTATAGGTTATATCTCTATATGACATTTCCATCTACCATGTTGAGCTACTTTGATTTATTAAAAATACCTTGATATTTACAATGATTTATATAATGTTACATGGATATGTTACTTTATTATGTTGTGACATTTACATATTTGGATGGTGTAGACTACTTTGTATGATCTATGTTTCTTCTATGATGTTTACATTTACACTAGGTTTATTATTAATTGTATATTGTATATGACCCCTTGGAATTACAAACATCTTTGACCTTATTTATGGCTCCTTAGCCTAGTATGTTGTTATTTAGTTACCATTGATTATGGATCTTTGGATGTATTTATGGGACATTTATTATCCCTTTATGAAATACCTTATCCTTATATGTTACATTGTGTGCTTATATTATGTGAAATTTCTTGTTGATCATGTTATGTTTATAGGTGCCATTATTTATCCATGCATGACCATTTCACAAAATAAAAAACTCCTCATTTATTTTACTATATAGATCTCACACCTCTCACAAAATCATGCACACTCCTTTGACTAAATTTTTATGAAAAGATTATGTACAAGTCCCACACCTGCTCACATAATTTTGTGTAACATTCACCTCAGATTGTAAACTATGAACTCTAAACTATGAAACTCCATGTACTTCATGAAAATTTGATCATATACTCACTAGATCCTTTGGGCCCACCTCAACACATCCATGTGTCATCCTACCCTAACCATATGATTCCAAATGTGGCCCAAGTAGCTGTTAGCCACCAACTGGGAGTCATAAGACTGGGAATCATTGAAGACAACCTAGATATTAACTATCTATATTATTTCCAACTACCACATATAAAAATATATAAATGTGCTTATCAATATCCTCCTTAGTTATTATATAATAGTTATCAATTCTATTTTATTATGCATGTTAGATATTTAACATGCACATTTGGACAAAATATTTAAGGACAATACAATACACAATCGTAACATAGTTAGCTTGCTACACACATATACTGTATATACATGCATTATAGAAATTATACCTTATATTCCCTATTATTTGATATGAATAGAATTTATATTTCCTACAATTAATATTTATACTCCATTAAATGTGTGTTTGATTGTTCCATCTGAATTCTCTTTATGTATTCACTCTACACAACCAAACTTGGCTATCTCCCACACACCTCAGCCCTAAGACTTGTGGTGAATTTCATTGGTATTAGATTAAGATTGGTATCATAGATTTGGTTTATTCCTTTCTATTTTTATAACTATACAAGTGTAAAAAGAGAGATAAGGTTTAATATTTGATTCTATTTTAGAGATTCTACAAGAATGTCATAGCAAAATCAAGATGGATGATGCCTAAAACTAACTTGAGTCAACCCATAAAGTTTTAAGGCTCATCATTGATGCACTAGAGGCTCAATGCACCAATTTTTTTGGTTAATTATATGAGTTAATGATGCATATAAACTTGAAACCTTCCCAACCATATCAATAGTACACTACACAATGATTTTAACCACAAACCCCCTTCAAAGTACAAGTCAATCTCAACATCCCTATATTTAAAATTAAGACCAATGATAAAGCATTGGATGCCTATATTGAACAACTCAAGGTGTAATTATCAGTCAATTACTTTACCACTGCTAAGAAGATCTCTTTCATAGTACTAAAGATTTCCATTCTAATTGTTCACTAGTGGGAGACCTTTAGTGCACAACATGTGTAAGAGTACATTTTGATCAAATCATGGAAGAATTTTGTTAATGCATTGAATGAGGAATACTACCTTATCTAGCATTTTGAATAAAAATACATCAAGTTATAAAAACTATACCAAGGTTAGGATCAGTTAGTAAAAGACTACACATACATATTCCATGACTATTCTATACACCTACAAGAGAACGTGAGTAAAAAACATAGGGTACTAAAATAAATTAGTGGCATCTCACCTCGTATCAATGAAAATTTGGATTTATTGAATACAACACCTTTGGAAAGGCATATCGTAATGCCACCAAAATTGATGCCAAGGCAAAAATGAAAATACATACAACTTCTTCATCTAATGTAGTTCATAAGGCTCAACCCTCATATAAATCCACATCACATCCATTTGCATAGAATAATTATCTTTCTCACAAAAATGAGTATCCTTAAAATACTATGTAACACTCAAAGTCTCCTACACATTCTACTTAAAACAAAGGCAAGAAGAAGTCTAGTAATAAGTCATTCCATCGCCATCGCTCATCTATCCATATTGACTTTGAATGTTGTGTGTAATAATAGTTACTCACAAAATCTATGTATAAACCTAGACCAATGGATAAAACTATTCCAAATGCCTCTTATCTAATTACTAACACCATTATGATTGAAATCTATGAAGAATGTGAACATCTCTTTGACACCATGCTCTAGGTGAAGGGCTAACCTTTCTATGTCATCATTAATAATGGCATTCAGATGAACATCATTATGTATTAAACAATGAAATGCCTTAGTATTACCACTAATGTTCACCCTAAGCCATATTCTTTGGGGTGGCTAAAATAAGTGAAATATATACAGGTTTGGTGATAGTTCACCTTTTGGTACAAAGTCAAGCCTATAGAGGATAACATCACTTTTGACAACACACCTCTATAGGTATACAAAATGTTACTAGGGAGAATATAACTATAAAAATATTAAGTTACATATCAATCCAAGACACAACATTGGACTATCCATGTGGAAGATCATTCTACCACCCATTTGAGTTAGTGCCCATGACTAAAGTCACTTTGGTCTTTGCCAAACAATGTTAAAAAATTGTCTCACATGTAAATAAGTCTATGTTTTTCATGGTTCACCCTAACACACTTATGAAATATATGACAAAACACACACTGGTAGTGTAAAACACTCATATAACATTTCAACAAAAATAAATTGACAAGATATTAGATAAATGTAATGAACTATAGACACTAAAAAACCAAACTAATGGTTCTGAATGTCACAACACACCTTTTTAACCCCCTTGGTCCCCCTTGGGTTAGAAAATTTCTTAAACCCCTTAAACATCCATTTACCCCTTATTCATATTTAGATAAATAAACAAATTAAGATAATAAAACTCTATTTACACCTCACCTTAACCAAACCCATGGAAAACTTAGTGACACCTTAACTTAAGACCATTTCTTACCCTAGCATTTAAGTCCTAACCTCCTAGACTATTTATACCTACATGAACATGCATCATTAATGATTTAGGAACATTTATAATGGTCTTAAATGCCAAAATTTAATGAAAAATAGTATTTTTGGTAAGTTGAACCATTTCCACCTTGATTGACATCAGTCATCCCTCGATCGACACTATTTTACTAGGACCAATATCTGTTACTTAAGGATGGTCTGTGACCCTTGCTTAGGAGGTTGAATCATTTGAGTAAGAACCAAAATATTATGTGCATTAGATATTTTTAGAGAACTAGAAAACTAGTCCAGAGATCAAGAAGTGCTTCATCACCTCAAGATTGAGGATTAAAACATTTTTACTCTACCCATTTTGTTCTAGGCTTCTAATTAGCTCTCACTTAACTTCAAGTCATATTCAAGGAAACAACTCCACAAAAAATAATTATTATGTGTTTTTTATAAGTTTAATATTTGGTTTTCTTAGTTTATTACTTTCAACCCTTTCAATCTCTCCCCACACTCTCTTTTGTGTTAGAGTTCTATAACTCCAACATCCCTTTTCCTACTAAATCCCCACTAATCATTCCCAACATTTAGGGTGTTAAAACTTTGTGTTTGATATCCTTGAGTCTTCACTCTACCTTTATGACCATTAACTAACCTCTAAATAACTCACAAAATCCTTTGTAACTAGACCAAAATCCATTTTTACCCAAAAGCCAAAAGTATGACAATACACAGTGACTGACATCAATCATCCTTGATCGACATCGGTTACCCTTAACTGGTAGTGGTTACCTAATGATTGAAATCAGTCTCTGTGTAATCCTTTTTAAAAAAACAACATGTTAAAAGTAACTATTATCCCCAACCCAAAACCTTATTTTTTGACCCCTGTAACAACATAGAATCAGAAACAACAATCTAAACCATACTTTAAGACTTTAGCATTTGTTTTACATCAGCTAATGTCATTTTGTTAAAGAAATCATTTTATTGAAAAGCATTTTATTACATTATGTTAAATTATTTTTCATTCCTTTATGTAAGCACTTCTTATCAACATTATTTAGAACTTAATTTGTTAAAATGAGTGGATTGACAAACTTCCAAGGAAATCTTATAATTATTGGATCTATCACTTGATAGGCTTTCCACCCTTTAATATTATTAATCAATTTAATTTGTAGTCTTATTCTTATTTCAAGTCATTCCTCCCAAGATAAAGAAGAGTACTTCACATCATCTAAATCATGCAGCATGCAATTACATTGATGTCCATCTACACCTCCCTTTATTTAAGTTTTACTTGTTTTCAAAATCAAAAAGAAAATAATACAAACATAGTGAAATATTATTGCACACCTGATGGGACCCTAGAGTTTTCTTGGGTTCATAGTTATTTTAGGACATTCTAGTTGCATTAGTGAAAAATCATTCATTGCCCTTATTTTTTTTGAAACTAAAATGTTATTTTATTTATTTCTAAATTTGAAATTATAAATTTAAATTTCTTCACTTTAAAATCAAAATAATGTACTTATTTTTTTTACTTTCTTAGAAAATTAAAAATCATTTATTTTCCTTTATTTATAAAAATTGAAAAGGAATTCATCCTAAGATAGGACTTACATTCTCATTATGCATTTAAGTACATTCTAGTTGTTTTGTAATCATTCAAAAAATTAAAATTTCCTTTTGGGTTTAAAATCAACCTTCATCCATTAATTTCATGCATTATTATGTCACATAGCTTAATTAATATGTAAATCAATCATAAAAATCAATTTTTTCACACACGTACCAAACCATTTACATAATCAATTAATCAAACATTGACATAAGAGAAACGACTATGATTTCATCACCTAGAAATAACATTCATCCTAACTATCCTACTTGGATTTCACTACAAAGGGGATAACTAACTTAGTATACTAACTGAGTATAAACTCTATTAAATAGGTTTATACTGGTAAAGCATCCAACACTCTTACGTTGTAGTGTGTGAAGTGAGGTGGTAGGTCCCAATACTAAGCCACATAACAATTCTAGGATAGAGATTTTTTGAGCATAAATAAACCTAAAATAATCCATAGACTAATTCTTCTAGTACCCATTTTAAAAATCAAATGGAGTCTCTGAAATTATAAAATTAAGGCATAAGCCTAAAGAGAGATAAAAATAACTATAGGATATAACATACTTTTAGTGTGTGTGAACTTCTTGACTTTTTATTCTTTGCTCTCTTTTTAAGTTAGTCAGTTTATTTCCATCAAACTTCTAAAATTTCTAGCATTTTATCACATGGTCTTGACATGATAGTAATATAGAGACCAACCTAACCAAAACCAACCTCATCACCAACCTTCTTCCCATTCTTCATCCATAGAGGACACTCTAGATGCAAAACATTCTCCCAACCATTTTAGGAGTATTGACATACCCCAATATTTTACCTAAGGGGATATGGACTTCACCAACCTCCTTGACAATAATCCCATTCCATCCAACATTACCTTGCCACAATTTCCAACCTTGACCCTACTTTGATTCCTTCTATTGAACCACCTTATGGTATGCCTACCTACCTTATGGGTGAGACTTCAATTTCCACCATCTTTACTACCCAATCCATGGTGACTCAAGATTCCTCTTACAAAATAAACCCATCTACTAGTGTTTCCAAAAACCAAGATTCTCCTCCATGACCAAAAAATACCCAATCACCTTCTATTTCCACCAACCCCCTCACTAACCCTTAAAATGTAGGTGTTGACCATTTTGACCATAAGTTGAAATAGGTGAACCCCCTATAGTCAAAAAATTGATATATGGGTATACTATAATGCCATAGGGTGTTTTATAGCTCATTTGATGTCATTTCATATGTGTTTAAACTTGGTCATGGTCTAATTAAGTCCTTATGTTATTTTGAGTCATTTTGGTGTCATTTTAGAGTCATATATGAAGTGACATAGTTTATAAGGTGTAAAAGTGTTATAGTCTACCTTAAAACATCTAAGGTGTCATATTCCCTATCAAGAATGTCAAACCTATCTAAAACTTGTAGGTTCCCTAACTAAAAATCAAGAAAGTAATTAAAATAGAGTTTTGGCACTTGTAAGGCCTATAAGGGAGTGTGACACATGTGGAAATTTTTTGGGATGAATCTTAAAATTACATAGAATAATCTCAATGTTTTATTAGCTTTGGAAGTGCTAAAAATGGTCCATCACCCTTCTAGACATGTAGAACTAATCAATAGTTTTTGGTTAGTATTACCCATAGGAAGACTTCCAAGAAAAAATAATTTTGCGGGTGATATTACAATAATTTAGATTCTATTTAATTCTTGGAATGTAGGGATTTGTCACTTGTGCTTTATGAACCATTCTTTACAAGTTGACTATGTTTTTATTCTTGTTAAATCTCATAGCCGACATGTTTATTTCTTGTATGGGTAAGTACAGATAATATAGATAATTTAATTAACTCAAAAGGACATAAAAATATTTAACTCATGCTCCCCATTCTCGGTTTCATGTTTCAAAGTGTTTTTATGGGCAAATCATCTTAGGTTTTCAAGTTGGCATCATATGGAGTTACAGATAATTTTTCACCATTTCCAGAGGTCTCATTTCCTTGTAGGTATTTTATATGAATGTGATATGTCTAGTTTCATGTTTAAAATCCTAAAAATCACTTCCCATTATCCAAACTTAGTCTAAATTCCCTAATATGAAGTGACAGTCAAGAAATGTACCATACAATGAGTTTGCTCCATGATTATCATACATAATTAATTAAGCTATGTTAGAGATTAAACATGTTCATGGAGGTGTAGTGAAGTTTTTAGGGTGATGTACATAATTTTTCATTAGTTAAACCAAGATAAATCAATCTATAATCTAGATGCATGTGAAATCTAATTCTATAATGTACTTAGGTCTGGAGCACTAGTATGCACCTATAAGCACCATTCAATATAATAGTCACGTGAAATGGGAGTCTTTGATATTATTTGAAGTTTTTCAAGGTTTAAATATCCCATTAAAGACCTTGAGAAATTATAAAACTAACTAAAAATCCATAACCATCTACACTATTAAATATTATTTTCCACTACCCTATGTTTTAGAATGGACACGTACAAGTGTTACACTAGCAAAGATATGGGAATGCTTCATAAGAGGAGATTTAACATGTTATAGTCCTTAATTAGGTTAAAAAAGGTTATAAGAATCTTGATAATCATATTTTGAGTCATAATTAGGTAGGTATATTTAGAAACCATCCCCAAACTGAAGAATTGAGTTTTAAGGTCCTGTTTTGCTAAAACCCTAAAATAATGAGCTAAACACTTTTAGAGGGGCTATGTAGAAATGTTGTAAATATTTTTTACAAGTATAAATAAATACTAATTATTTACCTATCATATGAGTATAATAATGTAAAATTAAATAGATATATGACCAGGGGAGAGTGGTGTTTGATAGCCCCCAAGTTACATATTTTTCCAATGTTAACCTTCAATATATTCTACAAGATTTGAATTTGTAAGTGACCTATAAACCTAAACATGAAATAGGGAAGAATATATTAATAGTAAGTGGCCTTTTTGAGTTTAAATTTCATATCAATTACTCAAATAATATCAAAATAGGTATAAATGCATGGTCCTTATCTGTACCATACACCTACAAGTACACCTTATTTCCTGAAAGGCTAGTTATAGTTGATTGTAGGAAAATTTAGACTCATGAAATGCATATTGGAATATTAGAGGTATGAAAATAATGAATGTGGTTCCAAGGCTTTCAAATTATCTCAAGGGAATGTGATACAGGTTTCAAAGATGATGCCCACCTATAGGACCCTTGTTCAGTCAATTATAGTTTACTATAGTGGGTTAAGAAGTTATGTTTTTGAGGTTGGCATGGTTTGAACATGATGAGAAATGAAATATATGAATTTAAAATTATCTAAAAGATAAAAAGGATTTATTAAGACATATATACAATTCCAAACATAGAGTTTCACCTATAGGTGGGTCCCTTTTTCCAAGGTGAAACATAATTAGGCCTGAGTTGAGTAGGGTATGCATTGAAGAAGACCTCATTAGTGGTGGAGATTTTGAAGATGTTATGAATAAATTAAATATTATTATTGGATCCTCATGAGATTTCTAATATAGGTCACATAACATAGGATG
Source organism: Torreya grandis (assembly GCA_037957365.1). Classification (NCBI taxonomy): domain Eukaryota; kingdom Viridiplantae; phylum Streptophyta; class Pinopsida; order Cupressales; family Taxaceae; genus Torreya; species Torreya grandis. The sequence continues at coordinate 3,156,770 of JARHVA010000801.1, forward strand.
GGATTTAAGCACACTACAGTCCACATTTACAACCCTACATACTTAGTCTACTTAGTCAAGAAAGGGGAAGGTACCTTGAGTTAATAATGAAACATAAATATCAATCAGGGATATAAATTCCTCGTAAGTGATGGTTACCATTTCATTATAATTACAACAAATAAACATGACATGGAAAGGTTTTTAAATGCACATATATTCATATGATAAAACCCTCCCCATAGTGAATCACTTGGTAGTCTGTCTTGAGAGTTATTGATGTTTGGAGGAGCTACTCACAAGATCAAGATTTGAAATTTTACACAGAAGGTCCTAATAACTTGTAGGATCCTATAATTCCTCCATTTTATCTATTACATTAGAGTAAGTTCCTTCTATTCTATCTTAGATTGAGGGTACTCCTAAAACATTGAAACCTTACAAGTTTAATAAGTAAGTTCAAAGGGATGATTTGAGAGGTAATGAGACCTTGAAAGAGGATTTCATAAGTTTTTTTAGACATTGAGAAACATAATAAAATAACTAATAGAGGTTTATAATAATCATGATGATCCAAACATATAAAGATGTAGGTAAACCTATTAGGTATAGTCAGATCCTAAAGCCCTCAAGGGGGTCAACTCCATACCTAGCACTAGATGAGTATTGAAATTAATTAAATCATGATTATTGAGGGTTATCAGGTGTGTTTGAGATGTTTTATTGAATACAAATTCTTAAATAAATCATGTTTGTATCCAAACCAACTCAAGCCTATGTAAAATGCAAGAAAGAGATCAAGTAGATAGTTTTGGAAGCTCACATATAATTAGAAACTTTGCATGAGAGTATAAGAGGTTAGGATATGTTAGAGAGGGTATATAATAAGGTTTAATTGATATTTTTTTTACAATTTTATGTCAAACCCATATGTACAATCCTTATAGGGAAAACTCACTCTAAACCCTTCAAAATCTTGATCCTTGACCTGATGGAGAAAATGAAAAAGGAATGGTATCTAAATGAGCTATTTTTACTAGGAAATGACTTTTAACTTGTAGAGGACTCTTTAGGGCACCTTTATATCATATTGATTTGTACCCTACCTATATGGATAGGTTACATAATTAGTTTCTTTGACAATTTTGTGTGTTTTTTAGGTTCTAGGAAGAGTCAAAGGATGAAATCAAATTTGGGATAAGGATTGGAATTTTAGTTAACCCTTAATATCAATTTATTAAATTAGGAAAACTCCTAAGTTCTTCTTTATGTGCCTTCATCTGAGCTAGTCAAAATGGGTGTAGTGAGCAAGGTAATGAAAAGGGTGAAAAATTTAAGTAGATGACATTTTAAGGTGTTCTTGAGGAATATAATTATATATTAGGTCTTGAAATGTTTAATTCACTCATATATACATATTTTCATGGAAAATTGAAGCCAAATTTGAGGCCAAGTGTGAGGGGTGAGTGAAAGAGGAGTTACTCTAACTGTATGTAGTGATAGATCATGTACAAAAGAATCCTAATGATTAGAGATGAAACCAATTAATGTTGGAGAATGTATACAACCAATACCCCTTAGTGAAATCATCACATCTATCCCTATTTAGTTGTGGGACGTTTCCAAAGGGGCAAATGATGAATGCAATTTTTTGAGCAAGCAATGAGAAATTCTACATCACATTTCAAGAGTATTCATGCCTTTTAGGGACTTTGTCCTATCAAGCCTTGAATGGTATATCTCACACTCATTATAATACATGTATAACTCCTTTCTTAGTGTGACACATGTCCTAGTAACCCTTGGAATTCATTCTCTTCTCTGTCACTAATTCTATAAGTATTGGCCATTTTAGCTCTTAAAAGTTAGTTGCAGTTCATGTATGGTGAAGTGCTACTAAAATGACATTGTATGTTGCATTTGAATAATAAATTCAAGTTTTTTTTGAGCTCATGAAATTTTTTATAAGTGTGAAAAGTGATGTATGGTGATGTAAAGTTATAATCTTTTATCCTTTCTTCTCCTTATCCTCTCTTGTTTATACAAGATTTCCTATTCTAACATGGCATATGAAGTATTTAAAAGTGTATGGGTCTATCTTTTAAGTTTAAAATGAGCCCTAGTGTCTATAAATATCCCATGGTTCACTTACCTTGGATATATTTTATGCATCTCACCTCCATATTCAAACACTCATATTAGAATTTTTAGGACTTGGAAGCTACTTTGTATGCCTTGTTTCTTAGTGAAAGAGATATGATAGTCATATGGAAATGATATTGGTGTACCACCCATTATATTAGTTTCATTTCATGTAAATTTTTATACTTTTTACCATAAGTAATCAACTACTTTAAGTGATAAGCACTCCAAGATATATTTAGGGAGCTAGCCCTTAAACCTAGAGATCTAGTTCCACTATAGGCACACCCACATACCTAGAAGTATTCACATGTTTCCCAAATATAGAGGAGGCTTGAACACTCTCTTCTAGGGTGAAATATTTTGTCACAATAGTTATGGCATGCCTAGTGAGACCAAGGTCCAAGAGAGTGGGAATATTGTTGGCATGTTTTCCTTCTAATCAACTTTTGGAAGCAAGCAAGTTAGTACCAATGATGACTCTAAATGATAAATTTTGGTTATAAGTAGCCTAAGTATATTTAGATGAAGATTTTTATCAATTATTGTGTCTCATATAACATATGAGGTTGATATGAATAGATATGGTGAATACCCCTATCATGAACCTCCCTATCAACATTGTTATGAACCACATTATATTCCTCAACAATCTGATCACAATGGCTATCAATCCTATAGGCTATGTCAACCCTATGGTCATCCATTTACCTTCCATGTGTAAATCATGTTTTTAGATATCTTTATGAGGAAGGTTATCAAAAAACCTATCTAGGAATGCCTTTTTATCAGTCCTAACATGATCCTTACCAACCATATCATGATGCCTATCAACCTCAAGAGGATCCTTATGAGTCTTGTCATGAGGAATAACATAATCCCATTGATTATACACAAAGATATTACAAGAAAACATATGAATTCATATAGATTTAAATCCAAAAACATAGATATGGCCTCGATCTCCATCATTACCCTTTCCCTCCTTCATTATTTCTATCTTATATCATGTCTTTATTGGCATACATACCACAATTATAAGTTAATGAAGATGACATGAGAACATGGGATGATGAGTATGATGTTCTCCCTAATCATCTCATGGAATGGTTCAGAGGTGATACCTAAAGTTGTATGCATGTGTTGAAGATGTTTGAAGATCTAGAAGGAACTCAATAGGAGATCAAATAAAAAATGGACTTGGAAAAGAAGTGCCTTTAATGCTCAATATATAGGATAAGGATATGGGAGAATAAATAACCTAAAAATGAGTATGTTAATATTGAATAGCCTCAAAGAGGCTATTGTAAAGGTGCAAATCCTGATTATGCAAGTGTTTTCCCTTCTAATCAAACCAAAACATCACTCCCCCATGAGTTTACTAGTGCAATCCTCTTTCCTGAATCCATTAACAAGCCCTCTCCTACCACTCACACTTCATCTCCTTTACATGAGCCTATAAATTATCCTTACATCTCACCCCTTATTGAAAAGGATCCATTTTGAGGGAAGAAAATGAAGAGGAAAGAGCTAAAGTCATAGTTGATCAAGAAGATGTCATGAGTGACTATGAGGAGGAAATCACCATAGGGACTCCCTTTGGTGAACACAAATGCAACTCTACTTTATTTAATGAAGATAAACATATTGAAGATTCCCTTGTATTTGTCCATGAGAAATTTGGCCAAGACTTGAAGAGAGAAGTATTTGAAGAATACTCCATATTTGATCATGAATTTGTGAATGACCATCTCAAACATGAAGTGGAGTGTGCTATGAAAGATGAAGGTGAATTTCAAGTCACCCCTAAAGAAGTTTTAGTCCTAGAAAAGTCTCATGAGACCAAGGTATAAGAGGTAATATTTGAGGAGAACTCAATATCTTAGCCTAATGTAGAAGCACCCTTAGATTCTTTAGAGAAAGAAGAACATCATCTTGATGACCTCATACATCAAGAAGAGAATGTTGAAGAGATAGTGGTTTAAGATGACAAGGAAAGTAATGATGATTGGCAGCTGCAAATGGAAATATTTAAAGAGATTGAAGATCTTTTCTAAGTTGAGGGTTAAATACTTAAAAAGGTGGAGAAAGAGATTTACATAGAGGATGATGACCAATATTGATTGGAATATGATTTTGATCTCCTTGATGAGCTTGAAGAACTTGCAGTTGAGAAGAAACTAGTCTTATTGAGAGAACCATGGAAATTAGGAAAGTATGTCTTATTGAACCACCATTGGAGGTCATAGTTGAGGAGCCATATGAAAAAGTGGAAGATTTTTGGAGTCAAGAAGAGTTCATTTTGATAGCTAACCTGATTAGAGTTGCTTTGAATTCCTTGAACATCATACCAATGAAGTTGGTAAACACCATGAGGAAGATGGAGGCATCAATACCAAGAGTCAAAAGGATACATGCCTCATTCATTATTTCATGTCACAAAGCAAGAGAGGTTTCAAACTTCCCCTTTGATCTAGGAGGAAGTATTTCTCTCAGGTGAGTTTGTGTTTGAGTTAGTTTGGTTTATGTGTTTGTGTTCCATAAGTGTTCATGAAGCACATTCATGTTTCTTTTGAGTGTGTCTTATTTTGTGTGCTTTGCCTTTATGTTTTGTGTGGTGTAAAAGGTGAATTTGTTGGAAAAAATTGATATATATTACATTTTTAAGTGTAATGATCTATTATGCTAGGTTAGTAACTAGCTTAGTTATTAAAGCTTAATTAACATAGCGTTGATTACATGTTTAGTTGGTAGCTTAAGTGTCATAGTAGTTAGGAATTTGGATGGTAGTTACAAGTTTTGTAACTATCATTTCTCTTGTATATATTTTCCTATATTGATTAATAAGATCATTTAAGTATTTAGTCATTTACTTACTTCATTGTTATTAGAGCAATGTGATGTCTATAATGAAGGATTAAAAGAAATAGAGGAGCTTTTATTGTATACATCACTCTTGTAGATGGAAAAATATATATTGTTTTAGAAATGTTGTGTAGTATAGGTTAAAGTTATATGTTTACATTTGCTTTGGTGCATGGTTAGGTGATCAGTATATAGCGCTACAAACAAGTTCATAGTAGGTAAACTCATTACAGATAAGTTCATAGTAGAAACTTGGAAGAAACCAATATAGATAAGAAACCCTGAAGCATGATAGCCAAGAAAGAAGACACAAGGGAAAAGTGTGAATTGAAGCATTCAAATTATTTTACTCCTTTAATGTGGAAAAATATTTAAGTTTTAATCTGTTGAGTGTCCACATTCAGATGAGTATTTAGCTAGTAGAACATATGCAGCTAAGTGGAGAAGGAAGGTGAATAGTAGTGAAATGAGACATTTGAGACTAGAAAAGATAAAGCACATGATTTAAGGTACAATTTCATCTCTCTTGATCTATTTTGGTGTAACATTAATCATGATTTGATTGCTATCACTATTTGGGCTACCAAAAATCAAGAACAAGTAATTTAATTTAATTATTGTATCAATTTTAGTTACTATAGATCTAAATATTTATCTCTTCCTATTATGTCTGCATTTCTATTATGTCTCAAAATCAACCATTCATGCATACTACCCTGTTTCCCATCACTGGTTAACACTTGTATATGCTCAAAGTGAGTTTGTATCAAATAATTTAGAGGTTAACGTAGAATGAGTCATCTCTAAGTTATTTAGTATAATTATGGGTTTAAAAGTTTCTTATAGTCTAAAGTCTCATTATAAATATTGGACTTTGTCTATTAATTGGTTCATTTTTTCTTAAAAGTCTCAATTTGTTTAATAGATATTTATAGTTTATCAGGGTTTATATTTTAATGGTAAAATTGAGTCGATAGAGTTAAGTCATTATACACACACACACACACACACACACACACACACACACACACACACACACACACACACACACACACATACACACACACACATATATATGTATATATACACATATACATATATATATATATATATATGTATATATATATGTATGTATATATATATACATATATATATATATATATACATATATATATATATATATACATATATATATATATATATATACATATATATATATATATATATACATATATATATATACATATATATATACATACATATATATATATATACATACATATATATATATATATACATACATATATATACACACACACAGACACACACACAGACACACACACACACACACACACACACACACACACACACACACACACACACACACACACACACATATATATATATATGAATATGTTGTTTTGGGTCCATTGTCAATATTGTGAAATGTCAAAAATATCTTGTACAGATGCATTATCAGGAAAACCCAATGTTCTAAGTCATAGTCATATGTGTCAGTGGGAGAGTTTTGTCCTCAAAAATGTCATGTAAGGGTTGATGTTCAAATCCATATTTGCTAAGTGAAGTAACTTTATTTACTAGAGGGTGGAGGATACATGGAGGCTATAGGAAAACTATCATCCTCTAATGAGTCACCTATAATGGGGTCACACCGATGCTATGGTGATAAATTTTGGTGTGTTTATTTTATGTTTTGTAGTTTATTTTTCAATAAATTATTGAGCATTATTTTCCAATTTGGTACCTCCTAAAAAAGAATGTTGTGGGGAGAAAAAGAACTAAAGTAGTTCTTGGTTCTTGGCAAAGGGTTTGTGGTAATTTGATAAACAACTAAAGTGTAATAGAAACCTCTTTCAACCCTCTAGGTTCATGGTCAACTTGCAATAGAAAACCATATGGGTTTGTTGTAATCCTCATAATCTGAGAAATCACTGAAGGTGTTGGCAGAGGGAAGTGTACATGTCACTTATAGGTTTTTGGTAATCCTAAAAGGAAAAACCAAGGTGACACCAAGACCTTGAAGCCAAAAATATGGCATGCCAACTCAAAAAGTGAGCAAGCTACATGGAGAGTGTAAATATTTTTATAGTTTTTGTAATAAAGGGGGGACCACTATCAGGAAAAATTATGTTTGTAGAAATAATGTAATAAAGGGGGGAATGTTGGAAAAACTTGATATATATTACATTTTTAAGTGTAATGATTTGTTATGATAGACTAGTAACTAGCTTAGTTATTAGTGCTTAATTATCATAGTGTTGGTTACATGTTTAGTTGGCAGCTTAGGTGTCATAGTCGTTAGGTGTTCAGATGGTAGTTACAAGTTTTGTAATTATCATTTCTCTTATATATATTTTCCTCTATTGATTAATAAGATCATTGAAGTATTCAATAATTTAATTACTTTAGAATTATGTGTCAAATTGGTGCACATGTGACCCCATATCCCAATGGATAGGATTAGGCAACTGGTCCATAACAAGCATACCACCCTTAAGAAGTCACTAGGAATGTTAACTATTTTAACCACAAGTCAAAATGAGTCAACTCCCTATAGTCAAAAATTTGATATAGGGGTATAATATAATGCCATAGGGTACTTTATAGCTCATTTGATGTCATTACATATGTTTTTAACCTTGGTCATGGTCTAATTAAGTCCATATGTCATTTCCAGTCATTTAGGTGTCATTTTAGAGTCATATATGAAGTGGCATAGTTTCCAAGATATATAAGTGTTATATTATCCATTTAAATGTCTAAGGTGTCATATTACTAGTCAATAATGTTATTCATATCTGAAACCTATAGGTCCTTTAACTAAAAATCAAGAAAACAATTGATAATAAGGAGTTTTGGCACTCGTATAGCCTATAGGGGAGCATGGCACATGTGAAAACCTTGTGGGATAAATATTAAACTTCCTTGGACTCATATAAATATTTTATCAGATTTATAAGTGATAAAAATGGTCCAAAACTATTCTACTCCTTCATAGCCCTTCTAAACATGCATAACCAGTCAACAAGTTTTTGGTCGGTATGACCAGTAAGAAGACTTTCAGGACATATGCCTTTAGGAGGTGATATTAAACTTAGTAAAATTAAATTTTATTCTTGGATTGTAGGTATTAGTCACTTATGCTTCATGAATCATCCTTTATAAGTTGACTATGTTTTTATGCTTATTAAACCCCATACCCTATAGGTTTCTTTATTTTATGGGAAATTCCATATAATCCAAATAATAAAAATGAATAAAAATGAAATGGAAATATTTAAATCATGTTAACCATAATTGGTTTCATGTTTCAAAGTGTTTTTATGGGCAAAGCATATCAATTTTGTAAGTTGGCATCACATGGAGTTGCAAATAACTTTCCACCATTTACAAAGGTCTCATTTCCTTATAGGTATTTTATATTAAGGGTATATTATTTATATGAACCATTAAAATTAATATTCATGTGGAATTGGAGTCTTTGATATTATTTAAAGTTTGTTAAGGTTGAAGTGTGCACCTATAGGCACCATTCAAGAAATAGTCACGTGGAATGGGAATTTTTGATATTATTTAAAATTTTTCAAGATTGAAGTAGCATATTAAAGACCTTGAAAAATTATAAAACTAACTAAAAATCCATAACCATGTAAACTATTAAAGATTATCTTCCATTGCCCTGTGTTTTAGAATGGACACCTACAAGTGGTCCACTAATAGAGATCTAAGAATGCTTCATTATAGGAGATTTAACATGTTATATGCCTTCATTAGGTTAAAATAATATAGATTAATCTTGAGAATCATATTTTGAATCATAATTAGGTAGGTAGAGTTAGAAACCATCCCCAAATTGAAGAATTGAGTTTCAAGGTCTTATTTCCCTAAAACCTCAAAATAGTGAGCTAAACACTTTTGGAGAGGATATGTAGCATTGTTGAAAAAAGTTTAGGTGAGTGTAAATTCATACATGTTATATCATTATAATAAGATTATAATCATGAAAAAGGAAATGGATATATTACTAGGGGAGAGTGGTGTTTGAAAGCCCCCAAGTTACACATTTATCTACTATTAACCTTCAGTATATTATATAAGATTTGACTTTATACATGACCTCTACACCTAAAATTACAATAGGGAGGCATATATTCATACTAAGTGGCCTTGTTGAGTTGAAATGAAATATAAATGACTCAAATACTATTAAGGAAGGTGTAAATTTATGGTTCTTATCCATACCATACACACTCCTACAAGTGCACCTTGTTTCCCAAAAGGCTAGCTACAATTGATTGTAGGCAACTTTAGACTCATGAGATTCATCTTGGAAGGTTATATATATGAAAATCATGAAAATTTTAGTGTTAATATAGTTAAAATTATTTTAAAGGATCTCAAGGGCATGTTATATAGGTTTCAAAGATGATGCCCACCTACAAGACCCCTACTCAATCAATTATAGTTGAATGTAGTGGGTAGTGAGCTAAGAAACTATATTTTTGAGGTTGGTATGGTATAAATATGATGATAAATGACCTATATGTATGTGAAATTATCTAAAAGATAAAAATGAGGTCTTAAGGCATATATATAATGCTAAACATAGATTTTGACCTATAGGTGGGTCCCTTTTTCTAAGGTGAAACACAATTAGGTTTGCATTGAGTAGGGTATGCATTGAAGAAGCCATCATAAGTGGTGGAGAGTTTGAAAATGTTATTAATATATTAAATATAATTATGGTATCCTTGTGATATGTTCAAGATAGGCTGAAAATCCTAGAATAGGCTTAAATCACACTACATCCATGTTTGCAACCCTGCATACTCAGTCTACTTAATCAAGAAAGGGGAAGGCACTTTGAGTTAACAATGCAACACAAGTATAAAACATGGATAGAACTTCATAATATGTTATGGTGACCATTTAATGATACTCCTAGAAAATAAACATGACATGGAAACGTTTTCAAATGCACATATAGTCATATGACAAAACCTTGCCCATAATGAATCACTTGACAATTTGTCTTGAGAGTTATTGATGTTTGGAGGGGATAATAATGAGATAAAGATTTAAAGTTTCATAAATAATATACTAATAATTTATATAATCCTATAATTACTCCCTTTTTTTGGGACAATAGAGGAAATTCCCTTTGTTCTATCTTAAACATAGGGCACTCCCAAAACATTGAAACCCTGCAAGTTCAACAAGGTCAAAGGGATGATTTGAGAGGTAGTGATACCTTGAAAAAGGATTTCATGAGTTTTTTTAGACATGGAAAAATTTAAGAAACTAATCCATAGAGTTTGAGAACCAACATGATGATCCAAACATACAAAGGTGAATGTAGACCTATTAGGTTTAGTTAAATCCTAAAGCCCTTAAGGGGGTAAAATCCATACCTAACACTAGATGAGTATTGAAATGAATTTAAAAATGCTCATTTAGGGTTATCAGGTGTGTTTTAGATTTTTAAATACATAATAAGTATTAGGGAAATCATGTTTGGATCCAAACCAAATCAGGCCTATGTAAAATGAAGGAAAGAGCTTGAGTAGACAATTTTGGAAGCTCACATATAATTGGAAACTTTGCATGAGAGCATAAGAGGTTGGAATATTATAGAGAGTATATCTAAGAAGGTTTTAGTGATTTTTTTTCCAATTGGATGTCAAACATGTATGAACAATTCCTATAGGAAAAACTCACTCTAAACCTTCTAAAACCTTGATCCTTGACCCAATGGAGAAAATGAACAAGGAATGGAATAAAAATGAGATACTTTTGTCTCTAAATGTATTTGAGCTTGTAAATGACTCTCTATGGAACCTTCCTATCATACTAAGTTATACCCAAACTATATGGACAAGGTACATAATTAGTTTCTTTGGTATTTTTGTGTCTTTTTTAGGTTCTAGGAAAAGTCAAAGGATGAACTCTAGGATAAGGATTGGGAATTTAACTAACCCCACATGTCCATTTATTGCATGAGGAAAAATCCTAAGTGCTTCCTCAAGTGCCTTCATTTTAGTAAGTCAAAATTGGTATAGTGAGAAAGATAATCATAAGGGTAAAAACTTAAAGTTAATTTCCTTTTAAGGTGTACATAAGGAATCTAAGGATATGGAAGGTCTTGACATGTGTCATTAACTCATCTTATGTATTTTCATGGAAAACTAAAGCCAAATTTGAGGCCAAGTGTGAGGGGTAAGTGAAAGAGGAGTTACTTAGACTACAGGAAATGATAGCTCATGTATAGAATAATTTTGATGATTAAAGATATAACCAATGCATGGTGTAGCATGCATTCCACCCATCCCCTCATTTAAATAATCATGTCTATCCCTATTCAATTTTGGAATGTTCCAAAAGGGAAAAATGATGAATGAAGTTTTTTGAACAAGTAATGATGAATTCTATGCCACATTTCAAGAGTTTTCATACCTTTGAGGGCCATTTTTCCTATCAAACTTTGCATGATCTATCTCACATTCATTCTCCTACACATATAACTCATTTTCTCTACATGAAACATGTCCTAGTGACCCTTGGACATCATTCTCTTCTTCTCTCTCTCTAATTCTATAAGTAGTGGGCATTTTGGCTCTTGTAAGTTAATTCCACTCCATGTATGGTGAATCCATATTAGAATGACATTGTATTTTTCATTTAAAAAATAAATTCAAGTTTGGTTTTTAGTTCATGAATAATTGTCTAAGTGTGTAAAGTTTTGTATGGTGATGCAAAGTGATAATCTTCTATCCTTTCTTCTCCTTATCCTCTCATGTTTATACAAGAGTTCATATTCTAACAAGTCATATGAATTATTATAAAGGATATGGGTATATATTTTATGTTTATAATGAGCCTTAGTGTCTACAACTAGCCTATGGTTCTCTTACCTTGGATAGATTTTATGCATCTCATCTCCATATTGAAACACTCATGTTAGAATCATTTAGGACTCGAAAGCTAGTTTGTAAGCCTTATTTCTTAGTGAAAGAGATATAATATTCATATGGAAATCATCTTGGTGTATCACCCCTTAGATTAGTTTCATTTCATGAAAAATTCTATCCCTTTTCCCACAATAAATCAACTAATTTAGGTGTTAAACACTTTAAGATATATTCATGGAGCTAGCCCTTAAACCTAGAGGTCTACTTCCACTATAGGTACACACACATACCTGGAAGTATTCCCATGTTTCCAAAATCTAGAGTAGGCTTGAACACCCTCCTCTAAGGTGTAAGATTTTATCATAATAGTAGGGACAACCCAACACATGGTAACTCAATCACCACTAAACATTAGGATTCCCTTCACTAGTATAGTTTCCTTGCCTCTTACCATAAAAAATCCAACATCATCTACACCATTCCAAAACTTATTAGTTTCCATACCATCCACTCTCCCACCCATAAGGACAAGGATAACTACACACCTTCAACTAGCCAACCTAACTATGCCCATGCATCAACAAATACTTACTGCACCTAATTTAGGATATATCCTAAATCTATAAAGATATATGCCTCCCATATTTTCCCAACCTTTCAAGGCTAATTACCAATATGTGGCATCTACCCAAACTTATAACATGTAATATGTTATACCTTCAAAACCCCAAAAATACATGCCTTAAAAATATGTAGGTGCACCACAAACTAACCTCATCAAAATATTGATGGATAAAATGACAACTATAGAGAAATCCATTTCTAGAGCTCACAATATTTTATCCTATGATTAGATTTGAAATGAACCCATTCACCCTTTCATACCAATTCATCCTTACCCTGGTCAATGGGAGCTTCCAAAATTTTCCAAATTCTAAAGTAAGGAGGATCCCCAATAACATTTAGGAATGCATGCTATCTCATTAATTATGATGATGCTCTTCTACTCTAGACCTTCCCCATGTATTTAGTAGGACCCATGTTGGATTGGTATAGTGACATCACTAGGCACTCCGTCTTTTCATTTTCCCAACTTTATCAAACTTTCTTAAATCACTTCTCCATAAACATCTCCAAGAAAGTATCCATAACTGACTTATATTCTATTCAACAATTTGAGGATGAATCCATTATTGATTTTTTTACTCGATGGAGGGGTTAATAAACCAAATTTCCTTCTCCTTACCCCAACTATAATTAATTGAACTTTTCTCTTGGGCATGTGCTAAACACATCTCATCCACCCTAAAAGTTCAAACATTATGGACCTTTGATGAAGCATTTACCATGGATAGGAAATTAGAAATCCAAGCAATTGATGAAGGTAAACTTAAGCTTAGGAATAAAAATGCCACCTTTAAATATACCAGAGCTTCTTGTAAACCTTTAAACCACTCCAAATCCAAAGTACCAACCAATGTTTTTTTCCTTAAAATGGCTCCTCCTTCAATGGTAAACAAATCCAACCCACCCACCTCTTTGAACCAAAATCCAAAATCCCAAAATTGCTTTGTTCAAAAGCAATATATTCTACTAGGGGAGTCTTATGCTTCAATTTTGGAGAAATTATTTAAAGCATCCATAGTCCAACTTACACCAATCAAATCTCCTCAATAATTTTATTCATCTGATCTTACACCAAATTGGTATAAAGAGAATGAAATCTCTAATTACCATCATGTTATTAGACATAATGTTGATAGATGCAAAAAAATTAAAAACATAGTCCAAGAATTGATTTATAAGGGTGAAATTTTAATGGATAACCAAAACACACCTCCAAATAAAGCTCTTGACATCTTCTATAAACCATTTCCAAACCACCTACCTTCCATAAATAATGAGCATACAAATGCAGAAACATCCCATAAACATGAGGTTCATATAGTAAATGTTGTTATTAATGAACTTATAATTGATGAACCTATGACCCAAACCATGCCTATTCCACTTCCAAATTTGATATAACCAACCCAAAATATCACTCCTATTCCACTTACTTCCATATTTGGATCACTCATCCTTCCTTCAAAAAGCATAACTAAGGAATAAACCACCACTCCTATTCCACTTAATTTCATATTGGAATCACCCATCCTTCCTTCAAAAAATATAACTAAGGAAGAACCTACCTTACACCATTTTATTCCATATTAAAACTATCTATCCTTCAAAAATCATAACTAATCAAGAGATAATCTCAGCTACTTCTATAGTGGAATCACCCACCATTTATTTAGAAATCTTAATAAAAGAAGAGGAAACCATGGCCATCCCACTTCTAAAACCACTTGATCTCTCCTTAGAAACCAACACTAAGGAAGCTAAGTCTATGTATAAACCATTTTCAAGGTTGGTCCAAAATTTCAATTTTTTATCAAAACCAAACCTTAACTGAACTATGTTTTGGCACCATCTTGGGCTTACATAACCTACAAAGAAGGAGTCAAGAAAACCATCATCCACCCAACCTTAAAAATCAACAAATGTAACTACATCTAGCTCAAAAAAACCCCAAAAATCATCCACATATCAAACTTTAAACAACCAACCAACCCAACTTCTTCAAAAAAAACAAATAAACCCCACTACCCTACTCAAGCCTGTAAAAAACCTATGTGTCCTTTCAACTAAAAATATCACCCATCCACCCTTAAAATTAGAGTTGACACCACAAAATCCACCTAAAAATACATAATATAAACCACTAAGTAAGATCAAACCACTTAGGACTCACAATACTAAAACCATTTCACCTCTCATTTCAACTTTACCCTCCATTCTAGAGCCATACCCCTTATCCATTTTAGGGACTCACCCTTCCACCTTATTGAAAAAACCAATCCCTCGAAAAAATAAACCACAAGATCAACCTATTATTCTAACCACACTTCTACCCATTTACACCAAACCTTCAACCCCAAAAACATCAACCAAAAACATTGCACAAAGTAAGGCTCCACTCATTAAACCTTCCCCTAAAAAGGTACCAACCCCAATAATAAAAACAAAGGCTTCCACCTCCTTAACACCATTTATAGAACCCTATTCTACCATATTATAAATGTTGATACAAACCTCCTACATAACCCTACCACCCATCAAACCATTCAAACCTCTTAGCCAAAAACCAACTTGGTTTAATGATAACTTAATCTACGCATACCATAGGACACCTAGACATGACACTAAGATTTGTAAAGATCTTCAAGGCATAATCCAAAAAATATGTGATGTAGATGATATTTTTATAGAATAAATTCCTATTAACCCAACTCCAAGCCAAAAACCTAAAACTACCACCCCACATAAACCTACATCCAAGCTCTCATCAAAGAGTACAAATAGACCAAAATAACTTACCAACCCACATACATTCCAAATTAACACCATCCATGTAGTCATTCAAAAAGTTAAAAGGATAAAGGGAAAGCCAAAGTATGCATACCTTGGACATAGCCTTCTTATACAAATACACCCTAATCACCATCAACAAAACCCAAGATTTATATCTTGGGTATACTTCAATCCAACCCATCTAGATAGATACATAGGTCAGTTCTTAAACAACTTCACCAAACCCCAGTGAAGATGACCTTGTATGAATTGATCCAAACCTTTCCTCAACACTATTAAGCTATGATATAGGATTTGAAATTGATTGAGGTTTACATAAAAATCCTTGATCTCTAGCATCACTTATTAGAACCCTCCAAGTATCAACCCTTAACACATTATAAGATTCTTAGATACCTCCTATCCACCCAGATAATGTAGATCCTCCCCTCTTCATCACCTCCCACATCAATAAAACTTAGATCAAAAGGGTTATGATTGATGGGGGAGATAACATCAATATCATCTCATCCCATTCCTATGATCAACTTAAATTTCCTAAGAACGTCATGTCTAAAACCATTGATATGCTACGATCTTTTATTGGGATGATGGAAACTACCTTGGGAACAATTGTCCTTCACATATGTTTAGGCCCTCAAAATTTCCCCAAGCTTTTCTATGTTATATAAACAAAGTTTCAATACAATGTATTGCTTGGATTCCATTGGATCTGTACCATTGGATGTGTACTATCAACCCTACATCGTTGCCTCAAATTTGAACATGAGGGTCAAGTTCACATCATCCCAACCAACCTTAGTCCATTTAAGTCATGCAACATGACTTACCGCCCAAATAATTTCCTCATTACATTAATGAATGTATCCCCTTCATCCTCCATCAAAAAATCTTCTACAATCTTGACCATACCTTCTTTGTAAATCCCTATGAAAGACCCCTTGGAATCCACATTCTAATGTATCTCATTTGGAGAATATCACCTATTGACTCTCAATACCCTTCCTACTCCCAAACAATGTAAAAATCTTGATCAACATCCCAATTATGATTATAACATTAGAACCATCATCCTTTTCAGTCCTCCCAACTACCAAACCAACTTTATCTATGAGGGACTCAATCAACTACCTTCAACTTCTAATGCCTCATCTTCTATCAAGTCATTCACCTCTAACTTTTCCTTCTTGGATAAACCAAAATTTTCCGAAACATACTTTCATTAGTGTGCTTATAAAGGATTAAGTTTAGGCCATTATAAACATAGACCACATGATCTTATCCCATGTAAAACTCAAAAGCCTCATGAATGACATGGCTTGGGATTTATCCAACCAGAGGAATTAATAGACCCACCTTCCATCATAATCATTGAGGAAGAAACCCCATCCTCACCAAACTCTTCTTCTTCAAAATATGATGACCTTGATTCTGTCCCTCCTAACTTTTTTTATCAATATGATTAGTTTGGGACCTATGACCTATCAAATTCATGGGGAAACCAGAGCCATTCCTTTTACTCATCCTAAGATGGTTGAAGACAATCCTCCTACCATTAATACTATCCAGTGTCAGGATGATAATTCCCTTCTTACCTATCTTGGTGTTTAATATTCCTCCCTTCAAAAATCCCTTCCTCCTAAGACATTGACCATGTTGAATGAAGCTACCATTGATATCAACTTGGGCACTCAAGACAACCCCATATAATCAAAATTGGCTATTCTTTAGATTCCTTAGAGCATCAAGATTTATCTTCTTTTTTGTGTGACCATAGCATAAAATTTTCTTAGTCATACAATGATATTATAGGAATCAACCTTTCCATATTCATCCACAACATCATCACCAACCTCGATGCCAAGCATGTTAGGCAAAATATATAAAAGATGCACCCTCACATTACCCTTATTATTAAATAAGAGATTTAAATTCTTTTATTCATCAAATTCATCCAACCCATTGACTATCCAAAATGGGTCTCGAATGTCATTCCTATCACTCAAGTAATAGGGGAACTTCATATTTGTATGTATTTTCATGACCTCAACCTTTATTTTCCAAAAGATGACTTTCCTTTGCCAAGCATTGACCATCTTGTTGATGTAACTTCTATTCATGAGATGTTATCTCTTATGGATGGATTCTTAGGTTATAATCAAATCTTAATTTCCATAAAATATCAACACAAAACCACCTTCATCACCTCATGAGGAAAATTTTGCTATAGGGTCATGCCTTACAGTTTAAAGAATGTTAGTGTAACCTATCAATGTGTCATGACCTATATATTTCATTAATTCATCCACAAAACCATGGAATACTATGTAGATGACATTATTGGTAATTCCAAATTCCATACAGACTGTTTATAAATCCTTAAAGTCATCTTTTAACACCTTATCTAATTTCATGTTCTCTTCAACTCAAAGAAATACATCTTTAGGGTCTTATCAGGTAAACTCTTTGACTTTATCATTTCCTTTCATGGAATATAATTTAATACCACTAAATTCAAAGAAATCCTAGACATTAATCCTCTAAATAACCTTAAAAAACTCCATAGTTTGTAGGGTAAGCTTCAATCCATTCATCATTTCATATCTCGATTATCTGATAGATGTCAACCCTTTCATCACCTCCTTAAGAAGGACATCTATTTTAAGTGTAATGAAGACTATCAAAAGGACTTTGAATAACTCAAAGGATATATTATTTCTCCACCTATCCTTATCCCTCTAAAGGAAGACAAACCCTTATATCTTTATATCTCTGCCATAGACCATTCCTTAGGTACTATGATCATACATCATGATGATCAACATAATGAATAAATAATATACTATATAAGCTAAACACTTGTAGAGTATGAGACTCATTATTCCCATATCAAGAAGTTAAGCCTCACCTTGGTATTCATGGCTTCTAAACTTTGTCACTACATCCTTAACCATAAAATCTTTGTCATCACAAATATTGATGCCCTAAAGTACATGCATTCTAAGCCATATCAAAATCAGCATATGGATAGATAGCTCATGATTTTAGCTGAGTTAAATCTTGAGTTACTTCAATAGAAGTTAGCTATAGGGTAAATCATCACTGATCAATTGGTTGAATCCCCTTTAACTGATAACTAATCTTCCAACCTTGAGTTTCCCAATTAGTCTATCTTAACTCTCTCAAAAAGGCATTGATTATCAAATGACCATGTTATTTGATGGATAAAAATGTCAATGTGGTGGGGGTGATATAATCATCCTTATACCCCTTGAAAGCAAGCCTTTTCCCTTGTCCTTCAAACTTGACTTTGATTGTACCAACAACATGGTTGAATAAAAGGCCCTAGTTTTAGGTCTCCAAATAGCTTTGTCCTTAGAAGTAAAATTGATCAACATTTTTGGTTACTCCCAACTTGTGGTCAACTAAATAAATGGTTCTTACCAGTGTAAAAATTATGTTATACATAAATACAAACAATTGGTAGATGCACTATTAACATCATTTGATCATTACCTTATTTAAGCCACTATGGGTTTAATAAACTAGTTTGCTAATACAATGGATTCTAGTGCTTCTGAAATCCCATATGTACCTTTAAAATCTAAAATATCTATCACCCTTCATATACTTACCAACCTTATTACACCAAAATGGACCTCCTTTCCATCTAAAATGTGGAGAAAACCCAATGAGATATTTGGTATAAACAACTTATTGACTACCTTACCTTAGCCATCATCCCTTCTAACCTATCTAGGAATGGTAGATGATATTTTATATAAAGTACTTATCATTATAGCATACTAGGGGGAATCTTCTACAAATGCAACTTTGATGGTCTCCTTTTTAGATGCCTTCATAACTAATAAATCCCTCTCACCATCAAATAATCTCATGATGGGATTTGTGGAGGACACTTTAGTGGTTTCAATTTTTATAATCGCATACTTTGCCTTGGATACTATTGGCCTACCTTTAACCAATATTATTGTTATTATGTCAAGTGGTGTGTTAAGTGTCAATAACATGCCAACTTGTTTCATGTTCTTAGTCATGCCCTTCAAGTTGCTAAGAACTTATGGACCTTCTCTCAATTGGGATTAGATCTCATTAGTGAAATCAATCCTAATTAATCATATAGATATCACTCTATAATTACCATGATAGAATACTTTACCAAATGGGTGGAGTCTATTCCCCTCATCTCAACTATAGCTGATAAAATTGTTGACTTCATCAAGAATCATATCATATGCTACTTTAGTTTTCCTCACAAAATTATCACCAACAATGACAAATCATTTAAAAACTAGAAAGTATGAAATATTTGAGACACCTTCAACATTAATTTATGTTTCTCATCTCCATACCACCCATAAGATAATGGATAGACCAAATCCTCTAATAAAATACTTATTAACAAAATGCTCACCAAAGTGGTCAATGAAGCTAGTAGGGATTGCCACTTACACATTCCTTTTACCTTATGGGCATATTGAACCAACATTAGAATCCCTATGAGTGACACCCCTTTCTCACTTGTCTATGGTATAGATGTTTTCTTGCCTCTTGAAGTGCAAATTCCGTCCCTTTGAATATCCCTAAAGGATATCATCTTAAAAGATGACTATTGTCAAGAATGTCTAGCCCAACTTGAGATACTTGATGAGCATCATTTGGCCACTCTTAACCATCTTCATGGCTATCAAGATCAAATCATACATGCTTATGAAAAACACTTGAGAGAGAGAGAGAGCGAATTCAATATTGGTGACCTAGTCTTAAAGGAAAATCAACACATTACTAACATAGAAAGAAGCAAGCATGGTAAGTTTTCTCCCAATTGGCTTGGACCATTTATCATCATGCATAAGTATGGGTCGATAGCTTACCTATTATCATCCCTTGAGGGAAAACTAGAACCTAAGCCCCTCAATGATTTGCATTTATGTTTTTTTTTTTGTTAAAACAAGTTCTAAATCACCTTGTGTCTAAATTAAGATCATCCCTTGTTTTAAAAAATTATCACCTTCATCTCCTTAATTTAAGGGCAATCAATTAAAGCAAACAAACATGTGATTATCCATCATAGTTTTAGCCTAAATCCTAAACATGGGTACCATGGTTCTATCCATGGCATGATTCTCATAGATACTTTTTATCCCTTAGAGGATGGATCCCCATGGTCATTGTCTCTTAAAAACTTTATTACCCATCATTTAACCTTCTTGTGTTATGGTTTTGTCCTCATAAAAAAACCTTAGGCTTATATAATTGAGTCCATGTCTACAAAAACAAGAAAATAAAAAATATATATTATGGGTCATATCTAAAATTGTAGATTTCTCCCTTGAAGGACAACTACCAAAAAAATTTAGAATTGCTTAAAAAATAGA
>JARHVA010000801.1:3182500-3212500 GCA_037957365.1 Torreya grandis
TACCAATTCATTCAACCATGACAACTATGATCTCATACTTCATTACATTTTGTGCACCCTTTTTCACTTACAATCCTAACCACCCAACCAACATTATCACCAACTTACCCACTTGTCAAACCTAAAACTAACTTCATATCAACTCATCACATCTTAGTTTGAGGGGGAACACCTCTTCCCACACTTGGGTCATCTAACCTTACACTAAATCATTAGTTTTTGTTTTGTAGCTTGTTGATGCAAACTACACAACAAAAAAGGGCAAAATGTAGACACTACAAAACCACACCAATGGTTATAAATGTCACACCACACCTTTTGACCCCCTTGGTCCCCCTTAGGTTAAAACATTTCTTAAACCCCTTAAACACCCATTTACCCCTTATACATATTTATCTAAATTAATTAATTAATAATTTAAGCTAATAAAACTCTATTTACACCTCACTCTAACCAAGCCCATGGATAACTTAGTGACACCTTGCCTTAAGACCATTTCCTACCTAGAATTTAAGTCCTAACCTCTTAGAATATTTATACTTGCATGACCATGCTTCCTTAAATTACCTTAGACCATTTATAATGGCCTTAACTACCAAAATTGAATGTAAAACACTATTTTTGGCAAGTTAGACCATTTACACCTTAACTAAAATTAGTTATACCTCAATCGATGTTGATTGATTAGGATTGACATTGGTTACTTAAGGATGGTCTATGACCCTTACTTAGGAGGTTGAATCATTTGAGTAAGAACCAAACTCTTGTGCTAATTAGATATTTATAGAGAAATAAGGAACTAGTCTAGAGATCAAGAAGTACTTCATCACCTCAAGACTTAGGATTTATGCACTGTTACTTTGCCCATTTTGTTCTAAGATTATAATTAGCTCTCACTCAACTTCAAGTCATATTCAAGCTAACAACTCCATAATAGCTAAGTATTATATGATTTTTATAATTTTAGTATTTGTTTTTGGTAGTTTATTGCTTTTACCCCTTTCAATCTCCCCCATACTATCTTTTGTGTTGGAGTTATGCAACTCTAATATCCCCTTTTCCACCAAATCCCCACTAACCATTCCCAACCTTTAGAGTGTTAAAACTTTTTGTTTAATATCCCTGAGTCTTCAATATACCTTTATAACCATTAAAAAACCTCCAAATATCTCATAAAACCCTTTATAACTAGACCAAAATCCATTTTTACCCAAAACCCAAAATTGTGACAATACATAGTGACCAAGATCAGGCATACTTGACTGGCATCAATTACCCTTAAATGACACTAGTTACCCAGTGACCAGCATTAGTCTCTATGTAATTATTTTTCCCAAAAAATCAAGTTAAAATTACCTATCATCCCCAACCCAAAACCTTATTTTTTGACCCATGTCATAACATAGTGTTAGAAACAACAATGTAAGCCATACTTTAGCACTTTAACATTTATTTTGCATAAGTTAATTTCAATTTATTAAAGTAATAATTTTATTGAAAATAATTTTATTACATTATGTTAATTTATTTTTCATTCCTTTATGCAAGCACTTATTATCAAAATTCTTCAAAACTTAATTTGTTAAAATGAATGGATTGGCAACCTTCTAAGGAAGTCTTTTACTTCTTGGATCTAGAACTTGCTAGGAAATTCACCCTTCAATATTATTAATCAATCCTATTTCTAGTTTTATTGTTTTTACAAGTCATTCTTCCCAAGTTAAAGAGTACTTAACATTTTATAGATTACAAAGTGATCAACCACATCTAAGTCCATCTACACCTTCTCCCTTTATTTAAGTTTTACTTGTTTTCAAAATCAAAAAGAAAAGAATACAAAAATATAGTGAAAAATGAATTATTCATATAACCTAAAGGTTTTCTAATACAATACACAATAAAATATCACACCAATTTCATCCTTATATCCCTTATTCTAAATATACCCCTATATTGTAGATCAGTTTGGGAGAATGAAAAAATCTAGTGCTAGATATAAGAGCTTCTTGATCAGGTCAAGGTCATGCCTAGCTCTTTACCTTGGAAGAGTCTAACAGTCTTTTCACCTAATAAGATAATGGTGAAGAGTAAGTACCCACTACCACATATTGAATACCTTCTAAACCAACTTTGGGGCATTCAATATTTAAAAAAGATTGACTTGAAGTTAGGTTACCATCAGGTTCTAATCCATCCTAGAGGCATCTAGAAGAAACCATTTAAGACATAGGAAGGTTTGTATAAATGGTTGGTCATGCCTTTAAGCCTAACCAATGTGATAGCCACATTAATATATTTGATGGATGATATACTCAAACCTTTATTCAACTCTTTAATCATCCTCTACTTGGATGATGTTCTCATTTTCATCAAGACTTAGGAGGAATACCTAGAGCACATCTTGTACTTCTTCGACACCTTGTGTCAATAAAAGTTGCAATCCAACTTAACAAAGTGTATTATTAACACTATATAAATATAGTACTTAGGATACATCATTTATCACACATGTATTTGTATGGATTCAAAAAATATCAAAGTAATCCAAGATTGTTGTACTCTAAATAATCCCATAGAATTGAGGAGTTTTCTTGGACTTTATAACTTCTACCGCAGATTCATCCTTGATTTATCACACATCTCTTTGGATCTTAGCCAAATAATATGTGAAAAAGATAAGTCTAATTAAAATCATACAAAACAATGAAATTTTGAGGCACTAAAGCAATGCCTATACATAGCACCTATTCTTGTAATGCTTGACATTATGCAATCCTTCAAAATTCACATTGATGTGTCTGACTATACACTCGATACAATGCTTATACAACATGGAAATTTGATCACATACCATTAAGAGAAATTAAAAAACGTGGTGAAAAGGTAATCCACCTATAAAAATAACTATATGTCATTACTTAATTTATAAAATAATGATAAAACTACATTTTAGGGAAGGAGATAATTGTTCATTACCTTACATGTCTATTCACAGTCACCATTAGAGCAAGAAGTGTCTTTGAGGTACACAGAGGTGTGGTAGAAGGTTAGAACTCAATTTTAGTGTTTGATAAGCATGATATACTAATTTTCCATCTTCAAATCACCTGTTAAGAGATATTACACTCCATTTTATATACAAACCATGGCCATGAGTGCTAAAACAAGCAAGTAGGCCTATAACACCAAAAGACATTTTCAAACCCTCTAAGCAAGTTGAAATCATGAGAAGATATAATGAGATGGTATATGTCCCATGAAGGTGTATTAAATCATATATATATATAGGATATAAGGCCAAATTCATACTTAAATGAAAATTAGAACTCTATAGTCAAGACACCCATTAAACCCCCTGATCAAGTGTTCATATCATTCACCACATGAGGAGTTTGTCTAAATTATCATATAAAATTTTGAGGACCCATATAAACTTATAATTAATTAAAAATTGAGGTTTGTTGAGGGGCTTTTCTTTATGAACAATCACTAAGAGCATAAGCACGTTTAGAGTGCTTATAAATCCTATAGGGAAATTCATTTATGTAGGTACATTTTCATACCTTTTACATGGGAACCCAATATTCTCAATAAAGTTGAGGGGGTCTGTACACTAAATATTTATGGCAAGAAGTTTGGGTTTAGAAGATTATACTTTATAAACCATCGTTAAAAAGGTTTACCTCCAAAACCCTCCCAAACCCTCATAGGGACCAATTTTGAGAAAAGTCAATTTTATTTACATCAAAACATTAAGAATCAACATAAAACCTATTAAAACATGAATTAAACTTAGAGAGGGTCCAAGAAATGGTAATTTTTTGTATGGATCATGTTAGAAAATAGGTTTTTGAGAGAAAAATCACAAAATATGAGGTGCAAGGTAGTTTACATGAAATCTAATCCATAGAGATCAAAGGTTTGAAATTTTTATTCATCCCTAAATCATTATATGATCAAAAATATGCCTAGAAGTGTCCTTATCATCTCCTTTAAAATAACTAGTCTATAGAAATTCAAGGTAGTTTGACCTAGTCAACTAGTTTGACTAAGTCACAGATGTTTCTTCATCAAAAAGGCCTATATCATGGTATGATAAGTTATTTTAGGCCTAAATATAATTATATTTTTAGTTTAAAGTGTTTATATGTAGTTTCTAATGGTCTTCAAGTGCAATAAGTAGGTTACTAGGCCTGAATTGGTCTAATAGGCCTATTTAAGTAATCAAAAAGGAGGAAATTAGTGTTGGAAGGCTATCAAATGAGTTAATTTTGAGTTGTCATGCCACATATCTAGACTTCATATGGATTTAACTTTCACTTTTAGTCTAGAAGTTCTATTTCATGCAAAGAAGGGCTTGAGAAGGAGTTGATTAGTATTTAATACCAATCACTCTGAGTTGATTGATCCTTGACTAATCATCATGCATATTCCATAGTTTTCATGCAAGGATAGGAAATTCACATATATTGAACTCCAATTAGAGTTTTTATCTAACTTTTGGCATAGAAATAATGTAAAAGTAGTTGAATAAGTCAAATGGGCTTACCACTTTATTCTAATGCCAAAAGGATCTCATGCAAGACATTTGACACAAAAAAGATATATTGAAGACTATTTTTATCAAATTAAACTCAATTTTGACTTGAGATGATGTGTAGTAGACTTCCTCTTCTTTACTTTATGCCAATCTCTTGGATATATTATTTTCTCACTTCTATATATTAAGGCTTTAAAGCCTATTTTTAGGATCCCTCTCTTAGGCATGATTAAACTCTACCAAGATTGATCTTTGTAACTTTCTAGGATAAATAAAATGACTATTTTAATATTAAAATATTCTAGTATAGTGTCAGATATTGGTTTGATTTGAAAATGTGGTAGTATTTTCTCCCTTAGTAGGTCTTAATCTCACCTAGTTACTAGTTTTCACCTTATGCAAGTCATATACAGTGTTTGATGTTACTTGATTAAGCTAATAGTGGATACATTTATTGATTAGTGCCTTGAATTATGCCTATTACATAATTTAAATCATGCTTTAGTCACTTGAAGAAACCTATAAGTGAAATAATATTTCATAGGAGTCATTTGGAGTTGTAGATTCAATCATTGCATTATCTTATCTATGTAATATGAGCTCAAATAGAGTGGATGAGCCAGTAATACAAGTGTATCACCATCATTAAAATATATTTCACTTTTATTAATCCTTCTAACCCTTTTCATCCCAAAAATTATAGTAGATTTAGTAATATAAGCATACATGATACATCAAAGGAGGTAGCCTCATCAAAACTAGAGGTCTAATCTAAGTACAGGTGTCCCACACCTTAGACCATTCCAATGTTAGTCCATGTGTGAAGGAGATCCTAAGCACTCAATAATCATCTATCAATAGGTGTTATCTATGTTACTAATAGTTCCAACATGCCTGGTGGGAATAGATTCAACCATTTGAGTACAAATTTGTAGCATATTGGTCTTCAAAATCTATTTCAAGTACTCATATGGTCCTTATCTCAGAGGTAAAAGGCAATTTTTATTCAAAATTTTGTTTTTTTTATATGTTTTCTAAGATATGGTAGCCTATAGAGAAGAATTCTATCATTCATCTCCTTATCAGTAGTTCTAGTATGATCCATATACATCTCATCCTCACCCATATCAACCCTACAATGATCCATATCAGTCTTATGATGAGCCTCACCAACCATATATAGAGCATTAACAATAGTATAATAACTCATATCAATCTTATGATAACCCTCATGAACCTTGTTATCTTCCTAATAAACCCAATCAAGTCCCAAAAAATTCCATCTCAATCTCCAAACAAACTTTGTTTGGATATGAGAAACAAATGGTGAGCCTAGACACTCAAAATATCTATAGACACAAGATCCACAAGTATCATATTGAGATCATGAGAGCTTAATTATAACAAGATAAAGAGGTATGTGAATCTTTCATAAGACAAGACCATTAAAAGTTTAGTACTGCTATGTTAGACATAGGTGGTCTAATTTTTAACATTGAAGAGATGTTGGTTTTTCATGAAAAACATCAATTCCCTATTGATATTCCATTTTATCTTCATGAATCTAAAACCAATGTATATCATAGCCCTCAAGATTCAATCCAAGCCTTGTCAAGTTTTCCTACATAGAAATCTATCTAAGAGATACCTCAGAAGGTTGAATAAGTATGTTTTGAGGAGGCTAATTTTAATGTTTCATATCAGATCATACAAGATCCTTCATCTTTAGTTTTTTAGGGGGAGATATCTAATAAGTTGATTCAGGATTTTGAGGCTCATCTATTTAAGAAAGTTTGTTTTCAAATCATCTTTAACAATCAATAGCATTTGTAAAGATAACACAATCTGAACATCAAGTTTCTTCTTTTATACCTATGGATATAATAATTACAAAGGAAGAAGCTCCTAAACCCAAGTTCATGACTTGGAAATATGTAAAAAAATCTATAGAGAGTGAAGAGAATTCAACTATAAATCTAAGTGTTATTCTGAAGAACAAGAAAGAAATCATTTAGACTCCACTCCTTTCTCCTCAAAATTTCAAGGCCTTTCCTTCATGGTAATCTATTCAAGAGAACACGCAACAAAGAGAGAGTAGGTGAAGGTGATTCAATTTGAGTAGTCTCATGAATAGAATCAATCATCAATGGTAACATCTCTAGACCTTTCTCATATTCTTGAGTATTTTTAGGGGTTTACCATGCAAATTATTGAAAAGGAGCCTCTCCTTTTTGAGACAAGTAAAGAAGTTGTAGCTGAGGTATATGAAGATGAAAGAGTATTACATGAACATGAAGAGAACATCATCATTGGCATACTTAGTGTTAATAATAACATGATCTAATATTTCAAGATGAAAAAGAAGATGAAGTCAAAAAGGAATCTAAGATAAATGATGAGTTGCAAGTACAAGAAAAAGTAAAAGAAGAAAAGGTTACTGATATCCAAGAGCAAGCCACTCCAATTGTAAAAGTTATATATTTTTCTCAAGATTTATTTGATCACACAGTAGCTATCATTAATCATGATAGTCAACAATATCTTTAATTAGTATTAGAAGTAAAAAACTAATTAGCCAAAGAAGATGAAGAAAAATCTGATTTTGAGAGCATGCCAAGTCATTAGCTTGATGTTGAAGATGAAGCAAATTTGATTGACCAATCTAAAATAGTAAAAGAAGAGTTGAAAACTCATGATCATGATCAATAAAATAATATTCTTGCATTTAACATTCAAATTAAAGGAAATATAATTGTACTTCAACTTGGTGCAAGCCAATCAAATGACTTGTTTGATATCATTAATTTAGATTACAAATTAATTGAATGTGATCCATTTTAGGTTGAGAGGAACAATTTGAAAAAATAAGAAGTAATAAGATCTTAATGAAATAAAATTAAAGAGGATGTTTTATCATGATATGACTTGTTTGAGTCTCTCAATCATGGTTACCAACATCTCTCTTCATCTATAGATGTTTGTCTACTTTTATAAATTGAGGATGAACTTAGATGGCCTCAAGAAATCATGAAACTAGATGTTGCAAACATTACTAAAGAGACACAAAAAGATACCTAACATGATCATAATCAGATGCTCATGAATGAATAACTATTGAGATTGTTCCAGAAAAGCACACAAATCTAGGAGGAGTATGACCAAGTCTTGGACTCACATCTACAATTCATGCACCTAAAATTGGCTATAGAAGAACTAGTTGCTTCCCAAAGAGACTATGAAGGTTCAAATTCTCTAAAATAAAAAGGAGATATATCAAGATATGGAAATCATATTTTAAGGTTCCATGGTGGATAATCTAGTTTTCTATTTGATCTTGGAGGAAAATTTTAACTTTAGGTTAGTTATTTTAGTTAGTTAGTTAGTTTGTTATGTTTCAATAAATGAATAACACAAGTAATAGTTTGCCTTGATATTATTGTGTTTTACTATTTACTTATGTTAATTATCTTTGATTCTAAGTTTATTTGTTATTTCATTTTAGTATTGTTGTTGTTACAGTCAAAAGGGGTTTTACAAAGTCCAAAAGAGTCTGTTTAACATTCAAGAGAGTCACCAAATCAAGTTGTTGTGCTTCAGATTGCCACTATCATATCAAATCTAATAGGTTATTTTGATCAATAGGGTTGTAAACCCTTTTGATTCATCAAAAATGTTGGTAATTTGGCTTGTCAAGGCCAAATAACAACCCATACATCCAAAAATTTTCCTGGTATTGTTACAAGCCTATTCAAAGTGGTCTAAGCTATGTATTTTGCATCTAAAAGAGATAAGTTTTGGCCATTTAATGTTAAAATTGATCTTAAAATTTCATAAATGACTTTATAATTCCTTCAAATAGATTAATATTTGTGTAATTACCTAAGTTATAAAGTTTCATACTTTAAAAAAGTGATTTCATGCAAGTTTTAAGCCAAAAGGGCCCATTTTTGACTCCCACATGCCAAATTTGTCCCTAAAAATCATGTAAAAGACTTAATATTTGTGTTAAAATGATAAATGACTTGTGGTATTATTTAAATTAACTAATTTTGGTGGTTCATAGCTTAATCTATGAATAAATTGCAAAGAGAAGGCTATTTCATGCATTTTTCAAGCAAGAGTATGAAATTGTATGGTCATCCATACAATTGAGCTCATGAATAGGATAATAAGGGAATAACATGGGTCCCATAAGAATTTAATGGTAATTGGATACAAAATAGGCTCAAAATCAGTCTATTCCCTTCACCTTACTAATTTGTACATAAGGAGAGCTCTTTACGTTTGCATGTGGTATGATTAGGAGAGAGAATATTTAGGTCTACAATTTTTTCTAGAGAAATTAAAATTATAGAGATTAATTATGGAGTAAGTGGTTATAAAATTGGTTATCTCTCCATCATGAATTATCCATTTGAAGTCAAGGCATACATTAACAATCTTGCATCCAAGAAGGTAGTCAATTTTCTACATTTTTTCCTCATCACGACATCATATCAAGAAAATTCAAGTTTGAAGGGATTTTGAAGGACATGAATCACCCTTAAATGGTATCCATCACCTTTGTTCCACATGTGTGAGGACAAAATTGGGCTTAAGAATCCAAAAGAGTGAAATTCTATAATTTATCATGATTCTAAGGAGAATTGTACAGTTTATGAGAGAGAAAGGGTTTCAATATTATTGGTTTATTCTTGGTAGGGTTCTCATTAATGTTTTCATATGTTCCTCATGATATTATTAAAAAATACTCATATTAAAGTCCATCATGTGTTCTCAAGCATCTCAAAATCTATGTTTAGAAAATATTAAGGTTGTTTAACATATTTTGAGGTACATAGCATCTTCTTAGGTTTCATTTTCAGCCTCTTATCCTCATCCAATGGCCTCCAAATTGATGTATCAAGTAGAGGATTGTATCATGATTACATAAGACATTTAGGCTAGACTTGGGATGATCTTGATGTCCTTTTCCACCTCCATTTTTTATCTTCATATACACTATCATACATTACCTTTGCACTATTGTAAGGCTTCATTTTTACCCTCATTCAAGTTTTCCATCCTCCATTCATGGTATCTAACCTTTCACTCATATAAATTACACCATCCATCATAAAATTGAGTTAAGAAAATTGAGTTCCATCATGGTCACTCAAAATGATATGCAGACCAAGAGACTTTGCCTATGGTCATGGTGCCAATAGTCATGAGTTTCTCATGAAGTGTAATGAAAAGAAAAACTAGAAGATTGGAAAGGAAGCTCATTGTTTCATATATTTTTCATCAAGTTGAAAAGGATTTAAGGATAAATTTATAGATAATGGTTTTGGTGACCTACCTTAAGACCAATTTCAGTCACTATCCATATAGATAGTACAAGCCCAGTTACATACATTGAGAAAGGGAATAATCCTTGGAGGTTTGGTCATGACATGAGCTTATGATTTAAGATGCATCATAAATGAGGGATTATTGATAAAAATATGAATTTATTCATATCATAAACAAATAAGACATCTATGGAAAAATAATCAAATGTCCTTGTGACACTTAAAGGCCTGTTATATCAGTCAAAACATGATACAATAATATTCTTAAAAGTATTTAAGTCTATCTAATGATTCTTGGTGCCTAGTTGGAGTAACTAGATGCATGAATAGTGGAGTTGATAATATTAAGAGGGATCTTAAAAATAACACATGTTCAAGTTATTAGATGGCTCAAGAAGAATAAATGGAGACCTATATCCAGTTTAATGACAAGCTACAACCAAGAAGTAAGTTTTAAACTCATTAGGAGACCTAAAGGATAAACATTCAAGGGTTTTATTGAGACTAATAATGATCACACAATTAAAAATTTTAACAACTCATGGAAACCATATGTTGTGTAAACTCTCTAACCACCTTTAGACCCTGTTCTAGTCTGTACACACACCTACTATCAATATCAACACAGTCAAGATGAGGAAGAGACTATTCTCAAGAATGTGTAATAATGACTATGTAGATGGCTATTTTGAAAAGTAATGATTATTATTTAAGATAAAATATATACATAAAAAGGGTTTGAACTCATATAGGTCATGTTTCTCATAGGGCTACAATCACCTATAGTTTGGTAAAGGATCGCTCAAGGTTATTAATAGTCAAACAAGGAGGATATAAGGTCTTAATATATCCTCAATAAATAATAAGGGTTATATCATATAATGAGTCTCATAAAGGTTTTAAAAATTTATTATTAGCTATGAAATTCAAGTCACTTTAAACTACAATCAAGACTACATTTAAAACAACCTACAACCATGTGGCTAAAATCATATCTCCAGGCTTATGCAAGTGGATGAGAACACAATGATCAATAAAGAGTCTCATATTCAAGGAGATTATTCAAGATAATAATTAGGTAAACTAATTTATATTATGGAGAGGATTTCAAACAATCACACAACTAATAGTCAACTAAAATTTTAACCTATAGTTACAAGAAATCAGGCCTATCTTCAATCTACAAGGAAATAAGGATAGACAATCAAATGATGGATTTTCATGATAATATATGATATTTATGGGGAAATAAATTTTATAATGAGTTAAGACAATAAATATGGTTTCCAATACATTACACACTCAGGGTCAGCTATGAAGGTATACCTACAACCATTCAAATGGTAATTCTCTATCACATAATCATATGTTAGAAATTAAAAACTCAATATCCTTTCAAGTCAAGAAGTGACCATGTGCACATATTCATACGCAATAAAGTGACCAAAAAAAATCTTTATAATTTTTTAAGATAACTAAACCACTTATATGAGCATGAAATGAAGATACACAACCAATTGTATAAAATAAGACTATATATAAGGTTTGAAACCATGATTTGAGGAGATTAGGATCAAGAAGGAGATGGGAGAGGTTTTAAACACAATTAAGGAATATTTAAAACACCAATTAATTATGGAATGATCAATAAAAATCTTCAAATCTCAGAACATCAATTACAATAGTGATAAAGATATAGTCATGATGAGGGTTCTTAAGAAGAAAAGGTCTAAAAGAGGTGACATGGATATGAAAATCAAATCAATGAAGGATGAAAATAATAAAAAATAGGTATTAATGAAATATTAAAAGAATATTCACCATGTTTAATCTCAAATCAAGGTGTCAAGAAGTAAAAATCAGTCTTAGAATTAAGCAAGCAGGCAACCTACTGGTAGCTGTGAGTAAAATCCACCTATAGGCCAAAATATGCATGATCTAATATTTAAAATTGGTAAAATTTTTCCTCATAAGTTATTATAAATATAAATTATTTTGGAAAGATAAAATTATTGGTATAAATATCCACTATGTTTACATAGTCCCTTACATGTCTATTCATAGTCACCATTAGAGTAGGCAGTGTTCTTGAAGTGTATGCAGGTGTGGTAGAAGGTTCAAACTCCATTTTAGTGTTTGATAAGCATGAGATACTGATTTTACATCTTAAAATAACATTTAAAGAGTGATCACACTCCATTTTATATAAAAACCATGCCTTTGAGGGCTAAAAAAGGTAAGCACACCTATAACACCAAAAGGCATTTTCAAACCCTCTAAGATAGATGACATCATGAGAAGATATAATGATATGGTATAGGTCCTATGAAGGTGTATTAAATTAGATAAATATATGAGATAAGACCAAATTCATCGTTAAGGGAAAATTTGAATTCTACAATCAAGACACCCATTCGAGCCACCTGATCAAGTGTTCATATCTTTCACCACATGAAGAGTTTGGAAAAATTATCTTAAATTTTTTTGAGGACATATATGAAATTATAATTCATGAAAAATTGGGGTTGGTTGAGGGGATTTGCTTTATGAAAAATTGTTAAGAATATAAACATGTCCACAATGCTTGAAAACCCTATAGGCAAATTTATTTACGTAGGTATCTTTTCATACCTTTTACATGGGAAAAAAACATTATTAAGAAAGTTGAGGGAGTATGTACACTAAATATTTATGGTAAAAAGTTTAGGTTTGGAGGACTTTACTTTATGAACCATCATTAAGAAGGTTTACCTTTAAAACCCTCCAAAACTCTTATAAGGATCAGTTTTGAGAAAGGTCAATTTTATTGCCATAAAAACATCATGAATAAAAATAAAACCTATTAAAACATGAATTAAAATTAGAGAGGGTCCCATCAATGGTACTTTTTATATGGAATTGTATAGATCATGGTAGAAATTAGGTATTTGATAGAAAAAGATAAAAATATGGGGTATAAAGCACTTTACATGAGATACAATCCATGAATATCAAAAATTTTAACTTTTTATTTGTACCCAAATCATCAAATAATCAAAAACTACTTGGAAGCATTTTTATCACTCCTTCAAAATAGCCAATATGAAGAAATTTAAGGCAGATTGACCTAGTTAACTAGTTTAACTAAGTAGCAAGTGTTTCTTCATAAAAAAGTCCTATCTCATGGTATGATAAGTTTTTTGAAGCATAAATATAATTATATTTTCATGTTATAGTGTTTCTATGTAGGTTATCATGGTTTTTAAGTGTAAGAAGTAGGCTACTAGGCTTGTTTGGCCTAGTAGGCATATTTGAGTAATCAAACAAGGAGGAAATTAGCATTAGAAGGCTATCAAATGAGATAATTTTAAATTTTCAAGCCATATATATAGCCTTAATATTTATTTAACTTGCAATTTCAATCTAGAAATTCCATTTCATGCAAAGAAGGTATTGAGAAGGAGTTGACTAGTCTTCAATACCAATCACTCTGAGTTAACTAATCCTTAACTAATCATTATGCATATTCCATAATTTTCATGAAAGGATATGATATTAAAATATATTGAAATCACTTCAAGTAGAGTTTTTATCCATGTTGTCATAAATAAAATGTGGAATAGGAGTTGAATAAGTCAAATGGGCCCACTAGTTCATTCCAATGCCAAAAGGATATCATGAAGACATTTGACACAAAAGAGATATCTTGAAGACTATTGTTATCAAATTGAAATAAATTTTGACTTAATATCCTATTTATTATACTTCCTCTTCTCTCTTATACACCAATGTCTTGGATAAATTTTTTTCTCACTTGTATATATTGAGGTTTTCAAGTCTATTTTTAGGATCCCTCTCTTGGGTGTGATTAAAATATACCAAGATTAAAAATTTTAACCTTTAGAGATAAATAAAATTAATATTTTAAAATTAAAATATTATAGTATAGTGTGTTATACAGTTTGATTTTCACATGTGGTTGTATTTTCTCCCGTGGCAGGTCCTAATCTCATCTAGTTACTAGTATGCAACCTTATGCAGGTCATATATAGTGTTTGATGTTAATTGGTTGAGCTAATATTGGATATATTAAATAGTTAGTGTTTTGAATTAGGCATATTCCATCATTTCCCTCATGCTTTGGTCACTTGATAAAACCTCTATGTGAAATACTATTGCATAGGCGTCATTTGGAGTTGTAGATTCAGTCATTACATTATCTTATCTATGTAATATAAAATAAAATAGAGTGGATGAACTATAAATACTTGCATATCATCATTAGTAGAATAGATTTCCATTTCAATAATCTTTTTAACCCTTTTCATCCTAAAAATTATAATATATTTTACTAAACTAAGCATAAATGATACATCATATTATCTAGCCTCATCAAAACTAGAGGTTTAGTCTGAGTAAAGGAGTCCCACACCTCAAACCATTCCAATGTTAGTCTAGGTGTGAAGGAGATCATGATTAATAAACAATCAGCTTTCATCAGGATATTATCTAGGTTGCTATCAATTTTTGCATGCTTGGTGGGACATAGATTTAACCATTTGATTACACATTTGTAGCACATTGGTCTTTAGAATAAATTTTAAGTACTCATATGGTCCTTATCTTAGAGATAAAAAGCAATTTTTATTCAAAATTTAGTTATTTTTTATATGTTTTCTATGCTATGGTAGCCTATAGAGAAGAATTATATCATTCATATCCTTATCAGTAGTTCTAGTATGATCCATATACATCTCATCCTTACCCATATCATCCCTACCAAGATACATATTAGCCTTATGATGAGCCTCACTAATATATATCCTTACCATTAGTATGGTGACCCATACTAGTCTTATTATAACCTTCATGAATTTTGCTATCTTCCTAATCAACCCAATCAAGTCTAAAATTAATCCATCTCAAGCTTAATTTTTTTTTTTTGGTTATGATAAATAGATGGTTAGCCTAGAAAATTGAAAGAGCTATAGACAGGAGATCCCCAAGTATCAAATTGAGAGCACGAGAGCTCAATTGTAGCAAGCTAAAGAGTTATGTGCATCTTTTATAAGACAAGGTCATTCAAAGTTTAGTGATGATATCCTAGACATACGTGGTCTGATTGTTAACATTAAATAGAGGCTAATTGTTCATGAGAATCATCAATTCCCATTTGAGTTTCCATTTTCTCTTCATGAATGTCAAACTAATGTATATCATATCCCTCAAAATTCAATCCAAGCCTTGTCAATCTTTCCTACTTGGAAATATATCCAAGAGAGAAGGTTGAAGATGTTTTGAGGAGGCTAATTTTCATGTTTCATAGTAGATCATATAGGAGCCTTCATCTTCAATTTTGTTGGAAGACATATCTAATCAGTTGGTTCATTATTTTGAGGCTCATCTAGCCAAACAAGTGGAGCATGAAAATAATCATCTTTAATAATCAAAGGTAGCTATAAAGACAACACAATCTTAGTAGCAAATTCATTTTTTTATACTCATGGCTACAAGTGCAAAGGAAGAAACTCCTAAACCCAAGTTCATGACTTAGAAATAAGTACAATAGTCCAAGGAGAGTGCAGAGCATTAAAATATAACTATAATTATTGTTCTGAAGGATAAGTAGGAAATTATTCAGTCGCCACTTCTTTCTCCTCAAAATCCCAAGGCCTTTCCTTCATGGAAAGTTATTCAAGAGAACATGCAGTAGAGAGAGGAGGTGAAGGTGACTCAAGTTGACCAGTCTCATGAATATAATCAATCATCAATATTAACATTTATAGACCTTTCTCGTCTTCTCAAGAATTTTTAGGGGTCTACCATGCCAATTATTGAAAATGAGCCTCTCCTTTGTTAGGTAAGTGAATAATTTGTAGTTGAGGTATATGAAGATAAAAGAGTATTACATGAACATGAAGATGGCATCATCATTGGCACACTTAGTTTCAAGTAAGAACATTATCCAATATCTTAATAAGTAAAATAATATGAATTAAAAAAGGAAGCTGAGATAGATGATGAGATGAAAATATAAGAAAAATTAAAATAATAAAATGTTGTTGATATGCAAGAGGAAGACACTCTAATTATACAAGTTAAAGATGTTTCTCAAGAGGTATTTAATCCCATAGTAGTTGCCATTCATCATGATAGTCAACAACATCTTGTATCAGTATTAGAATTCAAGTACCAATTAGCCAAAGAAGATGAATACCAAGTTGATTTTGAGGGCATGCCAAGTCATCAGTTTGATGTTGAAGATGAAGGAATTTTGATTGACCAATCTAAAATAGTAAACTAAGAGTTTTAACCTCATGATCATGATCAAGAAATTGATATGCTTGATTCTAAAATTTAACTTGAAGTAACTCCAATTATAATTTATCTTGGTGAAATCCAATCAAATGACTTGTTTGATATCATTAATTTAGATTACATATTACTTAAATGTGATCTATTTTAGGTTGAGAGGAAAACTTTCACCAAACAAGAAGAAATCAGATCTTAAAGTAATCAAATTCAAAAGGATGTTTTCTTAGGAGATGAATTGTTTGAGTCTCTCAAGCATGGTTTCCAACTTCTCTCTCCATCTTCAGATGTTTGTATACTTTTGGAAGTTGAGTATGAAATTAGATGTCCTCAAGAAATCATGAAACTAGATGTTGCAAACATGACTAAGGAGACACAACAAGATACCAAACATGATCATAATCAGCTACTCATGAATGAAGAACAATTCATATTATTCTTGTAAAGTACATGGATATGGGAGGAATATGTCTAGGTATTGGACCCACATCTATAATCTATGCACCTAAAATTGTTAGTAGAAGAACCAATTTCTTCCCCAAGAGACTATGAAGGTAAAAATGATCTTAGATACAAAAGAGACATATCAAGGTATGGAAATAATTTTTTAAGGTTCCTTAGTGGACAATATAGCTTTCCATTTGATCCTGGAGGAAAATTATAACTTCAAGTTAATTTTTTTAGGTTATTTATCATGTTTCAATAAGTGAATAACACAAGTAGTAGTATACCTTATTGTTGTTATGTTTTCCTATTTCCTAAGGTTATTTGTCCTTGCTTCTTAGTTTAGTTGTTGTTTCCTTTTAGTATTGTTGTTTTTACAATCAAAATAGGTGTTACAAAGTCTAAAAGAGTCAATTTAATGTTCAAGAGAGTTATCAAATCAAGTTGTTATGCTTTAGATTATCATTGTCATATCAAATCCAATAGGTTCTTTTGACTAGCAGGCTGGTAAACCCCTATGAGTTGCCAAATATGTTGTTAATTTGGCTTGTCAAGGCCAAATACAAACCCATACATCCAAAAAAATTCTTGGTATTGTTACGAACCTATTTGAAGTGGTTTAAATTATGTATTTTTGGTCTAAAAAAGATATGTTTTAGCCATTTAATGGTAAAATTAGTCTCAAAAGGTCATAAATTCTTTTATAATTCCTTAAAATAGATTAATATTTGTGTAATTTCCTAAGTTATAAAGTTTCATACTTTAAAAAGGTGATTTCATGCAAGTTTTAAGCCAAAAAGGCCCATTTTAAACTCCCACTTGCCAAATTTAGCCCTCAAAAGTGTGTAAAAGGCTTAATATTTGTGTTACCATGTTAAATGACTCATGTTATTCTTTACATGCACTAATTTTGGTAGTCCATAGCTTAAGTTGTGAATAAATTGCAAAGAGAAGGTTATTTCATGCATTTTTCAAGCAAGAGTATAGAATTGTTCAACCATCCATACAGTTGAGATCATGAATAGGAGAATAAGGTCATAATAGGGTACCATAATAATTTCATGATAATTGGATACAAAATAGGTTCAAAATTGGTCTTTTCCCTTCACCTTACTAATTTGCACACAATGAGAGCTCTTCAGGTTTGTAGGTGGTATGGTCAAGAGAGAGAAGATTAAAGTATGAAATTTTTGAAAGAGAAATTAAACTTAAAGAGATTATTTTTAGAGAAAGTGTTTATCAAATTGGTTAACTATCCATCATGAATCATCCATTTGAAGTCAAGGCATACATCAACCATCATGTATTCAAGAAGGTGGTTGGTTTTATGTATTTTCTCCTCATTAGGGCTTCATATCATGAAAGTTCAAGTTTATAGGGATTATTAGGGACATGACTCACCCTTCCATGGTAGACATCAAATATATTCCACATGTGTGAGGACTAAATTGAGCTCAAGAAGCCAAAAGAGTGAAATTCTACAATTTATCATGCTTCTAAGGAGAATTGTACATTTTATGAGAGAAAGGATTTCAAGATTATTGGTTCCTTATTATAAGGGTTGTACTTCATATTTTCATATGTTCCTCATGAAAATTTATCATGATATTATTCAAAAATATTCATATCAAAGACCATCATGTGATCTCAAGTATCTCAAAATCCCTATTTAACAAATATTAGGGTTGTTTAACATATTTTAAGGTACTTAACATATTCTTAGGTTTCATTTTCAGCCTCTTATCCTCATCCAATGGACTCCAAATTGATGTATCAGGTAGAGGATATGATCACACTTCCATAATACCTTCAATATAGACTTGGCATGCTCTTCATGTCTTTTTCCACCTCCCTTTTGTTTCATCTCTATATACACTATCATACACTTCCTTTGCACTATTGTAAGGCTTCATTTTCTCCCTCATTAATTTTTTACATCCTTCATTCATGGTTTCTCACCTTCCACTCATTTACATCACACCATCCATCAAAAAAAAAGGTTAAGAACACTAATTTCCATCATGGTCACTCCAAAAGATATGCAGACCAAAAGACATTGCCTACAGCCATGGTGCCAATAGTCATGAGTTTCTCATGAAGTGTAATTAAAATAAGAACTAGAAGATTAGCAAGAAAGATCATTATTTCATAAATTTCTCATTGAGTTAACCAATATTTAAGGAAAAATTCATAGAGAATGGTTTTGGTGACCTAGGTTAAGACTAATTTCAATCATTATCCATACAAATGGTACAATCATAGTCACATACATGGAAAAATGGCATAATCCTTGGAGGTTAGGTTATGCCATGATATTATGATTGAATATGGATAATAAATGAGGTATTATTGATCCAAATATGAATTTATTCATAGCACAAGAAAATAAGACATCCATGGGCAAA
Source organism: Torreya grandis (assembly GCA_037957365.1). Classification (NCBI taxonomy): domain Eukaryota; kingdom Viridiplantae; phylum Streptophyta; class Pinopsida; order Cupressales; family Taxaceae; genus Torreya; species Torreya grandis. The sequence goes on from JARHVA010000801.1 coordinate 3,201,514, forward strand.
TAATCAAATGTCCTTGTGACACCCATATGCCTGGTACAATAGTCAAAACATGATACACTCAAGTTCTTAGTAGTTATTAAGTCTATCTAATGATTCTTGGTGTCTAGTTGGAGTAACTAGATGTATGAATATTGAAATTGATAATATTAAGAGGGAGCTCAAAAATAACACATGTTCAAGTTCTTGTATGGCTTAAGAAGAACAAATGGAGACTTATAACTAGCTTAAAGGCAAGTTACAACCAAGAAGGAGGTTTTAGACTCATTAAGAGACTTAAAAGATATACCTTTAAGGAGTTTATTGAGACTAATAATGATCACATCATTTAAAATTTTAAAAAATTATAGATACCCTATGTTATTCAAACTCTTGACACACCTTTAGATCCTTTTCCAGTCCATACACACACCTACAATCAATATTAACACAATATATATAAGGGAAGAAGAGACTATTATCAAGAAGGTGAAATAATGAATATGTAAGTGAAAGTTTTGAAAGGTAATGATTATGATTTGAGATCAAATACATACCTAAAAAGGGGTTGAACTCATATAGGTCATGTTTTTCATGGGGCTATAGTCACCTACAACTTGATAGAGGACTGTTCAAGGTTGTTGACAATCAAACAAGGATGATGTAAGGTATTAATATATACTCAAGAAATAATAAGGGTTATATAATATAAGGAGTCTCATAAAGGTTGTAAAAGTTCTTATTATCTATGAACTTAAAGTCACTTTAAACTACAGTCAAGACTACATTTAAAACAACCTACAACTATGAGGCTAAAAGCCTATCTCTAGGCTTATGCAAGGAGATGAGAACATAGTGATAAATAAAGAGTTTAATAATAAAAGATATGATTCAAGATAATAATGATGTAGGCTCATAAATATAATGGAGAGGATTTCAAACAAACACATAGCCCATTTTCAACTAAAATTGTAATCTATAGCCACAAGAAAGTAGGCCTATCTCTAATATATAAGGAAATGAGGGTAGACTATCAAATGATGGAGTTTCATGATAATATGGAAGATTTATAGGGACATAAATTTTTTACTGATTCATGATAATAAATATGTTTGTCAATACATTACACACTTAGGGTTAGCTATGAAGGTATACGTACAACCATCCAAATGACAATTCTCTTTCACATAGTCATATGTTAGAAATTTCAAAATCAATATACTTTAGAGTCAAGAATTGAACATGTGGACATATTAATACAAAATAAAGTGAAAAATGGACATATTTATAACTTTTTAAAATTACTAAAGCACTTTTAAGAGCATGAAATGAAGATACATGGCCCATTGTATAAAATAAGACCACATATAAGGTTTGAGAACATGATTTGAGGAAAGTATGGTCAAGAAGGAGATGGGAAAGGTTTTAAAAAAAATTAAGGAATATTTAAAACCCAAATTCAATGATGGAATGATGAATAAACATCTTAAAATCTTAGAACATCATGTACAAAAGTGATAATAATGCAGTCATAATGAGGGTTCTTAAGAAGAAAAGGTTTGAGAGAGATGACATGGATATGCAAAGATAATCAATGAAGGATGAAACTATTGAAAGTGAGGTATTCATGAAATATTAAAATAATATTCACCATGTTTAATCTCAAATCAAGGTGGCAAGAAGGAAAACTTAGTCTTGGGACTAAGCAAGTAGGTAACCTGACTAGTAGCTATGAGGAAAATCCACCTATAGGCCAAAAAATACATGATCTAAGCTTGAAAATTGGTGGAAGTGGTTCTCATAAGTTATTAAAACTATCCATTCTTTTATAAATATAAAATTATTGGTAAAGTACCAACTATTTTTACATAGTCCCTTACATGTCTATTCATAGTCACCATTGGAGTAGGTAGTGTTCTTGAGGTGCATATAGGTGTGGTATAAGGTTAAAAATCCATTTGAGTGTTTGATAAGAATGAGATATAGATTTTTAATCTTCAAATCACCTTTGAAGAGTGATCACACTCCATTTTATGTACAAACCATGCCCTTGAGGGCTAAAACAAGCAAGCCTATAACACCAAAAGGCATTTTTAAACCCTCTAAGAAAGATGAAATTATAAGAAGATATAATGAGATTATAAATTTACAATGAAGATATATTAAATTATATAAATATAGAAGATAAGGACAAATTCATCTTTAAGTGAAAATTCAAATTATGTAGTCAAGACACTCATTTGAGCCACCTAATCAAGTGCTTATATCTTTCACCATGTGAAGATTTTGTCCAAATTCTCTTAAAATGTTTTGAGGAACCTTATGAGATTACAATTATTTAACAATTGAGGTTTTTTGAGGGGTTTTGCTTTATGAACAATCAATAAGAGCATAAGCATGTTCAGAATGTTTGCAAACCCTCAAGGCAAATTTATTTACATAGGTATCTTTTCATACCTTTTGCATGGGAACCCAATATTCTCAAGGAAGTTGAGGGGGTATGTACAATAAATATTCATGTCAATAAGTTTGGTTTTGGAAGAGTGTAATTTATGAACCATCATTAAGAAGGTTCACCTTCAAAACCATCCCAAACCCTCATAAGGACCAATTTTGAGAAAAGTCAATTTTATTACCATAAAAACCTCATGAATCAACTTGACATGAATTAAAATTAGAGAGGGTCCTATAAATGGTACTTTATTTTATGGAACTATACAGATCATGGTAGACATCAAGTTTTGGAGAGAAAAAAGCACAAAATATGAGGTACAAGGTAGTTTACATGAAATAAAATACATGGAGATAAAAGTGTGGAACTTTTTATTCATACCCAAATCTTTATATGATAAAAAAATATTCCTATAAGTGTCCTTGTCATCTCTTTCAAAACAACTAGTCTACAAAAATTCAAGGAAGATTGACCTAGTCAACTAGTTTGACTAAGTAACATGTGTTTATTCATCAAAAGGGATTATCTCATGGTATGATAAGTTGTTCCAGGCCTAAATATAATTATATTTTCAGGTTATAGTGTTTCTATATAGGTTATCATGGTCTTCAAGTGCAAGAAGTAGGCTAGTAGGCCTATTTAGCCCAGTAGGCCTATTTGAGCAATCAAGCAAGGATGAAATTAGCATTAGAAGGATATCAAATGATTTAATTTTGAGTTTTCATGCCACATATCTAGAATTATATATATTTTTAACTTGCACTTTTAGTCTAGAAAATCCATTTCATGTAAATAAGGGCTTGAGAAGGAGTTGACTAGTCTTCAAGTACCAATCACTCTAAGTTGACTGATCCTTGACTAATCATCATGCATATTACACATTTTTCATGTAAGTATAGGAAATTAACATATATTTACTTATTTCAAGTATAGTTTTTAGCAAACTTGTGATGTAGAAAGCATGTAAAAGAAGTTGAATAAGTCAAATGGGCCCACCACTTCATTGCAATGCCAAAAGGATCTCATGCAAGCCATTTGACATAAAAGAGATATCTTGAAGACTATTATTATCAAATTGAACTCAATTTTGAATTGAGATGATGTTTATTAGACTTCTTATTCTATATTTTATGTCAATGTCTTAGCTAGGTTCTTTTCTCACTTATATATATTGAGGCTTTCAAGCCTATTTTTAGGATCCCTCTCTTAGGCATGATTAAACTCTGTCAAGATTGAGATTTGTAACCATTTGAGATAAATTAAATGAATATTTTTAGATTAAAATAATATAGTATAGTGTGTTATATTGGTTTGATTTACACATGTGGTAGTATTTTCTCCCTTGGCAAGTCCTAATCTCACCTAGTTACTAGTATGCCACCTTATGTAGGTTATATATAATGTTTGATGTTAATTGATTGAGATAATAATTGATATATTTATTATTTAGTGCCTTTAATTAAGCCTATTCCATCATTTCCTTCATGATTTATCCACTTGATGAAACTTGTATGTGAAATATTATTGCATATGAGTCTTTTGGAGTTGTAGATTCAGTCATTACATTATCTTATATATGTAATATGAGATCATATAGAGTGGATGAAACAAAAATATAGGTGTATCACCATAAGTAGAATATATTTACCTTTTATTAATCCTTCTAACCCTTTTCATCCCAAAAATTATAATAGATTTTAGTAAGCTAAGCATAAATGATACATTAGAGGAACTAGCCTTATCAAAACTAGAGGTCTGGTATGAGTACAAGTGTCTTACACCTTAGACCATTCCAATGTTAGTCCAGGTGTGAAGGAGATCCTAATAAATAAGAAATCAAACTTCAGTAGGGTGATATATGGGTTGCCAACACTTAGTCAATTTTTAATTCATGTGTTCATCATGATGTATGACATGCATGACCATAACTTTAAAGACTCATTATCCATATAATTAGCTAGATAGGACTTCAAAATAAATTAAAATATCCTAGTGAAGGGTAAATAAGTTTAATAATTATAATTATTTGACTGTCTTATCTACAAGCTCAAACATTCTATCTTCTTAATGGCACACCTCACCAAAAACTCATCTAGGAGGCACACTATGCCAAAACCTTAGGACACTTTGACATGACAAATAATCTAGCTATATTATAGTCATAATTTTATTAGTTTCACATGAACATATTTGGAATGCCACATCAAGTATTGCATTCATTATTGCATCACTAAGCCCATGAATAGGAAGCTAGGACTTTACACACCTCTACCAGTTCCATCTAAACCATGTGAATCTATAAATATGATTTCATAAATAGGTTTCCTATGATAAGATGCTAACATGATGCTATGTTCATTATATTGGATAGGTTTTCTAATATGACTGTCATGGTCACTTGTAATAAAGACATTGATGTAACTAGCATTACACAAGCTTTCTTCAATAATGTTTGGGTTCATTTTGGGCTTCCAACATCCATCATATATGATCAAGATCTACAATTTATAAGTTACTTTTAGAAATCATTATGGGACTTAATGGGTATAAAAATAAATTTATTGATAAATTTTCATCCATAGATAGATGGGAAAAATGAGTTGGTCAATTGCACACTTATTCATCTTTTATGAATGTATAACTATGCACATGTTTGAACTTGGGATGATAATCTATTGTAAATTCAACATGCCTATAATAGAACCTTCCATAATTATATAGGTCATAGTCCATTCTAAACATGTCTTAGGTTTTAACCTTTGACACCTTTAGACATTTTACTACCACGTACCAACTGGCTCTAAGTTAGACACACAAAAATAGGAAGTGGACAAAGATAAGAAGTTTTTGTGAGACATAATATTTTCATCAATCGGTTTAATAGATCATGTCTTACACATAATAAAAATACAAGGAGTGTAATGACACACATCCCACACCTCATTCATTATTACTTGGTGATAAATTTTAGATGTACGTTCATAAGGAATGCTTTAAAAGTCCACACCATAAGATCAAACCTCTACACTATGGTCCTTACACCATTATGCATGTGGCTAGTGAGAACACCTTTGTTTTTGATTTACCTCCCTACTTGGTCATGCACCCAGTCTTTAATGTGTAACTTCTCAAGCCTTACACTCTACCAAGTTTTGAGATAGTAGTGACACAACATACTTCTAATTTGGGTCCTAAAAACTTGTTCCTCATAGAGGACTAGATCATTGAAGTGATAGACACGTGCACCCACCATGGCACACATAAATTTTTTTGAGTGGTCAAGGTTTGACAATACACTATTCAATCTAAGTGGTACACTTATCAACAAATTCATGTGTATTTTCCTCAACTAGACATAGATGTAATGGAGACCATTTCTCTTCAATAAAGGGTGAATGATCCATGAAAAACTACTACATAACCAAATACACTCCATGTTTGTTATATTACATAGATCTCACACATCTGATACAATCATGCACACTCCTTTGGTAAGAGTTTGTTGAAAACCTTATACACAAGTCCAACTCCTATTTATATACATTCATGAAATGTTCACCTTAAATCATAGAATGCACACTTTGTACTATGTATCCCTATGCACTTCATGGTTATCTTCTCATATACTTGTCAAATCCTTTGGGTCCCAACTTAGCATAATCTGTATCAGCCTAACCCAAATATGTGATTAAAAATGTGGCCCAACTAGCCATTAGCCACAAAAAATCACAAGATTGGGAACTATTGAAGATAGCGTGGACATTAACTATCCAAACCATTTCCAACTACCACATATGATAAGAGATCTATGTACCTATCAAGATCCTCCTTGGTATTTATATAACTATTATCACTACTCTTGTATTATTCATGTTAAATATATAGCATATGCATTTGGAAAAAATAGTCAAGGTTGATGCAATATACATACATAAATAGTTAGTTTCCTCTATGTATCTATTTTGTATACACACATTATATACATTATAACTTGTATTACCTATTCTTAGGTTTATGAATATAAGTTACATTTCCTACAAGTAAGACTTTTGCTCCATTGAATGTGTGTTTGATTATTTTTTTGAATACTCTCTATGCATTCACTTTATAAAACTAATCTTAGTTATCCCTTGCACACTTGGGTCCTGGGCCCCATGCTGTAGATCAATGATTCATATCATGCACCTCCCCCTCATTTGTGGTATCATTATCCATAATATGAAAATTCCTTTTTTAGACTTATTAAAAACAATTATCATCAATGCATCTTATTACATGCTTAATTACTCTCTCTCTCTCTCTCTATATATATATATATTGACATCGGACTGATATACCCTTGCATCACATATGCTTCATATATGCTTTGATGACATATTCAATACTATGATGACATAATCTCCACATGTTGACATGATTAGACATGATTACACCTTTTTACATAATGTGATATAGTTAACTCATTTTTTTGAGATGAGTGACTCACATGATACATCATTCACCTCAAAATAGGGCATATTGGTCTAAAATTCATAGATTCTTGAGCCTTTATGATCATATATTATACAAATTAAAAATATTTTAAAGTGGTTCAAATATCAATATATGATAGTTATATATCGATTTTAGATACATTTAGGGGCATGTGAAATGCATATGCACTCATTTCATAAGACATGAGTTATAAGATTTATAGATATGCAAATAGTAAGATACATTAGAAGGCATGTGTGAAGCATATACACTCATTTCATAGGGTACGAGTTATTTTTTTTACAAAATTTTCATAAATGAGATGCAACATATAGATGCATAACATTCTATTAGCATCATATAATTCAAATTATGGTGCATGAAAGTTGTTTCATACATACACATTTCTAAAATTTAATAATATTATCATTAAGAAGTCCAGATTATGGTGCATGAATCTATTCATGCACATTTACATTATGAAAGTTTAGATTTTTCAAGCACATTTCATAGTATTAAGACATGAGTAACCTTGAATCTATAAGTTAATTTTTAGAAGTTGATTAATGTTTAAATGAGTAGTATAGTTGAGGTTCAATGTCACTCAATGACCTAACATTACTCTATGAGCCTAACATATAGCTACCACATTTAATTTTTGGGTTACAAGTTCAATGTAGATTAGTTACATGGGTTAGTGCATTTTAGGTTTTGTACCACTCAATGGCTTGGCACTTACATTAGTTATATAAATTATGGATTGATCTCCCCTAGTTATAAAAAGGGTTCAATAAGAGGAGCCACTATCTAATGCTTCAATAAAGAAGCATCATCTTCAACAAGTAATAGGGAAACATGATTCATGCATACATATGTGTACTCATTCATCATTATTCAAATAAATTTAAAATTTACAAACTTTAAAATTTATTTTTATGGACATTTACTACCATATGTTACTAATAGGGTTTCTTGGAGCAAATTGCACATTTGGAGCCTTCTCCTAAAGACAAAGTTTTTTTTTACAATCACATACATATTTATGATTTTACTCTAGTATTTATATCTCATTTCAATACTAAAATAAAATGGAAGAATTTTTAGACACTAAAATGTGGAAATTAATACTTGACAATGTTAAATTTAATTTAAAGTCACCCCATATGAATTCTGCATAATTTATGACTCTATTTCACCATTATCTTACATCCACATGTTATATATTAGTCCAATCCTTCTAAGTTGTTGCCAACCACCTATATGAATTCCCTTAGTCTATACCAAACTAATAAAATATGATACTTAAACATATTTGATAACCATAAATTTATCCATGCCTCTTAGATAATAATGTCAAACTTAGAACATACCATTTGATGGTAATGTCTAAGTTTGATGGTTTTGTAATTTACCGAAAAATGATCATATTTTAAAATAAAATAATTCTTATTAGTCCAGCCATATACCTATCATGTTTGTGGCATGTTAAATTACCCAAATAGTCTCAAATAAATACAAAATAAGTTTATATTTATTGATCTATATAACACATATCTATAAATCACTTTTTAAGCATACTCAAACACTCTCAAATTTTAAATTAATTCCATATTATTCCTAAGATTCTAATTAGTCACTAAAATCAAGTCCTCACCAAGTATAAAGTGATAAAGTTCCAAGTCAAAGTTTTCCATTGTCAAGTATCAAGAGCTAGATCAAAGGTTGTATACATTGAACAAACACAATTGTAAACATTCATCCAATAGGTTAAAATACATGTTTATTTATTATCCTCTTCGATATATTAGTTATGTAGGAAACACTCAACTATTTAATGAAGAGTGGTTGGGGTCAATTCAACCCAAATTTATTCCCCTTCTGTAGGCCCAACTCTATCATTGTAATTAGACCTAGGGTTTGAAGTGAATGAGAAATATTTATATGATTTGCATGCATAATTAGATATTGAGATTGCATACAAAGATAACATAGAACTAGACACACTTGCATGTATCATGTATAATATAAAAATATAAACCAATAGAGCTATTAGGAAAATATCACAACATCTAATGGTTTTAAATTGAGGTTGATGATAGCATCTGGGCACACATAGAGGTCAAAATTCTAATTCAAATAATGTGAAGTCTAGTTTTCCATTATTCCTATCACACACACACACACACACACACACACACACACACACACACACACACACACACACACACACACACACACACACACACACACACACACACACACACACACACACACACACACACACACACACACATACTTAGTCTTCCACATAAAAGATAATTACTAAGTATATTAACCCTTTTATTTTAATTTACTTATTTAATAATCTAGACTATGTAATCAATTGTAAGTTATTACATTCATATTTGTATGTATTGTAATTTGAATTCATTTACAAGAGTTATATCTAATTAGTGTTAATTAATCAAATTAATCCCTACATAGGTAAAACATGATCTTGATGCACTCTTTAGGATGTTTATTCAAGGATAAAAATGTGTTGAAGAGTCCTAAAAAATAAACTATCAGTGATTAAATCATAGAGGTGTATATATATTCCCCACCCAAAGATCATCATTAGTAATAATTGTGCAATACAAGATGGTAATTTTGGAAATGAACATAGTATAAAAATATAAAAATAAGGTTATAAATGATTTTTTATGAATATGTGATAAGTAAAGGGAAGATAAATGCATATACTTACCTTCACTTACCTAGCTAGACTAAAAGTAATTGATATATAGTGCAAGAGTGGTACAAATATGACTCTAGTAGGTTAGACACATAAAATTACTAATTCAAGGTGACAAATATATGTTGTATATACTAGATTAGGCCTAAAGAATAATATAAAAAACTAAATTTATTCAAAAATATTCCATTAGTACTAAAAATCATTGTGACATTAGGATTCTACCACTTCATTCAATTCATTGAAAGGACCTACAAAAATAAAGGTAAAATCAAAATATAAAATCTCAAAGACAAATTTTGAAAAGTTTATTTTTTTAAAATTTAACTATAAATAGGTAAAAAAAATAACTTTAACATTTTTATTAATCTAATATTTTGAGATCAATGAGTGACCATGTTTGGTGTAGAGAGAGACTATAGCTAGAAGATGAAGATGTAAATATTGTGGACATACTTTACAGCTATCAAGTGATACATTTAAATTTAATTAATATTGGGAAGGGTAGATATGATAAATATATGAAAAATAAATGTTAGGGTAAATCTATGTAATGTAATTTTCCTCAACAAGTGTCAAATCAAAGAGAAAAAATCAACAAGTAATGTACATGTCCTATATTTTTGAATTTTGGAATATTTGCATTTATTAGGGGATTAAGAAGAAATCACCTATGGGAGCTAACTATATCAACCATGATGATATAGTTATTTATAAAATAAATCATAAGTAGGTCAATATAATTATATTAGATGGCTGACATAGTAGAGACATATATGGCCAATATAATTAAGTTCAAAAAAGGAAACTAACCAATATAATTATAAATTGATTGAGTAATATGGAAAATATAGTTAAGTATTAATTTGATGGATTGATGCAATGATCAAGGAAATAAAATATAGGTTATATAACTGATATAGTATAAATGATAATGTCTGATAGAGTTATAAAAATAGTATATGGTTGGTATAGTTAAGTAAAATGGCTGATATATTAATATTTTAACCACATTATTGAAATGATTAATTAAGATGGTCAACATGGTTAAAATTTATGGTTTTTTTTTTTTTAATCTAATGGGAGACTGATTGGGATTTATTGTTTGGCATTTTTATAGACACAAATATGGACATGATTGTGTAAACCATAGGTGCATCCTAACTTATATATATATATATATATATATATATATATATATATATATATATATATATATATATATATATATATATATATATAGGAACGTAACTAGTATCACCTAGAATATCCCCATGATATGACTAAAACATAGAATATTAAGATGAGCTATGTCCTTGTATGTATGTGTGTGTGTATATATATATATATAT
>JARHVA010000801.1:3817500-4160000 GCA_037957365.1 Torreya grandis
CTATAATAGGACAATTAATTGTAAAACTCATAAACAACATATATTGGATTTATTATGATGAGATATGCTAAAAATAAAAAGTACAGATATGCTAGATATTGTAATGATAATGAAAATAGGATATTCATTAGTTTTTAAGATATTACATATTTAGATACAGAACATTTATGAAGTAGACTATAATAATGTTCTATAATAATCATTAAATTATGGATTAAGTGCCTCTATAACTACAAACACTTGTGTTAGCCTAGGATGGTTGTGTCAATGCTACCATCTAGATTATATGCAGGTGTCTAACATGAAGTAACTAATAAAATAGGATGTGGCCACCTGGATTCTTCTGGGTCCATTGTTACCTTTACTCTAGTGAATTCAGATCTAAGTTATGGATTATATGTCATTATCAAATGATCAAACCCTAGTTCTTCATCTTCATAGTGTCTATGGCTAAATGGGTTAGTGGGTGCATAGTGTTGAGATATCCTAGAGAACCCTATATAAATTATAAATATATACATAAATGATACTCTAAATAAAGCATCATACTTTTGTATTTCTCCCTTACGTGTTATGTTATGTGTGAATAATGTAATGTGTGATAATAAATTACAACAATGACCTGACTTGTAACTTAGAAAAAATATCTCTTGGGTTATTAATTTAGTAATTAAGACCTATATATGTGTTTTATTTATTAATGATATGTAAATAGGAGAAGATAAGGAATATTTACTCACTTGAATTCTCAATAGAATTATTTTTATAAGTTGTCTTGATTTGTGTTAGGTATTTTGTAGGTGAGGAATAAATTAAGGTTAGTATTATATTTATATCAATACATTTGGAGAATATGTCATATTAAATCACTTAATATGAACATATGAATATGTTTAATTTGTAAATTAGATTAATTTTAGAGCAATCAACACTTGTATCAAAATAGGACACCTACATCAACATAAGTGTCTGATTGGGGCACAAGTGTCTAGGGAGTAGGAAAATAGGTATAGGCTCAAAAATTGTAGAGGCATAATTAGATTTTGAGAATTATGGGAAAGATATAAGTATTATGTCATCAACATAATATTGGTCAAACTAATATATATGCCAAAGGGCACAAGAGAGATTAGATACATAACTTGTAAAAGTAGGAAAGGTCTAGAACTAATAAGAACAACCAAGGTCTGATTTTCCAAAGTGTAAAAGACTAAGGTACTATATATATTTCATAAATATCATTTGAATTTCCCCACTTTAATTTATTAATGAAATTTATAGTTTAAAGGAAAGGAATGTGTATCTAGGTGTATATAACACACCTTAATTTTCTTGATTCCAACTTGAGTGATTTTTTGGTGACTGACCTATAATCAAGAGCATGTTACAATTTATAATCAATGTATATAATCTAAAATTGAAAGTATTTAAATTATTTAAATTGAAAGATATCAATGTTTAGGAGTACATCTATGTATTAATGCAACATCTTGCCTTTTAGAAATTTTATTTGAAATAAATATCATTATGAATAACTTAAACTAATATTAGGATAAATATAAATCTATAAAGTGAATATATATAAGGAAATAGAGAGAGATATGATGGAAAATACTCCCAACCTTTGAGAAAAGGTGGATTTCCACATGGAAGTTGAAACTAGCTCAACCATGTAACCCAATCATACTTATAACCTAGTGAGTGTGAGTGAACCAATCAAATCACACTATCAAAATGGTGAGTCTAGATGATAGGATCAAGTCAAACATATAAAAATGGAAATATTAATTTATTTAATAATCTCAACCATACCAAAAAGTGAACAAACTAATGTAGTTTATTAACTCAATACAGTCTATAAAAGTCCAACCTAGTGGGTGGTGATAATCCTTAAAAGTGTTTAGAATTTGAAACTAATTTGATTTTTTAATATTAGGAACACATCACATAAAATATGTACCTTATATTTTTATTATATTGAAACTATGTATAACAATGGTACCAATGTATAAAATTCTACCAGAAATGTGTATTCTGAGTCATATAAGTATGCAATTTGGTCAATTTTAAACTATGTAGGTGTAGAGAAAATGATTTGAAATCATGCCCCAAATATAATATGAAACTAAAAAATGATATAAGTACCAATTTTTATGACATATTTATAAAACATGCCCCACTATAATCTAGAGATGTTGAATATTGAGTAAGTGTGGAGTACATGTTTTCAAAACATGCCCCTACTAAATTTGAGATTTTGAACATGTCAAAGCTATGCATATATGACATGCCCCCCAAATGAATATTAAATAGTGAATATGTGGAGTACATGACTCTATGACATTCCCCCACTGAGATGCTCCCCATTTAAGGTGAGGGAAGAATAAAAACTAGCATCTACCTTATCTCAAAAGGATAAGATAACCATAAAACTGTGAATGGACCATGTAGCATATAGAAAGACATTTATAAGTAAATGTATCATGGAATAACATATAATGTGATCACAATAAGGCATAATATGAATGATAAATATCATGTAAACATATAGATAGTAATATTAACAGATTAATAAGCATTCAAACACACACACAAGGGCACTGAAAAGCAAATCAAAATACAATGTTCCAAAGAGACCACAAAAAAGGGGTATGTTCAAATGATACAAAATCAAATAGATGTGACTTATTCAAATGTCCATAAAGGCAATAATTTCATACTCACATATCCATATAACAATAAATGGCATATCCAAATGTCAAATAGGAAAACATATGCATAGAGGCCATGAACAATATAGCATATTCAAATAATCAACAAATAATACAATAAAATAGAAAGATAATTAAGGAAATACATAAATGAAAACATAAGTAACCAGAATAAACATATCATAGTACCCCATGTATAAAATGTGTTAGCAAAAAGTGTCAAGTACATAACATATCAAGTATATTGTAAAATATATAAGCATGGATAAAGGCATGTGTAAGTACATATATAAACTCAAGCATGATAATACAAAATTACCATAGAATGATATAACTTGTAAGTATCATGACCATAGATGTGGATGCCCCAAACATCCTAGTGACATGGGTAGAGTAAAAAACCACCATCCAAAAGTGTATATATCATTTATCTATGTATGATTGTATCACACTCAAATAGAAGTGTAAGACCACCTATGATATTTTTCAAGATTTGTTTATAGCAATGAATTTCCCCTTATTTAATTTTTCTATCTAATGGTTTACCTAAATTCAATGGTGAAGGAAAATAACCATACCCATCATGTTATATGAAAATATTTTTATCCATATTAAGAAAAGTAAAACACAAATCTATTATATCTAGCTTGGCATTCCACTTGACTAGCTAATTTTGTCCAAGCTTTAATTCCAAATGTGGTTCATGGTATAATATCCATATGCTAAAATTTACCACATGTGAAACACATGAAATAGGTAATTAAATGTATCCTCAATATTTTGGCATCAATGGAGAGTATATTAGTTCATATTTAGTATGTCTCAATATTAGTAGTAAAAGTCAAATATTCATGATTTGGTAACTTTAAAAGATGTTTGTCTTCTAAAACATAGGAAGGATTTTTCCTTTTTCATGTTTTAGACACAATTTTTATGCATCCTTCATTCTTATATTTCTTAATTACATTCTTAAATTCCTCACATTGATTGGTATTATGGCCAATGATTAGATGATAGTTATAATATGGTATTCCATATGTAAGTAAAAGTATACTACCTAATATGTATCTGATAGAAGGTAAATCAATCATTCTATTTCCAAATAACATAGATAATATGGTATATGTAGTATCCTATTATGTGGTGATCTATAAACTATATTATGAATCATTTTGAGAATATTCCACATTGTTCACACAATGTATTTGTATTTAACCCTTCTAATGTGGAATCAATGTTTTTAACCAAGAGGGGTGTATGGAGTAACAAGCATTTACATGCTCATCTTCTATTTTTATTTTTACCTTATTTGGATTTAATTATGTATCTTATAAGAGTGAATTTCACTTATATGTACCAAGACCTCTAGGTTTAAATAAATCATGAAAAAGGTGATCAAGTGGATCAAATTTTATTTTTCATATTTTCTCACCTATCATATCATAAGTGGTATCATCATCAATATCATAGTAATATAAAACATGTCCATATTTTTTTATCAATATTGAACAATAAAGGAAGCTCAAATGTTGGGATCTCTCATGTTTTTATTATATCCTTTTGTAATGATTATTTTTCTTTATGTGCATCTATATGTAACTTAGTATTGAGTGCCTTATTTGCACTTAGATATGAAGGATCCATTGTACTTGACTCACCTATTTCATATGTGTGTATATTCTCAAGAGGAATGAATTTATTAGGGGGTAATACTATAGGAATTCCTTCAATTTTACAATGTATCAAAATAAAATGAAAGGTTCATCATCGATAGGCATGGTTAATATTTTACCCTTATGTATGAATTTTACATATCGATGAAGTATAGATGAGACAAATTCCATTAAATGTATCCAAGATTTACCCAAAATTAAATTATAATGTAATGATTGAGATATTACTTGAAAATTAGTTGAAACCATTCTTCATCTGAATGTCACATCTAATATGATTTGACCAACTAGAAGGATATGTGAATTATCAAACTCTTTTATATTCAAAGACATTTTTTGAATAATATTGGTGCTAATACCTATGGTGGTTAGGAAGTTTATGATACAAATATTTAAGCTTAGTCCATTATCAACCATTTTAATGTCCTTATTTTGCATGGTCACTTTTATGAACAAAGTTAAATATTTGTCAATAATATCTTTGGATGGTAAATATACTGGATCAAAGTTAATGAACTTTACATTGTTCTTAAAATATTTCATGATGTCTAAAAAATAAGTGGGTTTAATATCAATGAGAACTTGTATCTCATACAATACCTCATATAGGATATCCTTGTAAATAGTAGATTGATTTTGGAGATCAAGGATTAAAATCTTAGCATGTGTATTGATCAATTGGTAAACAAGGTCATATACCTTAGATTTTATCACAATATTAGGCTTAGGAGACACCTTCTATTTATTAATAAGTGGTGGATTAAGTTTGTAAACCTTACCTCTTAGAGTAGTATTAGTATTGGATATGGGATCCAATATATGGCATGGGTGAATAATGGGTATGGGATGGTAGCTATCATTTAAATAAGACTTAGGTATTAAAAAATGGTTAAAAGCATACACATTGATGTTTACATACCATATATATAGTATTATAAAAGGAAATATGAAGAGAGATAAAGTGTTATCTACATTTTAAAGCCCTCATGATGTTTATAGATTTTCTTAATAGATTTTACAAGGCATGTGATGTATAAAATGACAACTATTAAAAATTGGAACCCAAAACGGGTAATAGATGCATTCATATTGCACATATTTTATAGAAAATATTAGAAAAACCTAAATGACCTAGGGTTTAGATCTCAAAGATTGGGTTCACCAAATATTTTAATCTAAATTGTATGTGGAGTATTATATGGGTAGATAGGGTTAAGAATATATAAATGAATAAGCATAAGGGTGATAAATAGATCTATAATATTCCAATTAATTATAAAAACTAGATAGAACATATACTAAATTTATTATGTTGAGATATGTTAGAAATGGAAATTAAAAATATGATATATATTTCAATGATAATGAAAAAAAGATACATAGCTAGTTCTTATGATAATATATATCTATATATGGAACAGTCATTAAATGTCTTTATAATTGTAAACTTTTACGTTGGCATGAGATAGTTGCATCAACACTACCATCTAGATCATATGAATGTGTCCAATACATAATAAAAAATAGGATGTGATAACCTAGATGTTTATCATTTAATTATCGCCTTTGTTTTGGTGCATTCATGTCTAGTTCATGGATTGTTGTTCATTATCAAATGATCAAACCCTAATTCTTCATCTTCATAGTGGCTGTAGGAAAATGGGATGGTGGGAACATGGTTTCAAGCTACACTAAATATCCCTCTATAAAATATCATTACTTACATAACCAATAATTTTAAGTGGGCCTTATAATTATGTAGTTATCCCCTATGTGTTGGCTTGTGTGTGAATCATATACTATGTGATAAGCAAGTAAAATAATGACCTATCTTGTAACTCAAAAAACATAACTCTTAAGATGATATTTAAATACTTAAAATCTACATATAATTTGTCATTATTACTGATATATAAATAGGATAAAATAGGGAATCATTGCTCCCTTGAATGCTTGATAGAATGATTTTGATAAATTGCCTTGGTCTGTTCTAGGTTTTTTATAGGTGAGGAATGAATGAGGGTTGATATTATATTTATATCAATACATTTATATAATTTCTCACATTAAATCACTTAATCTAACCATATAAATATATTTCATTTATAAATTATATGAATTTTAGGGAATTGGACACTTTCATTAGAACAAGACACCTACATTGACATAGGTGCCTGACTGGGACACAAGTGTCTAGGGAGAAAGAAAATTAGTATAAGATTAGAAATTATAAAGGAATATTATAAATATGTTTTAAGAATTAGAGGAAAGATAAAAGGCCTGAATCATGAACATAATATTATTTGGACTAAGATATGGGCTAAGGGGCATAAGAGAGAGCAGATGTGAGACTTGCAAAAGTAGAAAATGTCTATAACTGAGAGGAATAACCAAGTACTGAGTTTACCAAGTGTACAATATTGACGTATTATATGTAGTTCATAAATATCATCTAAACTAACCTTAATAAGTTTCTTTCTTTCTTTATTTTTTCCTTTTGTAATCCCTCTCAATTCTAGGGTCTTCTCTCTAGGTAGAGTTATTGGTTCTTAATAAATACCCTCATGGTTTTGTCTCCTTGGACCTATAATCTAAAAGTGTCTGAGTAGAGATACCTCAAGGAACCTATAATTATTTAACTTCTACTTATTTTTAACTTTTTTATAGGAATCACTTTATAATATTTTCAAACCTATAGGGTAGGTGCTTTGTCATGAAGTTAATAAATTTTAATCTATATAACCTAATAATCATGTTTGTGTTGAGATTGATTTGAAAAAAATACTTGAAAAAGTATATTGATATTCAAATAGGGGAAAAAACTCATAATAGAAGGTTATATACATCAATCTCAAAAACACATGATTTACGTGTTAACCATCTAACCATATGATTCATGATGGTTCATCTAAATCCATTTTTTTAATCAAGGACCACTTGAAAATCAAAATATGGCTTAAAATAGTGATGGTTGGTCTATGGTGGCTATTAAAAAAACTATTGGGTACAATAATATTAATGCGACCCCCAATCCCTCCATTATTAAACATCATCAAGAGGATAAAAATATTTAAAAAGTTCTCCCCCTCTCATAAATCTTCTCAATCTTATGTAATCTCATGGCCTATGAGAACCAAGTTTCTCAAGTTAATATCTTACCTATAATTTATTCCCATGATGGTACACCCTTACAAGTTTTCCTATCTTGGTAGTTGTATAAACCAACTTACAACAAATATGACTCTCCTTGGGAAGTAAATAGGGCTAAACACCCCTTTATTTCATATGAATATTTTATTTTTCAAAATCAAAAATTATTATTGGGAAACCATTTTACAACTTTTAGTTCAAATTAAAATATAGAAGATGTGTAGGGAAAATTATTCATGAAGGATTTATGCCAATATTTTTTTTATCCTAGATTTTTATATGTCTCATAAGATAATCTCATAAACTATTTATGTGAATAATTGGTCAATGGTTGGGTGTTATAG
Organism: Torreya grandis; assembly: GCA_037957365.1. Lineage (NCBI taxonomy): Eukaryota > Viridiplantae > Streptophyta > Pinopsida > Cupressales > Taxaceae > Torreya > Torreya grandis. The sequence goes on from JARHVA010000801.1 coordinate 3,825,379, forward strand.
ATCTCATTTATTTATGGATTAAAGGTTTTATGATTTATTATTCAATCTTCTATTAATTTTATATGGTTCTATGCATCTCACTTTTCTACTTTTAATGAAGATGGATATGGTAGTGCTAGTATTTTAGATTCACCAAAATTTACCCCCTTAATTATTTCCTTAGGAGAAGATCTATAAAATTGACTTATTTAGGAATTAGTTGATATTGATGGTCACTCATTAGGAATTCTCAATGTTTATTCCCTAGATGATGGCCTTGAGAGAATGGTGCTATGGATATGGTTCATTAAATATCTTCCCCTTTTCTACCTGGTTGATTTTTTATGACTTTAATATGGTTGAGAGTCATGATGAGAAAGTTATTTTACCCTTTAATTATATAATTTTTAAGGATATTTTTTGGATGAATTGTTGTTTACATACCTATCATATTATATTATTTCATTTAATCATGTTAGTACTAAATTTCGTCATGTGGAATTATCATGGCTTAGTAGAGTATACATAGGAGTTAGTGGTTAGCCTTTGATCATCAATGTATTGAGAATTATGCTCTTATTTCATTATTTGTGTATGTTTCCCCATTGAATTGACTCAATCATATTTATCATCTATTATGCTCTTTCAGTTCAATTTTTATAAAATAATCATCTACCTTTCCATTTTGGTTCTCCCAATTAGAACCATCACAAATATAATACTAGTTTAAAGTACATGATGCCAAAATTTTAAGTTTTAAATTTTTATGGTAAGACTATAATAACTTATATAAATCAATTATAAAATTTATCTAATATAAATTAGACACCATGGATGGAAAAGGCCGTCATGACATCTCTATATTTGGAACTTGAGCATTTCATTTGGTATACGTGGTTATGTACTCAAAATAAAAATAAGGGCCTTCTTATTAACTAGTCAGTGTTCATTATGGAGTTTTAAAATTAACTATTATAAAAAATTATTTAAAAACTAATTTAGCCAATTCAAAAAGTTAAAACAAAGAGGAACTCTTTAATATTATATTCATCAATTCTAGAATCTGTCCTTATACATGGAAATAATTAATAAGCACAACATGACTAACATATTCTTGGGTGGGATCAAGGATAACATCAAAATTAAGTTATGAATGTTTAATAAAAATTTAATATATGAATCCATACCATTATCACATAAGGCAGAGGAAAAAATTCTAATCAAATGCATGTTTTCACTAACATCTAAAAATATAATTCCACAACATAATCATTTTGTTAGCATAAAATATTAACCACTCAAAAAATTTAAGAGAAGAATGTGAAAGAGTTGTGTTATATATTTTACTTTATCCCAACCATTTTTATCCATTACACTATCTATTTATTTTCTCAATAAAACTCAAACGTTACATTGTATGCCCAAGATCATTGTAAGTGATCATGATCCCATCTTTACTAGTAATTATTATACCAATTTATTCACAAGTTTGGGTACTCAATTGGCTCATATAACATCATTAATATGATGAAAAAAATGGTCAACAAATATCTATAATGGTATCTCCATTTTTTTAGGAGATAAACAATAATGATGGGTTAATTGGATACCACTAGCAAAATGGTTGTATAACACTTCCTTTCAAACTTCTTACAAAATGTATCCATTTTTATAACTTTATTATTATCATCCACCATACATAAATTCATCCTCAAAGGTATATACAAAGGTTGGAGTTGATTAATAGCACATTCAACATCAACATGATGTACTAACTAATTTGAGAGATAATTTTACATTGACACATAATTCAATGAAGCAACAAGCAAATCAAAACCATAGTGAGAGGAATTTTGACATAGGTTATTTAGTATTTATGAGATTTTATACATATAAATCGATGTATTTTAAACAAAATAATAAATATTAAAAAATTTCCTAAGTAATATGGACCTTATAAAATTTTGAGGAAAACTGGTAGTGTGGCATACAAGCTAGAGTTACCCCAATCCACTCGCATACATCCTATATTACATGTATCTTTATTTCTATCCAAAATAAGTTAATAGAATTAGATGAAGAAGGAAAATTCATTCCAAGGAGATCCTTCACACACACACACTCACAATAAAAATATATAAACAAGGGAGATTCAAGAGTATTTGATTAAGTGGAATAATCTGAATCATGAAGATGCAACATGAGGCGATTATGCCTTCCTAAAGTAGCATCCTTTACCTATATCATGTCTAGGAATACATGTGTCTAAATTATGCCTTACATACCTTTAATATTATCTTGTTTCATTTTTATATGTTATTAATAAGTTTAGACTATGGAATAACCATAACTAAGTATGGCATATATACGAGGTAGTGGTTAATCCTTGATCACCATTTTACAATTTTTTATCATATTTCATTATTATGTATTTTACCCATTGAAGTGGCTTGATCATATTTATCAAGTATTCTATTATTTTGTCAATTATTATTGTGGATATGCTTATTATACTCTTAATTTTTTAATATGTTACTCCATTTCCATGAAACATCTAATTAATTTAATTATAACTTATACCAGAGCATCAATTTGGTCAAGTTTATATGGTGTTGTTTTAGATCTTTTTTTTAAATTATCTTGATTGTTAAAGGATAAGAAAACATAACTTCTAATTTAGGAATAAGTTATTTTTTTCACAACTACAATATTATTAAAAGTCTTTTTTTTTAAAAGCTTGAAATTTTTTCACACCTTTAAGAAAATTAATAGTCATTATATTCATCTTGGTGAGATTATTACAATGGTATAATATAATGGTACACTTTTTTGTAGTGAAAAACCCTCTATCCTAGGGTTTGTGTATGAATGGTCCTAAAACTTGGTCATATGAAAGAGAAATACACTCTAAAAACTCTTCACAAGGATGGCATAGAGTTCATAATTTTAGATCTTTCAATTTATGAGTTGGTTGACCAAATTTAGTCATATATACAAAGCACGGTGAAAAATATTATCTATATGTAGCCAAATGGGATATCACTAGAGTAAAATGAGACATTGATGTTGTGAATAATTAGTTAGAAACTATCACTAGGAAGTTTACCACTCTTGAAACACAAATCCTATAAAATAATCATCCACCACTTCATTTGGGTTCTAAAATTCAAAACCATCACAAATCCAATACTAGTTCAAATTACATGATGCAAAAATTGAGATTGCACAAGTTTGATGGTAATAATCCACTCACTTGGATAAATCAAATATAGAATTTGTTTGATCTACATCAGACCCCATGAAAAAATTTGGTCATGGCATCTCTATATCTTGAACTTGAGCAATTCATTTGGTATAGGTAGTGGTGCACTCAAAATAAAAATAAGGGCCTTCTTCTTACCTAGTTGGTGCTCACCAAGGAAATGTAAATGAACTACTATAATAAAGTATCATAAAATTACTTTAGTCAGTTAGTTAATTTGTGAAAAATAGGGACTAGTAAGGATTATATTCAACGATTATAGCGTCTATCCTTATGAATAGATGATTTTAATGAGTAAAATTTGATTGATTTTCTCTTGGGTGGGATCAAGGATAGAATCCAACTTAATGTTCACATGTTTAAAACCAAATTCAATATCTAAATCTATACCATTAACATGGAAGGCAATGGAAAAATATCTGATCAAACATAGTGTTTTTTTCTAATGTCCACATACATTATTTTGTAGCATAATAATTTACTTAGCCTATAATATTGAACCCTAAACAAATTAAAGATAAGGATTCAAAAGGGTTATGTTTTGGATATGAAAAAATTGAATAAAATGACATAAATGTGTTGAAGATAGGTGTTTATACATTGATAGGTGATAATGAAGATGGAGATGATGATGATGCCTCAAGCAAGGGTACGCAAGAGATAGAGGAAGAATATGAATATTCTTTCCTTATTATCTCCTATAATTTACCTTTAGGTATTATTACTCATCAAATGTTTAAGGTGGTGGGTTTACTCAATACTAGGATTACACAAAACTTCATTAATATTTAGTTGGGTACTCATTTGAATTGTTTCATTTATCTAAGTCTATAATTTTAGGTCATGATTATAGATGTTCACATAGTCGACTATTTTGGAAAATACAATATTATTAAGATTGCTATGAGAGACTACATGTTGTATTCTCCTATTTTTTATATTCCCATGGGTGGTACTTGTTAACAATAAAAAATTTGTTACAACAACCAATCAATCCTTTCTCATATTACAAAGGATGGAATCGTACCATTCTAATAATAAGGGTCTAAGGAATGAGAATTGATTCCAAAGATGCATAGAAGGGTTTTTTTAATAATTTTGATAAATAATTATCAAGTGAAATATTAAACAATGCACAACTATAATTGTAAAAATCAAATGTATTTAATATCAATAATAAGAATCAAATTAAATTGGTAATATCTAACCTATCCAATATAGAAAATCCTATAGAAAAGGTAGCTTATTGGAGGAAATATATTTGATCCTGTATAATTATGTCAAATATTATTATATTTAATCTCTTAATTTCATTTAAGCTCACAAAAAAAAAAGAAGAAAAAAAAACCAAAATACAAATAAAATAAATGGAAATAAAAATCAAACAATGAAATAGAAATAAACACTAACATACTAAACAATGAACAATACATAAATAAAATAATCTAAGCTACAACAATACAAACAAACTATTTATAAATAACATAAAAGCTATCAACTTAATGAATGAAATATATAAACTTAATTTAATCTATAAATACACTAACAATAGGTAAATATCCCAAATAGGAAAATAGTAAGTAAATGAAATAATGTTGTGAAAAGATTAAGTCTAAGAAAAAACAACCAAGAGATAACTAAAACTAAAAATAAAATTACAACCAATATTGCAAATAAAACTAATACCTCAAACAAGAATAATAATAGATTAACTCAAATAGGAGAAAAAAATAAATGGAAATGAAAGTTATAATAAATATGATCTAACTCAAAATACAATAGGAAAGGACAAAAAATAGATAGATACTAAAATAAAATGTGAGAAAATGAAATAACATAAAAAGAAAAGAGTAAATTAATTAATATTTAATCTTAACTAATCTAATAAGAAAATTAAATTAACTTAAAATAAAAATTAAAACAAATTAAAATATAATTAACTACAAAATAAATATAAAAAATGAGTCTTGGAACAAGAGTCATCTTATATAAAATTAGAATAAAATTTATTAAGAAATAAGATGTTTATTATTACAAATTAACTTCAAAATATAAAAATTTACAATCAAAGATCAATAAATTATCATAGATGTGATGTTTTCATCATTGTTTGGTCAAGTACAAGGAATTATTCTCATATGACTACATATCTGTAATCATTAAAAGCTATTAAAACCTAAAAATCTTTAGATAATCAATTATAATTAAATTTATAAAACTAGAAATACCTGCATTGATTAGTTAGACTACTTAACCATCAGAGAATGTATTATTTGGTCTACTTACAAATAGTTATTTGATTTCAGAGACACTTGCATAGAAAAATAATAATGATGGAAAACTTTCAAACTTCAATGAGCTATTCACCTATATATGTTTCTCCCTTTATGTTATATCTTCAATATCTTTATAAAATAATCTCCCTTTGAGATAGTTAGGAAACAAGTTACAACTAACATTTAATTAATTATTGTTAAGGTTAATTTAATTTAAAAGTCAATTAGTTTAATTTATAATATATAAAGTTTATGAATTTATAAGTTGAACTTTTAAATAAATTCCAAGAGATTACATCAAATATAATAGATCAATTAACATTTATAATGAGTGGGTACCTTTAATTATTCTAACATGATTGAAGTAGTCATCTAACAATGCATATAACAAACATTTAATAAATGATAAAAATAAAATAGATTTAGAACTTCTAATATTAAAATCCATAAGCATTTCTCCATGATAAAATACACCAAAAATATTGATTAGTTTTTCATGATAAAATTTTGTTGTGTAAACATATTATATCACTGCCAAAAATGATTATGCCCATTATCAAACTATAATACATGTTTAACCCTAAAATATAGATGTGGATAATCTAGGGTTAAATGGGTAGAGATATCATAGGTTACAAGGATGGTAGAATAACTCTAAAGTAGGCCAATTATTTACGAAACTCAAATAGAACATATATTGAATTTATTATACTAAGATGTTAAAGATAGAAAGTAAAACTGTGTTATATGTTGTAATGATAATGAACAAAAGATGCTTGGTGATAATGCTAATACAGATCTAGATTTGGAATAGGTAGAAAGTGGAATGGATCTAGATTTTAGAATTAGATAATTATTCTAACAAAGAACATAGATGTTAGAGTATATAAGCACATGCATCCAAGTTAGATAGTAGTGTCGATATAAACATCCTAGCTCGATGTTAGAATTAGACTTGAGTAGCTTGTGATTGAAGTTTAACAAAGAACATGTTAGAGTATATAATTAGGTCATATTATATTAACTCAAAAGCATTGAAATAATTTAAAATAAAATAAATCAAAGTGTTTTTAGGAGTAAACCTATGTATTGATGTAATCATCTTACCTTTTGGAAATTTGACTTGAAAGATGTATCATTATGAATAACTTAAACTAAAATTAGGACAAATATAAATTTGGAAAGTGAATATATAATTTAAATATATAGTTTTAGAGATATTTGTAATCATCTTAGGATGCATTCATTATGAATAACCAACTTTGGAAAAAAGGTGAGTTGAGTTTCCACCTGATAGTTGAGATTAGATCAACGTGAAACCCAATCATACTTATAATCTAGTGAGTGTGAGTGAACCAAGTCAAATCACACTATAAAACTATTGAGTTTGGATGATTTACTCAATTCCAACCTATAAAATTTAAAATATTGAATGATTTAATCACCTTAACCACACCAAAAGTAAACTAACTATTGTAGTAGAGTAGCTCAATATAGTCTATAACAGTCCAATTTAGTGGGTGTTTATAGTCCTTGAAAGTTTATGAAATCTGAAACTAATTTTATTTTACAATATTAGGCACACATTGAATGGTATATGCAGCTTATATATATCTCATACTAAAAATATGTATAATAATTCTATAAATGTATATAATTCTACCACAACTATGTATCTAAATCATATAACTATGTAATTTGGCCAATTTAAAATTGTAAGTGTGGATAACATGTTTATAAAACATGTTCCCACTATATCTGGAGAAATATGAAAATTGATATAAGTGACAATGTGGAGCACATATTTTAAAAACATGACCCCAATGTAATATGGGTATGCTTACTAAATAACTGTGAAGAATGTGTTTCCAAAACATGTCCCCAATGTATATTTAAATTTGTGAAGTCATGTGTAAGTCATGCCTCTATTGATATACCCCATTTTAAGGTTAGTGTAAGTATAAAATGGTAGTTAATTTACCTCAAAAGGATAATATAACCATGTAAACTATGAATGTGTCATGTAACATATAAAAGTAACATTTCTAGGTAGATATGTCCTTAAATCATTCCAAATACGATCACATCAAGTCATAAGATGCATGATATAGATCATAACAATGTCTAGATAGTAATAATACAACCTCAAAAAGGAATAAAGTTCACACACAAGATCACTCAAAACTCAAATCAAGAGACAATGGTCCAAGGAGACCTCAAACAAGGGGCATGATCAAATACCATAAAATCTAAGAGATATGAATTATTCAAACGTCCATAGAGCAAGAAATGACATATTCAAATGTCAACATACAATAAATAATGACATATTCAAATTTCAAAGAGGAAAATAAAGGCATGGGGACCACAAATAATTGATCATATTCAAATGATCAAAAAATAAAGATAATATAATGGTAAGACACTAAAATAAGTGTATAATTGAAATCATAATCAACTAACATAAACATATCATACTAGTCCCTAGATATATGTTCTAGAAAAAAACATTGGGTTTATAATATATCAAGTACACTATGAAAGATATAAACATGATTAAAGGCATGTGTAATTACATATATGAGATCAAACATGATAATGTAAAGTGACCATAGAATAATATAACTTGGATGTATCATGATCAAAGAGGCGGATGCCCCTAATGTCCTAGTGACATGAGTAGAGGGAAAACCCAACATCTAAAAGTGCATAGATCATATATATGTATTTATTTATGCATATATAACACTCAAAATATGTGTGAAATGTGTGTATATAGGAAGTACTGATATTCTATGTACCAATATGGAACCAACAAAATATATGCCAATAAGCTAATAGGATATGTAACTGCTAAAATTATTTTTGGTTTTTTGATGTTTGTTTAATTTTTTTTGTTTTTTTGGAATATGTGAGACCTTAATAACTTAAGTTTTATCTTTTACATTATTTGGATTATGGTTGGATAAGTGAAATGGTATATGGCATGTTGCTCCTCATGTTTTACATGCTCATTAGAAGAATCAATGCTATCAATTGGAATATCATTTTCCTTCATGAGAAAAATTTATACCTTGTTTATTTTGTTCAATTTTTACTTTGATTTGATATAAAAAAAGAGTGCCCAATTTAAATACATATGGAGATGTTCTAGCATAAACTAAATCCATGTTTTAAACTCTTTAGGACCAAAATCAATAGGTAATTTTATGTGACGTAGGGAGTATTTCCAACCTCATTTGCTTTGTAAGCATTTTAGGTTAAAACCAAGATATTGAAATCATCTTATATTGAAATTAGTTTTTGTATGTGTAAGATCAATATAGATATGCCAAAAATAAGCACCACCCATGAATAATGTGTTTGTCAAATATTTTTGGCATGAATGATTTTTGGGTTGTTCACTTTAGGGTTTCTACATAGGATGTGGAGCTTGGATTGGTCCCATATTGAGTAAGCCTTGTATATATCTGATATAAATATTAAGAAATCCACATTTTTGTTCCTAAGGTTCATTTGGTAATTCATCTCCCTCCTTTGTGTGAGGAATAAAACCTTGATAGTTATAAGGGGATATGTTAAGCTCCTTTGGATGAGTAAGGATGAATGAAGCATATCTATGCAAATCCACATATAAATGGGTAAATTACTCATATTTTTTATGCAATACTTTTTATTTCAATGGATAATGAATAAATCTACTAAAAATTAATTAACTCCAAATCTAAAGGTATAAATGCTAGCTCATATGGTGTAATTTTGAATCAAATTGTATAATATTGATGGGATTCATCATCACATTGTTTGAAATTTTAGAACCTTATGGATATTTAAATCCATGAAGAATTCATCTTATAATTGTGTAAAAGTGATTAAGGAACCTTTTTGTAGGCTTTAGAACCAATTATGAGCCTCATTAAAAATGCTCATATGGAATACTTTTAGCAATAGTTTGTCATATTTTTTCCATTTACCAAAAGAATGTAAATAGTTAATAATGTGGTCAAATGGGTGTTTATGACTCAAAAAGAGAGGTAAATTGGTAGTTCAAAATCTTGTGGATAAGGATATTCAAGTATACATTATGAAAGAGGTTGATTGTTGAATGATGTAATATTTAATTAGTATTATGAAAACTAATTTCCCTTAGAAGTATAGAAACCTATTTTATAAGATACCTAATAGTGATCATAATATAAATAAGATATTCCATAGGAATGGTGGTGCTTGGAATAGGTGTTATCATTGATTCTAATCCACTACCTCTCTTGAATCTAGGCATATGAGTATCATCATCCTCATGAATAATAAGTACAAGTTCTAAATCATTAAATTTAGGATACTTTGGTAATGGTTTTGGATATTTGAATTTTGGTACCTTTGGTATATCATTTGAAGATATTGGTTCGCTCACTTTTTTAGAGATATAACAATTGGTATTGGAGGGGCATTTGATAAATTTTTCATTATGTCTTATTTAAACTTTCATGAGTTTACAATGTCAAATGAAGGGAAACAAGTATCATCACCCTCGATAATGGTGATATTATTTGGAAATGTGAAAATTATGGAGGTTTTAATGAATTTATTTGAAGGAATATCCCCCTTAAAGTAATTTTTAAATCAGGCATAATTTATTTATGTATTTATCAAAACTTTTGGCAATCATATGAAAGAAGATCTTGATCATATGTACCCACTTTTGGGGTAGGATGTGCATGAAGGGCATTATTATATGACTTATTGGGGTTCATGGTTTTTTATGAAAACCCCAAGATTTTCCAATTTGTATTATATTTAAGAGATATAGGATGGGTTATATATTGTTCATGTTTATTAAATATTTGGCCTTTGTATCCATATTTTAACAAATATAGAAGGCCAAAATCATATAATGGTGGTGTAGGAAGTACAAGTAAAGTCTCTTTATCTTCCTTAATATGGATTAACTCATCTCTTGAAATGGTTAGAGCATGGGCTTGATTAAAGATATGATATATATCACCATTAAAAAAATTGAGATTATAAATTTTAGCATTTGGAAGAATATAAGAGTAGTCAACTTTCACCCATTATTTGATATAAATTTGGAGAGTTTTATAATCCTAGTCATCAAATTAATTAATATAATCCATGATAATAGATATAAAGAACACAAATATTAGGAAAAAGTAGGTAAAAACATTAAAATGGTATGCTTAGGTAATAATTGTGTTAAAATATTTGGTTAATCAAATGTTTAACCCTAAAATCTATATGTGGTGAATCGAGGGTTAACTGGGTAGAGGTATCCTAGGGCACAAGGATGCTAGACTATCTATAAAGTAGGATAATTATTTTTGAAACTCAGGTAGAACATATCCTAAATTTATTATAATGTGTTAGAAAGGGTAAAGAGACTTGTTATTAATTGTAATAAATGAGAAATTAAATGTATTAGTGTTATATAAGATAAAGAGTGGAAAGGACAAGAGAAAGGCAAAGAGACAAAAGAAGTCATAGAGTTAGGAAGGAAGTTGAGAGATATTTATAAGAAAATGTAAGAAGAAGGTTAAGATAGACCATTTGTCTGAATAATATTCTATCATTTGGATCTCATTCTAATTTTATTATCTATTCTTCATTTGTTTATTGTTTCCATGATTATCTTGTTTATAGATTGTAAATATGGGTTATATTCTTATTATTAAATTATAATCAACAATGGTGTAGATGCATTATCATTCAAGCCTAGGAGAGTTGTGTTGAGATCAACATACCTCCATTCCTAAAAAATGGGGACCTATGTGTTAAATTGTGCAAATTTTGTACCCTAAAATTGAAAATTCATCTGATCAGAGTATCATTTGCATGTTTTCACATCATATTTATTTTAGATCATCCACAGACCATCCACACCTAGTTTGGTTGGCATATTTTCTCATAATTATGATATAATTATTTCCTAAAGTTTCCCTAACATTTGATCTTTATTTTTCATGATATAATAGTCTAAAATATTTATCATAAGTTCTTCATATCCTAGACCCCCTTTTCCTAAAATTTCCCTAACATGACCAAACCTTAGTCTAAAATTTCATGTTTGGATTTTTTATTTTTCCAAGTCCCATTGGTCCGTTTATTTGTACATGGTCTAACTAATCACCAATACCTTTTCTTATGTCTTTAGACTTACCATAAAGGCCTCGTCCTAAGACTATATGTTACCATTCCAACATGGCTCATCTAGAATATAATTATGGTACTAATTTTCTTGAAAATTTCTTAAACACATGGTATGGGAACTTGGAATATTCTCCTTAAGGATGATAAATAGCTTTTCCTAAAGTGAGAACATGAAAAGTGTGACAATATAAGCTAAAGAAAACTTAGTAGCCAATGACACTTGAATATCAAGATCTAATAGAGCACATTTGCCCAAACAAGAACCATGATCACATGTGGCCATCTACCTTCAAGATAGATCCATAGGTACTCACTCACTAATGAGGAGCTTAAACACAAAACTGTTGAAAATTCTCAATTCATGTAGGAGGATGATAAATAGTCCACATTGATCCATGCAAAGATAATCTAATAGTGCAAAATCAAGTGGAGAAATTTTAAAAGGCAACGATCATTTTTCAAATATTAACGAACAAAATAATGGACACAGGGATTAGATATGAGGCATGGAAAGAAGATAATAAATGATGGGATCATCCTAATAGGCTTTGAAAATAGTTAATAAAGACCTTAGTAACTTGGGCATATCAAGAAGAGAGTTGTTCATAAGGACACATTATTGACCACTAGCTAGTATGGGAACTTCGAAATTCTCCTTAAGGATGATAAATAGTTTCCAAATAGGATGGAACACTCACTTAGGTCCATGATCACCAAGCCATCTACCTTTAGATCCATAGGACTCATCACTAATCATGTAGGAGGTAAGAAACCAAGGACAAGGGAAGATAGAGGATGGAAAGAAGATAATAAATGAATAACCTTAGTAACTTGGGAATCAAGAAGAGAGTTTTTCATAAGACACATTATTGACCACCAGCTAATCAATGAATAACATAATGGAATGGAGATGAAAGGAAAACTTAAAGTTAGAGTAGCACTAGGGTCCCAAAGCATAGTTGAAGTAAGAATATTATTCATGTAGCTAAGCATTGTATATTTTGAAAATGGAATATTTTTTTTGTAAAGGCATGTGCAGCTTGTAAAACACATTGCCTATAGATCAGTCCATGGGGGAAAGTCTAGTATATTCTAGAACATTTATGGAAAGGATAGTTGTCCTAACACTTGTACTTTTGTAATTAGATATGAATGAATGACATGCTTCTTTACATCCTATAAAATGAGTATTGTCAATTATAAAAATGGGGATTTCTTAGAGCCAAAAACCAATTGTAACTTTTGAGAAATTAATATAAGCAAGGAATTCTACAAAGTTTTTCCAATTTTTCTTTTGTATTTTGTTATTCTAGCTTCTCTCTCATTTATTTGTTTTAATTTCTAGATTTGAATGGTTCTTGTGACTTCCTAGTGTGCACATTTTAATGCAAAGCTATTAAATTGTGTCAATGCTAGGTTAATTGAAAGACCTTAGGTTCATTTCATTATCTTATTCTTCTTGAATTTGGGTTAATGTTGTTTACTTCTAGGTGTAAATCTTTAAGGTGATCTTGGTTCTTATTTGAATTATTTCATATAATCCTTATATGTTTTCTTAATGTGTAATAAGATTTGAGATTATGCTACTTCATGTCATATATTGGTTAAGTGCATGCATGGAGGTTATTTGAACTTTATCATAGTATTTGGAATGAAGATCAACAAAATCTCTTCTCTACCCTACCTTTCCTTTTGCTCCCTTTTTAACTAAAATACTCTAGATTGATTTTCATTGTAAATATCCATCTTAGATTATTTATTGATCATAATTCACCATTCTTAGCATATAATACTTCATATTATGCATAGACTAACTATTAGGCCATGGTGGTTCCCAACTAGCAAACATTATAAATATTTTGAAACAGTCCACTTGTTTTGCCTCTATTTCATCAATAGTTAAAAGGATTATCACAACCTACAACTCATGCATTGAATTATTAGAATTATAAAATGATAATTATTCTTGAACACTCTAGGCACCTGTGATACATATCCAGGCATCAATAAGAGGAACTTCACTAGCTCTAGGAGGACTTGTTAGATCTTTGTAGATTTAAAGTATCTTTGATCATTTTTGTGAATTATGTTCAAAGATTGGTGTAATATTTACACCATTGTGTAATTCTTTGCTCAATTATATAAATATAATTGATCTTTGTAGTCTTATACCTATCTTTATGCTTCCTTTAGATAAAGATCAATGTTCTTTGAAGGTATACGCTTAATTATGGTAAATATGGCTTAATCTTTGTCAATTTAACATGTTTGAGGTTATTAATAGTTATTTTAATCAAATATTAATATATCTTTTTCTAATTTGATTTGAACTTAAACATGTAAATATTAATCATACTTACATATTTGGATATACATTTGAGCTAAATTAGTTAAATATTGTTGTCTTTTATCATCCTTTATATAAATATTTGAAAATTTTACTTAATATACAAGTCTAATCATTGTTTCCTATAAAGATAAGATTGACACATCATATTTAAAATATGATTCAAAGCACACAAAGTGAAATTTCTAAGAATTAGGATAAGGTCACATTTAGATACTAGAGAACCTCTAATTTCATTATAAGTTCATAGGATAAATAGGTGGTATAAAGGTAAGAAAATAATTTCAAAGTCTTTACCAACTTCACCAATTCAGGGTGCTCTTATATTTGATCCCTATCAAGGTATGTCTTGCCTATGTATTCAATCAATGTGCTAGGTGTGGTACATGACCTTCCTCATAGTCCTTACAAGTATTTTCCAACATTTAGTCCTAGTGGGATTATAACTATTGAAGAACACATTAAGAGTTTCAAAGCTACATTAAGATTACTGAATGTGACTCATAAAGATGTAACATGTAGACTATTTCCTTTTAATTTTAAAGATGATGCATATGAATGGTTTCTAAACCTTAAAAACTACATTACCAGTTGGGTTGATTTTAATAATGTTTTCATTAATTAATTTGGTAAAATATTGGTTCTTATGTTTTTTACTATCAATTCACCATAATGACAAAGGATGCAAATGAACCCATAATAGCCTTTAATTCTAGGTTCCAAAAAAAATTCAATATGACCATAGCTCCTTATAGACCTGATGAGGCTTTAGCCTTGGAAATCTATAAGGATGTTCTAGATCCTATGACTTATATGTTTATAAAGAGATTTTTTGGGCCCATGAACACATTAACTTCAACTTATGTTGAGGTTGTGATCATTAATGACCATATGCAACCCCACACATAATTGTCATAATCTATTCCTAATGTCAATCCACATTTACCCATTTTGAATGTTATTCCTAATTCTAACCAAAATATTCTTTCCATGAACCAACTTCTAGTCTTAAACCAACTACCTTTGAGGCATGCACATCCTACTCAAAACCTAAGATTCCTAAACAATACTACTAGTGGATCTAATCCATAGGATCAAAAATATTTAATGTCTACATCTAATGATAATACTCAATTTTATAATTTTGAGGCCCCAAAAAATGAGATTGACTCTATCATCATTATGCTTCAAAAGATTAACATTGACTTCCTTTAGTTACAAAAGCAAGAAATATTGGAGAGATATATCATAGGAATTTATATTTTCAAAGGTCTAATAGGCCCACTAATACATTTTAAAATGATATTTACCATAATAACATGAACAAGGATCGATATACTAGTAAAAATGTGGCTGATATAAATCTTATTGATGTTACTCTACTTGACTATTGTAGAGTTCATTGTACTTCTAAACATAGTAAAATAGATTATGTTAATTTTTTTAATGCATTTGAATCCTTCCAAGAATAATTAGATACTTTTGAAATTATCCCTAATAATTATTGTGATGTAGGTACATTAATATCTTCAAGGTCATCTAGATCATCTGATTCAACTATCATGGTGGAGACATTTGAGTTCCCTTTACAAGAAGACAATGAACCTGAGGATATTCATGAAGAGATTCATTCTTTTCAAAAAAATTTGAAGAAGACTTATCCTTTAATAAACTAGGAGTAGAAGCAACCATTTACCACTTCAACTCCTCCAAATAACTTTGTGACTCTTACTAATACTACCTCAGAAAACAATATGAAGCCTCCTAAGGGAAGTACTTCTAAACCCAATGTTGATACATCTAATTCTTCTACTAGGACTGGGTATAACATAGTAATGGACATGAAAAAGATCAAATCTAACATTACCTTTAATGAGGTGACACATATTACTAAACAGAGGGATATATTATTAGAATCTTTGTCTAAGAAGCTAGGTAAGTCTCAAAAGTCTACACATGCTAATGTTACAATACACAAAATTAAGGTAGATGTTATTCCTTTCTTACTTAAAATCAAGATATTTGGTAAGAGCCTACATAATTATTTGTTATAATCTAGTGAATATACAAATATTATGCCTAAGGGTAATTGTGAGTAATTAAGATAGACTCACATTAAATCTACTAGAGTTGTAACTTAGATAAGTCAAGAGTCAAAGTAACTGGTGAGTTATTGAATGTTCACATTTATTTGCCTCAGAGCCAAAGATACAACACTACATTGATATCTAAGTGGTAGACATCCCTAATTATTATGGGATTTTATTGAGTAGAGACTGAACTAGGAGCTTGAATGGTTATATGTCAAGAGATTATTCACATATGTTATTGATTTGGAAGGGAGTTACCAAGCAAATAAATATAGAAAGAGATCTTAAAATGGAGCATATGATCATTGAGTACAATATAATAAACAAGAGGGTTAACATGGTTAACTTAAATCTTGGTGTTTACAATCTTGACACCATAAAGGTATGTAACTCTAAAACTTCTCATTCTTTGCCTAGATTATGGAAACTTTATTTTGATGGCGCTAGATGTAAATTAGGTTTTGAATTAGGAGTGGTATTAATAAATTACATTAGGAAGCAATGTAATAACTCTTATAAAATTTAGTTCCCATGCACTATTAATTTGGTTGAGTATGAAGAATTTATTCTTGGATTAAAATTTGCAATCAAACATGAGGCCATGAAACTATTAGTTTTTGGTGATTATAAACTAGTGGTTAATCAGGTCAAGATTAAATATCAATGCAAGTTGTCCTATATCAAGAATTATAAATTTAGAGTATGATACTTAATTTAATGTTTTAATGCTTTCAACATTATGCCAATCCTTATGGAATAAAATAAGGCTACTAATAAACTTGCTTCAGCTACAACCAACCATATGCCCAATTAATGTTCTAATTTACAGAGCCTTACAATTGAATTAATCCCATGTCCCTTAGTGATAGATAATGTTAGGAACTTACATGTATTTAGTTATGATAAACATATCATAAACTTCATGACTAGTTCATGAATGTTTGAGGGTCATGTTGGTGTTCTATATTTGCACCCTAGTTGAAGAGGAGATTGTTCAAAGCTTCCTACTCAAATCTAGTCTAACATGGGACTAATCTTAGGCTTTGGGTATCCTAATAGTGTATTAGACCTCTGGAGAAGGCTAGTTTCCTTTTGGATCTATCACCCATACTAAACCTAAATAGCACTTGCTTGGAAAAGGGAGAGATTTTTTGACAACTTATAAAATCATGTAAAATAGGTGATGTACCAATGATTTGATCACTCAAAATTTCACAATACACACTATGAGACATTTTTAAGACCAAATAATATCAATCTCATATAAATATTTGACAATAAGGCATTAATCAGTTATCAAATTAGTATGAGAGGGAAAATATCCACTTTCAAGATAAACAAAAAATTGTGAATTTCACTTATAATGAACTATAAGAACTAATAATCACTCTCTTAAGGTGATAAAAAATTATACATAAAAAAAAACATACATTCACTTAACCAAAATACATGAATTCATGGAAACACACTTCAATCCAACTTAAAAAATGATGGAATTTTGTGTTTATTACATCAAAAGGTGTTCCAATACAAATTTTGGTAAAGTATAATCATACCAAAAAGAGGTATCCATTTTAAGGCTTGAGAAATTGTATTTATAGAAAAGAGAAAGAGAGAGAAAGAGATGTGCATCGAAAGAGGCCTAACCACTTTCAATAGATTAACACTCTTGAGGATGCTGACTCATGATCTTATCAAGAAGGCACAACTTCAAAGGCCTTATAAAAGAATTAAATGCTTATTTGCTTTTATCTAATCACCAAATCTTCATTTCAAGACTCTACATAATCTGTTAATTGATTTGCTAATAAGGACCAACTCTTCACACCTCAAAACTAATGGATCCATGCCATTCTATAGATTGAAAACCAATCACATTCATTAGTTTAATTATATATTTCATGTCGATGAGATGGAACTCATTATATATTTGATCTCACTTTGACTATCAATCACCACCCTTTTATCTATTTTAGGTCCTAAAAGACCTATTCTATATTTACAAAGCTTTAATGGACCCCTTTGATCTTGAAATATACATTTTGGTTCAATCATAGTCCATGTTCAAAGTTTACTTATTTATATTTACTTATCATAATTGTAAAATGGCTTGTTGACTTGTATCAAAAATTTCCTAGGATCGCCCTTTATTTATTGGCTATCAAAAACTGACTTGGATCATTCACATATTGACCAATCTTACTCCATTAGATCTTGCTTGTCTAAATGAATGATGATCATCAATCTCTTGCCAACTAAAATTTGTTTCCATTTGTGATGTGTGTATTTTCCCTTAGGATTCACTAATTTTTTTGACCTTATGTTCATCATTGATCTTGGATACATGATTAAACACATGCCATTATTCTACCTAGGCCCATTAACCTATCAATCATTACTCACCATTATATCTTGTATATGATAGAATGTGGATTATTGATTTGAATATTTGAAATCAAATGGATACTTCATGAGGCCTCAATTTTATGTCCATATTCGTGTATTTGACATCTGTGTAAACATATTTGACATTTTTTTATCGTCAATCCTTTATCCCTAATGGATGATTATTGAGCTTTAATTTGACATTTGTGTGGATGTCTTGGAGACATTTGAAAACCAAAGGTCATTTTATGTGCTTGAATTTTACACTTTTAAGATTGTTCTGGACCTTTTTGAATTCAAATAGCTACTCATCGTAGCCTCAAATTGACATTTACACAGATGCCATTACCTTGTTGGAATACAAATTCCTCAGGTCATTTCCTTTAGACTTTTATTTGTGGGATTTTTTTATTTGACACTTTATAAATAAATGACCCTAGGAATTTGTGTTTCATCCCATTTCCTAAAATAAATACCCTTCAATACTTTTATTTGGGTCACTTTGCTTGAAAAATGACCTTTCAAGCTTTTGTTTGGGATAATTTTGTCAAAGAAATGATCCTTCAGGAGTTTTGTTTGGGCCACTTTCCTGAAGAAATGATTCTTCAAGAGTTTTTTTTGGATACTTTTCTTTAAAAAATTGCCTTTCAATATTTTTTTTGGGCCACTTGGGTGAATAAATGACCTTTCAGTATTTTTATTTTTGACCAATTTCCCTAAAAGGTACCCTTTAGAACTTTTGTCTAGGACTTTCCTTGAAAATGACCTTAGGGAGTTTTATTTCAAATAAAATGTACAAAATAATTCCTAATGCTTATTTATAAAACCCAAAAAAATCTCTTGAAGGAAATATTAACACTTATCAAAATAAAATATCTAAAAGATTTGAACTTAGTAAAATAAAGACCTGAAATAATTTGCCCGAGTAAGGACTAAGACAAAAAAAGGGTTTTGCACTTAACTTTTCCAAGGACTATATGTTCTTCTTAATTCATGCTTGAAATTTTGATTTATCCTTGAAGGCATGAAATAACTATGAAAACCTAAAGCTTATGTAGACTTATTCTATGACCTTGAACTACTTGGTTTCACCATGAAACTTGCTTAAGAACCTCTTTCTTTGTTTGGCAGACCTATCCCCTTAGAATTTGAAAAAATACACTTTAAGAAAGATTAAAGTTTTTCAAGATATTTTGGATTTGTATGATCCCTTTGGTCCACTCATTGCATCCAAAACTCTATTCATTTGTTCAACCATTGGAACACTCTCTCAACAATAACCCTGTTACATAACTGTCTAGTCAAAACTTTTATGTGGGCTAAAAAATGGCCAATAGATCACATTATTGATGAAGCCAATCTCCTTGATGATGATAAAATTGTAGGAAAACTCAATGACAAGGTCATTCAGTTAAATGATAATAAGATACCCAAAAGCACAACAACTTTATAGAGGATATTTGATTTTGATAGACTAGTTAAGACTACCAAGATTCCCATAGTAAATGGGAAGGATTATAATGCAATTGATCTTGGATTTGAAGGGAAACATTAGCTGGTTAATATTTCTACAACCTATACAATAATTAATTCAAAAAGAGATAAACAAATGCTAACCAAATATAAAGATATCATAGCATGGTCTTATGATGATATTTGATCCAAAGGTCATAACAAATACCATAATTTTATAGGAAAACTATAAACCTTTCAGATAAAGGAAGAGGCCTATCAACCCAATATTACAACCACTAATATATAAATAATTCAAGAAACTTTTAGATGTCAAGATTATGTTTCCCATTAGGCACTCCACCTAGGTAGATAATTTAGTATTAGTCAAGAATAAAAATGGTGAAATCATGTTGTGTATTAATTTTAGAAATTTGAATAAAACATTTGAGAAAGATATTTACCCTCTACCTTCTCTTGACCAAGTAATTGAAATTGGTTTTATTTCTACCATGATGTATTTTCTTGATAGATATTTATGGTATAACTAGGTGCTGATGAACCAAGAGGATAGGATGAAGACTACTTTTATTAATAAGTGGGACACATTTGCCTACAAGAGAATTCCTTTTGGACTTATAAATGTAGTATCCACTTTTAAAATGGATATGGACCAAGTTTTTAAGGGTCTTATAGGTAAATTCATTATCATATACATGGATGATCTGACTATATTTTATAAAAACATGGAGGATTATATTATGCACCTATAATAGGTATTTGAAAGATGTAGTAGGTATGGGATTTATCTCAACCTAAAAAAATTAGTTTCTTTGTTATTGAGGGAAACTATTAGGACATGTTATCATTGAGGAGGGAATATATATAGACCCTGATAGAGTAAATGCAATATCTAACATAGATCCCCCTAATAGTAAGAAGGAATTGAAGTCATTATTTTGTAAAATAAATTTTGTAAGGAAGTTTATTTTTAGTTTTGTAAAAATAGTGAAACCTTTGAATGACATGTTGAAGAAAGAGGATAAGATCATTTAGAATGAAGAGACAAAGAAGGATTTCAAAGACATCAAAGAGGTGATTAGACAAGCCCCTATACTAATAATTCCATACATCACTAAAGATTTGTATCTTTACTCCTTTGCTTTAGATCATACAATAGCTATAGTTATAACTTAGAAGATAGATGGATGTGACTATCCAATAGATTTTATGAGCACTAACTTTGAAAATACTGAGTTGAACTACTCTTTGATTAACAAACAAGCATGTTCTTTGGTCAAGGGAGTAAAAAGTTTAGGTATTATATCTTTAGGAATAAGGTGCATGCCATTATACCATACCTTGCCACCAAGCTCATGCTAAGTCAAAATAAACTAGGATAAAAGAGAGGTAAGTGGATGTTTGTGCTCTAATAATATGGCATCGAGATGAAAACCACTAAATTGGTAAGATGTTAGGGTTTAATTCAATTGATTACCAATACTAACCCCAAGCTAAGTGTTATTTAAGTAGAGAAATATAGTTTCATACCTAATGATTGTTATTATCCCATTATCCACTTACTAATAAATGTTTATTTTCCTAAAGGCTTAATTAAATAACAAAGAAGATCTCTAAGACTCAAAACAACTCATTTTATGATCAAGGATAGAGTGTTGTATAAGAATAACTTTAAGGGAATTTACTTGAGATGTGTCTCCAAGAGTGAAGAAATTAAGATGATGAGAACCTTATATGAAAAATTAGGAAGTGAACATCCATCTATAAGGACTATGACACACAAAATATTAAGGGTTGGTTATTACTAGCCTACAATTTTCAAAGATGCTCACAAGTATGTGAGAGTGCCACTCATGCCAAGTTTTCAACACCAAATATCCTAAGGTAGTGTTTATGCCTCTATGTGTACCACATATTTCCTTAGTTTTCAATAACACTTCTCATTTTATAATTATGGGAATTTAGAGCATGATTAGTAGGTTATGGCAAATTGATGTTATCTGTGGTGAAATAGTGGTAAAGCAATGCTTAATTGTTCCCACAAAATTTATGTTAATTGATGGTTGGGATCCATCCTAGTCCAATTATTTATAAATTTTAAGTATCTATGATAATTATTAGTCATTTATTATCAACTTAAGATACAGACTAATCTAGATGGATATTTATAATGAAGCTTAAGTTAAAGTGATCTAGTTTTTAAAAGATCAAATGTGGAGGGTAAGGTAGAAAGAAAATGAGTGATTTATTATTTAGCCTCAAACATTATGACAAAGTATAAATTGAAACTAAGTATTAATTCAAGTGAATATAAAGTGCAAAATAGCATAAGCTTAGATTTCACTATATACCTAGCAAACTTTGAAGGAATGATATAAAGAATCGCAAGTAAGAACCAGGTTTACTTTAAAGATTTACTACTATAATCAAATAGCATTTGCACATCTGAATACATATCAAAATGAATTGAATCAAATCCAATATCCCTCAACTAATCTATTATATGCACAAATTAAAACCCTGTGATTAAAGATACAACCCAAAATGTAAATAAACTATTCAAATTTAATACATAAAACTTGTAATTGAGAGAAAAACTATATTAACAATTAACACATCAATATGGAAATTTTTTGTATAACTCCTTGATTGTATTAATTATTTCAAGTCTAAAAAATTTTCTCAAAAATATCTCTCTTTATAAGATGGTAATACATGCCTTTTATAGAAAGATTAGGCAGTATACCGATCAGTTACAAGATAGAACTATACAAAAGATATGGGTAGTTGTCCTTCTTTATAAAGCTCAAGAATACACATGTTTTTAAAAATTGGACCGACCTAGAGGAAATATTTTAACAAAATATCATATTCCTTACAAAATAATATTCTTATTTCAAATATTATAATGTTTTTACAAAGGAGGAATATTAATGAGCTTGGTGGGCCCATTACTGAGGGACTCCCCTATTGCTCTTATAGAAGTTTTATGTCCCTCTGATTTTGTTATTTGATAAGCTTTAGGTCTATAGATAGCTTCATGAGGTATACCTCTTCTTGATCAACAAGGTAAACAAGGCCCCCATAATCTTTGGCCATAGCTTATTTTATGCTCCTAGCTTCTGCAATCTTTTCCTCTACTATGATGATCATGCCTAGAATCCTACCATTGTCACTACCTAATTTACCTTGGCTCTTACCCTTTACTCCATTCATCACTAAAGTGACTCTATGTTTTTATTATATATCATCAATAATCCATAGGGTTGTAATTTTGGTGGGATTGTCTAGGATAGTGCTTAAGAGTTTCTCAATACTAGTGATCAATTCTTTATCATTAGCTAGTAGCCTATACAAATTCTTTATTCATACACTTAGACCCTAGATTTTATCCCACTACTATTCCTAGTAAGGCATTCAAGTGATCTAGGCTAATACATTTAGATTTAATAATCTTGTTCCTAATTAGAATGCTAATGAGGTCCCTTATCCTGGTCTCTTTCTCCTGCCATTCTATAATTAACCCCTTAGCTACCTCACCTTATTGGCTTAAGGAATCCTACCTAAGCTTTATTGATTTCAAATAATCAAACATATCAAATAATAAATCCTCAAACATGTTTATTATGGCATCAATCACTAACAAAATGGATTGTGTCTCTAAATTTTATTTTTCATTTTCTAAGTTTTGAATTTTCTACTTCATTCCTCATATTCCATCTCTAATTGGGGTATTGTTAGCCTCTAATAGGATTTCAATATCCTCCTCATATATAAGAGCCTCACTAAGTTTTTTCCTCCAGTTAAGGTTAAGCCTTTAAGGGGCTCAACTTTCTGGAATGTGAAATCCTCAATTCCTACCATGGCCTTCCTTGTAGTGACCCTTTCCAATCCATCTATCTTTGGATTGAACTACATAGTGGTGGATGTATATATGAATTTTAGAGGCTCTGGGACCTCTACTCCTATGTTGTTTGATGCTCCTAAAGAATCCATTTTCTTGCTTTATATCCCTGTAGTGGCTAAATTCATATTTTTTCATGTTCATTAAATCTTTGATCCATGGCTTGATTTCTTCATAAACATCCACATTGATAGCCTTTGTTATCACCCAAGAGTGGGAGTGGGAAGGGATCTTATAAAAATTTCATAGACAAGCCAATCAAGGATGATTGGTCCATGGATGGGGAACTCTTCACTAAACAAGTTAATCTCACTTGTGGGATGAGTGAGAGTTTACTTTAGTTTCTTACTTGATCCCATTGGTACCAATGATAACTCCACCTTTTTCATTTTTTGTTATGTCACCGAGAATATGTCAAGGGACACTTCTTTTAATTTCTCCCTTATCTTTCTCTACTTGAATTTGAGCTTCTTTAATATATGCTTCTTCCTCCTCATAACCATAAGCTTGAACAAGGTCTTTAAGGGTACCCTCTACTATTTTATCAGGTTCAAGGGCAATCAACTCTAAGTGCTCAACTAGGGATGGTGGTCTTTAAGGTGGAAATGAAGATGAGGGTTTCTCTTTAGGTCTCTCTTATATATTTTCCTTACCATTTCCTTGTATAATTTGTGATTAGGGCTATGGGAGCTCCATTTGAGGCTGGTCTTGAGGTGGCTTGGAAGGTCTAGGCAATAAATGGTATTACATGGGATGCATCTACCATATATTTCTTACTATTTTTTTTCCATTGGTCAGTCTATGTGTAAGCTTAAGGTTGGTTCCCTTAAACCTAGCCAATACTTCCTCAAAGTTGTTGGCCTTTAATACAAGGTGTCATGAGGGCCCAATTCATGCTCATATATTAGTTTGGATAGTTTTGTGTTCTTCACATGTGGGCCTACTACACTCTTATGATCTCATTATTTGAGATCATCTAATTTAAATGTAAAAGAGTCCTTATTCCTAGACATGGTGTCTAACTACCTCCAATCTTGTAAAATTATTCTTCTTATGGTCAAAGGCAAAGGATGGAGAAGACCTTTCCTTTTTTCCTCACCAACTCCATGAACACCATGAAGGATTTGGCATGTAATTTCTTATTCTACTAGCTGAAGAGGAATATAGATTGGCAACCTATAGGGTTGGGTTAGAATTATCTCAATTTTAATAATCATGCAATTTGGATAAAACCAAATATCACACATTAGCTCCATATACTTCTTGATCAAAGGGAAAATACTAGGCTTGGGAATCCGTATGATGGCCTCCACCAATGTAGGATAGACACAGTCATATATGAATTGCATGTGGTGCCTATATTTTAAGATGTGCAATTTTGAGTAGTGGTGGGAGATGGTGGTTCTACCTTCAACATACAAGTTCTTGATGTTGAGGATCTTAATGGAAGTGAGAAGTGAATCTAGTAAATAAGACATCATGTAAAACTATTTGGTTGTCTTCCTTTTGATTATAGTGAACTATTTCCTTAGGAAGACACTAGTTATATCTCCAATTGGAGGAAAAATCTCTTTCACCACCATAAAGTACACATAAGACACCTAGGTTTTATTTACATTAGTGATAATAGGAGCTATAGATACTCTATTTAATAATGTCATGATAACCCTAATCCCTTCCTTGAACTAGATAATAGGGGTCTTTCCCTCAAAATCTTGAAAGACATGGTTTCTTTATAACAACCATGTTATAAGGATGGTGTTTAGGTCATGCTTAGTGGTCCATCCTTTTATTGTGGGCAAGTCTACATGGGGTTTTGGGAGCTTGTAGTATATTTCAAAGGATAGTGGAGAAATGTAGGATACTCTCCTAGATATTCCATCATGGATGATCTAATCACCATCAATTATATAATCAAAGAAAATTGGAGCAAGGACATCAATGTAGTGAAGTACCTCTAGTTTCATAGTTGCATGGTGAAGGTCAGCCATTTGAACTACAAGAAGGTCATAGTACTTTTTTCTCACCATGGCAATCCTCTACTCTTACTTGGTGATGGGTTTTAGCTCCTCTATGGTGAATAAGAGTTCAGAACAATTCTTATTTCCATTATTTAGGGCTATAATGTCTAGTTTATATCCTTAGAAACCTTCTCTTCATTATCTGTAGATAGGTATAGTTTTGTCTCATCTTGTCATTGTTTTCTTTGATCTACCATGGCTTCTATACTTTGAAATTCTTCATAATTAGATTTTAATTGGTCTCTATGCTAACTCTTCCATGCTTAAATTGTAATTAAGCTCTTCTTAAATTGAATTGTGATTAATTGAATTCACTTAGGGTCTCTTTTATGTAGGTTTTAATGTTATAAAGCTTAATTGTGGTATCTAATTTTTATTTTATCTCATACATGTTTTGGAATTTTTCCTTTATGCTTTTTCATTTTGAGGCACGCAAAATAATTTTTTTTGTCATTTTATGCTTACACGGTGCTTATGTGGCATTAATATAGAACTTTTTATAGAATTTTTCATAAATTCCTTTTGAGCACCAGCCATTGGAATTTAAAAATGCCCTAATTACCTTCACTCCATTGAATCATGCTTAGAGGATTAGTGTAAACCATTGATTATGATCTAAGCCTTTGCCTGTATTTGGTATTTTTAGGTCTCAAGCCCCATGGTTATGTCACTTGGTATCTCCATGGGCCTTTTGAGCTCTTTTAAAAAGTCATTGGTAATTTTAAACCATTAGATCAAGGAATTAAATGAAGAATAAACTATTAGATCCTTTGTCAGTCATCTTTGAGCATGATTTTTCCATGTGTCATTCCCTAGGCTCTCAGAGCTATACCAAAAAAAAATTCATCTTCATGCTATTGGATCATCCTTATATGATGAAATCAAAGCTATTTATCAACAAAGATGAATGATATTTAAGTTAACACATAGACACATGAGAACTTAGGATAAAATGTTCTTATCTAAGTTTATCTCATATTAATAAACACAAATAGACTTAGGCTAAATCATTTTATGCTAAGTTTTATGTCAAAGAATCAAGTGTGAACCTAGGTTTAAATACCTAAGGCTAAGGTTCATTTTGTGTTTATTAAACATAAGATAACATTTAATCTAAAATTTATATACCTATGTTCATTGGATTTAGACAAAGGGGATGGTGGCTAAATAGTTTAGGTCAAAGTTTACGCTATGTTTAATAAACACAACACATAACTTGGGCTAAAATATTCATGTCAAGCCTATAGAACATGCTCAAAGGGGTCAAAGTGATATAATGATCCATTTCCAAATAGAGTTTTATTGTATTAATAAACACACTAAAACTTTTAGTTAAAATTATTTGGTCTAAGTTGTACATCATAAAGATTCTTTAAAATAAGACTTAGTATATGTCTATAGCCTAATGTTCATGGTATTTAAGTAAAATTCTATGGGGAACTTAAGGTATAGACTTAGTCTAAGTCAATTTTTCATATACTTATACCATAAGACCATTTCAATATTTGCAATTCAAAGATTTATAGTGTTTGAGCATCCTTTATGAGCTTCCATTAGTCTGGAAGGCAATTTATGAGATTTATAGTAACATTTTGGAGTGCATCTTAGTATTGAGAAAGATAATTTAGTATCTTAATTTTGATAATCTTACAGACATCAAATATGTCCTGATGGATGTCAAATGATGATTATATAAACATTAAATTTAAGCTAGTGAAGCTTTTAGTTTGATGGGATTAAAGTTGACAATCACACAGATCTCAAATGATGGTTGCCTGAATGTCAAATTTAAGCTCATCAAACTTCCTATGTTCCAATGCCAGAGTTCCACTTAACACTTCCTTGAGGCCTCCTAGGATCTCAAACTCAATTCACTTCGTTAGATCAAGAATCATGATGAAACAAGGGCTCTCTAATCAAGATCCAAGACCTCACTCATAATTGGTCCCTTCTAACATGCCGACCCCTTTGATTTTACCCTTAAAATATGGAAGTGTCATGTGTTAATTCCATGGGGCTCTTTGGATTTTGAATTTTTAATGACATCTTTGTTCCATTTGATCTTTGATCCATGATGAAGTGAGAACTATTGATCATGATCTATGTGCTTGAACATAATTCACCCATAGGACTAAGTGCTAGATTCTATCAAGATTCTTTGCATCATCTGATTGAAAGGAAGTGAGAAAGCGTGGATCATTGGATCTTGAGAGTTTCACATTTTTTAAGTTTAGACCCATGACTTCTTCACTCCATTGTATCAAGCCTCAAGATGAATTTTGGATCATCAAATCTGCAAAGATGTGATGAAATTAACTTAGGAATTATGGTAAAGTAAAGATTTAAGCTAGAGTTTTAAGACTAAGGTCTCATTCATATTAATATTTACATCAAGGCCTTAGGATTAAATATTTAGGCTAATATTCTAATAAAGGGATCATGTTAGAAAATAAATGGGACCATGCAAAACCAAATATTAGACTTGATTACAAATAATAAGGAACTAATAGAGAAGATAATAAAGGGGACCAAAAAATTTTAGGCTAAACTTGTAGTTGTTTTAAAAAACATGACTGAGATTTAAACTTGAAACTTGTGATTAAATATAAAATAAATTTAAAATTCTCCTACTAATTAATTATTTCCAAGTTAAAATTTGAACCAAGGGTTTGTGCTAGGGTTTAAAAACATGAATCCATTAGAAAGGATGAAATGGAACCTGTGACTTAAATACATGAAGACCACTTATTAACAATGTTAAGAAAGTTTAAAATAGACCATAAATCAATAATCAACCTTGACAGAGTGGATGATCTTCAAATTCTAAATAATATCCAAATAAGGCCATGTTTGTAGGGTTAATATTCAAAACATCTCAAGGGTCATAGTTATCAAAAAGGGGGTATGTTCACCTCAACAAATGGTGACTTCTAGGGAAACATAGCAATATGTTAGAACTTAGAGATTATGGTTTAGACAAACAACAAAGTCATCTACTTTATTTGATCTATGCCATTATCAAGATTAGTTTATGGTTGAAACAAATCTTACACTTGTATAATTATGATCAAACATTAAGACATAGCCATACTATGTGTGTACTTTGATTCCACTTACTATTTTCCATGGGCTTTAGGAGACAACTTCCAAGTTTGATATCTTTAATCATTAACATTGAATTAGAGCATGTTTAGAGATTCATTAAGAACCATGCTTCTATCTTAGGGATGGACTTGGAATTTCTCTCTTTCTAACCAAGCATCCATAGTCTTGATAGCGATGCATTTGGATCCACTTAAGGCCATGATACACTACCATTCAGGCATCCATAGGCTTGGTGGAGGTTACCAGAATCACCTGTGATTGAAAATCTTTTGATTTTGCATTGCATTCTTATTTTTGTATTTTTATATATTTTTTATGCTTTCAACAAGGTTGGGAGCCAAGATATACAGGTTTAAGGATTTGGCCATGTGTTTGATCTTTATAGAATCACCAATGGCTATAACCATGTCCTAAGCAAAGGTGTTTGTTAAGTACAAGCATGAATGTGCTTCAACAATTTAAGCTTTCATCATACAAGTGTAATTCTTATTAAAACCAATTTTAGTTTAAGATACTATTTTGGCAATAAAAATAAACACACAATAAAAAATTATCAAAGTATAGACACAAAGGGAAACAAACAAATATACACATGTTCATATATAAACAAGGGACAAGAAGTAAAGAATAGAGAGAAATTAACTAGCCTACCTAAACTAAGCCTAACCATCTTACAATTTTTACTCCATAAATACTTCAGGTGGAGCAACAAAGAAGTAATGCTTGAGGTGTTACCCATTAGTGGTCAGTGTGAACTCTACTCCCTATAAGTCTTTAAGCTTAAAGGTGTTGTCTCCTAGGGTGTTTTTGATATAGTAGGGACCAATCCACAAAGGTGTGAACTTTCCATGATTTCCCTTAGGCTTAGATGCTTTGTCCCAAAGGATAAATAGGTCCCCTTGTCTAAAAATCTTGATCTTTGATCTTTTTTCAAACCATCTTTTTATTATGGTCTAATGTCTTATGAAGTCTATACAATCTTTCTCCCTTGCATCCTCCATTTGAATGATATCCAACAATCTTCAATCTACAAGCTCCTAGATTTCCTCCATGTATTCCTACATGAATTTATATTTAGGAAACTTAAAGGTGATATGAAATATTGGTTCTTGGCCATAGAGAAATAGGAATGGTGATGCTTTCAAGGCTTGGTTGATTCTGATCCTATCCACCCATAAGGAATATTTGAGTAGCTTGGACCAAGTCATGGCTTGTATATAGTAGACTTATTGATCTCCTTCATTATGTTCTTATTGGTAAACTCAAACACTTCATTTCTTAGGGGATAATGATTAGATGAGAACTCTAGACAAATGCCATTGTCGTAGGCCCATTATATCATCTCAATGGATGAAAATGCAAACCCATTATCACACACTAGAGAGACTAGAGTTCCAAATCTAGTAAAAATGTTCTCTTCCATTAAATTGATCACTTCCTCTATCCTACACTATTTTTGTGGCTATAGATTTAGCCCACCTGGTATAATAATACATGGCAGTTAGGATAAACTTATGACCTTCAAATGAATTTGGGTTGATCACTCCTATAAAGTCCAACCCATATTGTGCAAATGGTTTGTAAACCATGATTGGTTGTATAGAAATTTATACCTTAGGCTCCTTGGTTCTAAAAATCTATCAAGAGTGGCATTCCCTCACATGCTTATGAGCATCCTTGAAGATAGTTGGCCAATAGTAGCCATCTTTGAGAATCTTGTGTGTAGTAGTACTTCCCTAATGGATGTCTACTACCAAGATTTTTATGGAAGATACTCATGATCTTGGTGGCTTCTTCTTGTGAGACACATCTCATGTAGATTCCCTTATATTTCCTTCTATAAAATATCCCATGCTTGATCAAATAATGGGATACTTTTAGCTTTAATCTCCTCTTTTACTCCCTGGATAGTCTTATAGGATAAGTACCATTAATTAGTAAATGTATGATAGAATCACACCACTCACTAGATTAAAAAGTTTGATGATCAACTTGCATAATACTCAGCTTTGGGATGGTATTATCAATCATTTGGATCAAGCCTTAGCACCTTACCAATTTTTCTATCTTCATTTCTATCTCATATTCCTATAAAAATGACATCCACTTTTCTCTACATTCTGCAAGCTCATTCTGGCTCAACATAAGCTTTGTGGGAAGGTTAGGTAGAATATCATGCACCTTATTTCTAAGGATATAGTGCCTAACTTTCTTTTCCTTGACTAATTTATATGCCTATGTAGTCATATAAAATGCAGAATCTAGTAACTTAAGTGTGGCTAATGACACCCATTCTATAAGTCCATCTTACTTGCTCTCATGACCCTCATAGGCATGTTTTCATTGATTCCCATTCATTTGTAGCCTCTCAGACTTAACCCTTATAGACCCAAATTACTCTTTCCATGTTTAATCCATCCCCCTAAGTCCCATTAACCATGGAAAACAACACCCAAACTTGGACTACAATATTGAAACCCAAGGTGTCATATTACTAGCACTATTGTCCAAGTGCATTTTGGATTCTAAAAATCATATTATTTTGAATCCTTATCCTAATTCAGGTCATCCAAACATCAATTAATTTAATCCACGATCATTAAATACCCTATAAAAGGCCATTTAAAGTCTATTTAGAGGGGTCGACACTCATTTAAAAGGGAGAATCAAGAATACAAAAAAGACCACTCAAAAACCTTTCCCTATTCTCTACATACATCCATCCAATAGTATTTCAAGATTATTCAATCCTTTACACCAGTCTTTAGGCATTCCAAGCACCTAGTTTCACATTTATTTGCATTTTCATCACACTATTGCATTAAGCACTTTAATGGGAGAATTACATATAACTTGATCCCTCCTCAATGTATCGGTATGTAGGTAACGTGCCCACACATAGGGTGTGAAGTGCATCTAATGTATATTTTACACACTAACCCCTCCTCTCCTTTATCCAAATTTTGCATTCAAGTTCAAGCATAAAGAGGACCTATGGTATTTAAGACTAAATTAGGTACACAATGAGCTCTATAGACTTTCAGGGTTTTATATTTCACAAGCAAGGTCACATAGACCTCATGCACAAAACCCAAAAATCTTAGATCACCAAGACGATAGTGCCAAGATAGGACTACAACACCAAAACCCAAGGTGTCCCACTTTTGACACTCCTATCCAATTATGAAATGAACTTTAGATTCCTATTTTTGATAGTCTCCCAAGCTTGCACATAGATTTATATACCCTGTCTCAGTTGGAATAGTATAAAATAAGATAAGTTTGATTTTCTCTCTCTCACTACTATTTATAGAAAATCCCTAACTACAATAAAATTTCACAAATCAATAGCCTAATTATTGTACATTATTTACTAATTTTATCTACTTAGACCCATTTATTATTTAGGAATTAAACATCTAATTTCCCAAAAATAATAAATCATTTGGTGAACCTAACTTACTTCAAATTTTGCATAAAAACCCTAGAAACCTTAGGGTAAATTCTTAGCTGATTTTTCACATTAATTTGTAAATTTTTTATTGAATATTAAAATAAAAAATTCCTCTCAAATTTTAAAATTTTGTAGTAAATTTTAAAATAAATTTATTTCAAACACTAGTTGCATCAAATAACTCCCAATAATTTTCTAGCATTAATCCAATATTTTCCCAATTTTTTGCTTACACATATAAACTAAAATTCCTCTCAAATTTTAAAATTTTGTAGTATTTTCAGATGTATATATATATATATATATATATATATATATATATATATATATATATATATATATATATATATATATATATATTCTCAAACCCTATTTGCATCTACTAGGTCCCATTAAATCAAACACTTCCCCAATAATTTATGAATTTTTTATTGAATACTTAACTCAAAAATTCAATTTTGATTTCAAGAATTAATAGTAATATTCCAAAATTTATTTTTTTCTAAACCCTAGTTGCATCTACTACGTCCCATAAAATTAAGAAATTTCCCATAAATTTCTGAACTTTTTCTTGAATATTTAACTCGACAATTCAATTTTAATTTTGAAAAGTTCATAGTATTTTGTTAAAATGCTTTTTAAAAATCCTTGGTTACATATACTAGCTCCTATTTTGCTTCTTGAGGTATCACCTTACATGTTTGGGAGCTCCGTATCCTTTGTTTACATATTTTAGTTCCTTATTTAGATTATATCAGTTTAATCTTTTCTACTATTATCCAAGTTATTTTCTTATGCCACCTAAGTTTCTTGCATCTCTTCCTTCAAGATGAAGTGTAAGACTTAGTGACAAACCATCTGAATTCTCCTAGATTCCTTTAACTTGACCATATACTATAGATAAACAACCAGTTTAAACTCTAGCTATAGATTTTACACATCTAGATTACACCAATTTTAATTAGAATGATTCAAATAATGAGCAATACGAAAATATCAATGATGATGTACACATTGATGCTTATGCTCCATCACATTGGACTATTGATCTACTTCCACCCATTGTTGATAATGAAGTTGTCCTCAACAAAGATTTGATCCTCTAAAGTTTTAGAGAAAGACTCAGGAAATAAACTTAAGATCATACTCTTATATTACAATCTCTCATGGAAATAAAAAAGGTTAAACAAGTTGAGTTTTTCATTCCTATAGAGAAACTAGTTGTAAATGACACTATGGGGGCAACTATGTCACAATAACCCCCTATAGCAGCCCAACCTACTTCTATGCCACTAGTTACAACTAGTACATCCTTATCTCCTGATGTGATAGCCATTGTGCAAGAGATAAGATTGATTTAATCCAAGGTGATACATCTTGAGAAAGGTTCCACTAAACCTATGCAGGCTTTAGATTCTTTTGCTCTTCTACATACACTATCGGCACATCACATTACTTCTAAACCCTTGCTATAAGGTTTTGTTCAACCTAAACTAACTCTTTATGATGGTAGGGGTGATCCAGATACATATTTTAGATCTTTTCATGTAGTATGCTTGGATTATATACCAAATAAATGGCTACTTACCAAGCTATTTTCATGGAGTCTGAAGGATTATGTTTTATAGTGGTTCTATAGTCTACCAAACCAGTCGATCAATGCATTCAATCCCTTAGCTGACATGTTCCTATTACATTTTAGTATCAACATTGGTGATAAGGTCTCTTATGTACAAATTGTAGAATATAAACATAAATCAAATGATCATCTCATAGACTATGTGCTTCTATATAAAACCATCTTGGCTAAGATGACTAGCACCATGGTAGATCAAGAGTTACAAGATCTCTTCTAATAGAGCCTTCTACCAGTATTGCATGAATCTATTATGTTTAAAATATTCTCTTCCTTCATTTAATTATGTCATACACTAAAGGAAAAAGAAGTAAAACTCATTTCAATAGGCAAAATCAAGTATACAAGCATCTCAGACACAACAAACAAGAGTAATAGCAAAGTCCCATACAAAGTCAAATTTAATGATAACAAGAATTACAATCAACCAAGAATCAATGTGGATTTAGATCCCCATCAACATGTGGTTTTATCAACACCTCTTCAATGTGCATTTACCAATATACTAGTTTCTCCAACCAGAGTTTTACAATAGTTATTGGAATGTAACATCATCACTCTCCCTCCTATTCATTAAGTTGACCTAACAAAGCCTATTCCATGGGGATATGTTCAACATAAATTTTGTGATTTTCATAGGGAACCAAGCCACACTATAAATAGATGCATTAGTTTGAGACATAAGATATAGGATTTGATAGATGACAACCTACTTGATCTTGACACTTTAGCTGAGCCTTCATAGTCAAATCAAACATAGAATAAATCTTTGAAAATCTTTTTTTATCCATTTACATAGCATTATAAATAAGATAAAATGGGAACATCAGGTGTTCACCATACATACCATGCACATCCTCCACCAGTAACAAACCAAGCACCTTCAGTTGAGTCACATCTTTTGAGTGGTATGATAGGTGTGTATGATTCTAGGGTTCTAACTAGACCTTCAATATCCTTTTTAGATCAGGTGATTTTTGAGGATAATTTATATTATAATGAACTTTTTATCATAACACATATTCATAATCATCTCATTCATAGTGTTCTCATCGATAATGGCTCTAATATAAACATGTGCACCATTACATTATTGCAGCATTTAGGCTATTCATAATAAGATATCACTTTGATAGATAAATTTATCAATATATTTAGTGGGCACATAAAAATTTCATTGGGTGATATTTTACTTCCTTTATAGACTATTCTAACACATGTGACCACACATTTCACCATAGTTCCTAGTGTAGGAGTTTTTTATATGGTACTTGGTCACCCAGGGATTTATAAAATTTAAGCAGTATCATCTATAGTTCATAGATGCATGAAATTAATTCACACTAATTATTTTATTATAGTTTGTGGAGTTCCATATGAGTTACCACTCCCCACTTCAAATCCATCTCCTTTGCAATCACTAGTTCTAGTTTCTTCACTAGTTTCAATTTCCCTACCAGTTACAGTTGTTCCTTTGATATAGATTTAGACATAGTTGAGGTACCCATCACCAGTAAAAAGAGTTCATACACCTCCATAGATTCAATATTCGAGACATCTTCCAACTATAGTATTACTACCCAAAGCAGTAACATTGAGATCTAATGATTTTAAACATAAAGCACACTTTCAAATAACTCTTTTTCCTACTTTCAAATGGGTCCTTAAGAGTCCCTTAGTTGCTCCCACTTCTCAAAGTTATAGGGGAATCCCACATTTTGTTTCTACTTTAGAGATATTAGAATAGTTACAATGCATATAGCTTTCAGAGTCATAGTCTTAGCCTTTCCATCATGCTTCATGATCACGCATGATACCTTTGTTTGATACAGACACCATGATAGGGAGTCTCATTTGAGACTCATCAGTTAATATCATTTCTTCTAAGTATTTTTTATACTTAAATTATTTCAAAAATTTGAAAAAAAAACTAAAAACATTTAAATAATTCCAAAACACAAAAAACCTTTCGATTGTATGGATTATCCATTCTTTACATTGCCACTACTATGATAGACTTACACTTGTTGTTATATGGTATTATTTGTTTATTTATATACATTACCATGATTCACTTGATCTTATTTGAGTGTGCATAGTGACATTTATATCCTTGATTTCTTCACTCTACCCATAGAGACGACATCCTACTTCTACATTCAAGACACACATCGATATGCTTACCCACTAGGGGCATCTTCTACATGACTACACCATTTAGGTTATGTAATTATTACGCCACACACTATAGTTATCATGTTGAAATACATTAATTACTATGATTACATAGATTACCATATTGACACTCACTATTATGTTAAACTTGTGTAATTCCTACCATATACCTAGTCTTGTAATAATATGTCTTGCATACTTTCACTTTTTGATTTGATTAGTTATATGTGATTAAACTTATAGTATATACATGATTTCCTTTCTTACTCATCATAGCTTGATGTGTTTACATTTTCTCAGTTCTTGTTCCATGCTTTGTATGTGTTTTAAGATATTTGGCAATGTCATTTACTTTTATTCATGTGTGTGCCTTAGGGCATTTTCCAATGTCCTTTGATTGTAATCTTCCATGTGTATGTGACCCTTGTGTCAATTTTATTTTCTTCAATTATATGTGTATGTATCATTTGAGCATGCCTTATATGCTTTCTTTCTAGTTTGAGTGATATGTGCCCATGTCCCTTGATTGTTTGGCCCCTTAGCCACTCTTTTGTGCTTCTTGCTTCTTACTTTGTATGCTTGTTTCTTGATTACTTTTCCTATTTGTAATACCATGATCCATATCATGCATTTCATTTGATTTCTTAGATTCCATGATGGACATCATGCTCCATCCCACCTTGCTAACAACTAACAACTAAAAACTAACACTCTCAATTCTAATTCAATACATTACACATGTTATTACATTGTTACATCTATTTAGGCATACCCATATTGATCTAATAATCTCTCAATGCAAACCTTTCTATATCTCAAGATATCTTGTCAATTATCATTGCTATGTCATATATCTTTGCATCATACCAAACTTGTAGGGATCTTTATTATGAGGGAAGCCATTGTAATGTCTTCATTCCTATCCTTAAAAGAGGGGGAAACAAATAGGGTTTTTATCATAGAGATTAAAGCTCCTAATAGTCAAAAAAATAGATTTAAAAATAGTCAGAATAGAATGTAGACATCATACCATGTAGACCATACTAGGTAGACAATAAATAATCTAGAATAGTTACTAGATTTGGCACTAGAAAATAGTGCTAAAGTTGGACTATAGTTCCATATAGTAGGGTGTCCTATTTTTGACACTCCTATCTAGATAGAATAAAGTTTTGTTTTTCCATAAACAAACAAAAAAGTGAGTTTAGTCATAGGTTTTTTAGCTCAGTATAGTCTAGATTCATCATGTTTCAGTTCAATTTTTGCTCAGAAAACATAGATTTAGGGGGCATTATGAATGGTATGATGGATCTCACTTATAATTTTAGATTAGGTAGTTGTTATAAATTATAGATTACAATCCATGTTATAGACACCAGTGATTGGGAGTAATTTGTATAGCACATTGATCCTCCCCTTTCCTAAGTTCAATTTATTTTATAAGCATTTCTTAGCAATTATTTGCCTTATTCCATCTATAGGTGGTTGGCATATTTTTTAAAGTTTGGATTTCATACAAGATAAACTTCCTAAGTAACTAAGTTCCCAAGTTGGCTTTCACATAAGCCTATTGTACTAGTTCTGGAGTGGCTTTCATACAAGCCTAATCTCCATCTTTCAAAATGGCCAAGAGTGGCCTAATTTTTAGCATACATTCAACTATCCAAGCCAACATTGTTAGATCATAGTATATTTATGGGATTTAGGAGCCATATCATATGACATACAAATTAATACACATTGTATCAATTATTAGCTTTAATTCATAGGGCAATGATGGAGCCAAAGGACTAGATAGCCTTTTTATTCTTAAGCCACTTATTTAGAGGCATTAGACACATAGTCCAAACATCGATTAAAACATGCATGATTCCTTAGATTCACTAAATTAGTGATGATGGAGATAAAGGGACTACCTTTTCATTCTTGAGCCACTTTTGGAGAATTGAGATCTCAATCTTTGTTCATGATATTACTTTTGGTACAACACACACCTAGCATAATCCAACATCACAATAGGTTTTATATTGGTTCACATACTCAATGAGGTGTATTCATTCCTTTTTCTTCATCTCTCTCTTACCAAAATTTTATATGTTCTTATTTTAGATATAGAATATCTAGTAAGGACTTATCTACTCTATGTTTTTCATTACAGATTCACACTTCACACCATGCTCTTGCTACACACATCTAACATCACACATCTTTATGAGCTTCACCTTTATAGGTAAGTTCAAGTATGATTTATATTTTCCCTTTATCATAAAATTTCACTTTGCTACATCACTATAATAAAGGAGGGGAAAATTTAGTCATATAAAATGTGAAATATGGTAACTTGAGTGTGGCTAATGACACCCAATCCATAGGTGCATCTTTCTTACTCTAATGACCCTTATAGGCATGTTTTCATTGATTCCCAGTCATCTGTATCCTACCAAGTTGAACCCTTATAGACACATATTTCTCTTTCCATGCTTAATATATCCCCCTAGGTCTCATTATCCATATACAATAACATCCAAACTTAGACTATAGTACTGAAACCTAGGGTATCATATTTCTAGCATTGTTGTCCAAGTGCATTTTGGATTCTAATAGTCATATTATTTTGAATCTTTATGATAATTCATGTGATAATAAAAAAAATTAATTTAAACCATGATCATTAAATCTCTTATAAAAGGACATTCAAATTCTATTTAGAAGCGTTGACACTCATTTACAAGAGAGAAACAATAATACAAGAAAGACCACTCAAGCAATTTTTCTTATTATTTGCATACAACCATATAATAGTATTTCAAGCTTATTCAAACCTTTACACCAGTCATTCCAAGTACACAAAATTTCACATTTACTTACATTTTCATCACACTATTACACCAAATACTTCAATTGTAGAACTGCATATAGCTTGATCCCTCCTCAGAGTATTGGTATGTAAGTAGTGTGCCCACGCATAGGGTGTGAAGTACATTGAGTGTATCCTTTACAAACTAACCCCTCTTATCCTTTATCAAAATTTTACATTCAAATTCAATCACAAAGAGGGCCTAGGGTATTGAAGACTAAATTAGATACACAATGAGTTTTATGGACTTTTAGGCTTCAATATTTATTAGGCAAGGTCATGCAGACCTGGTGCACAAAACCTAAAAAGCTTAGATAAACAAGAAAATATAAATAAGAAAAGACTAAAACACCAAAACCTAGAGTGTCCCACTTTCAATGCTCCTATCCAATCAAGAAATGAACTCTAGATTCCTATTTGAAAGAGTCTACCAAGCCTGCATATAGATTTCTAGACCCTATCTCAGTTAGAATAGTATAGAATAAGATAAGTTTGATTTGATCTCTCTCACTACTATTTATAGAAATTCCCTAAATATAGTCAAATTTCATAAATAATTAGCCTAATTATTATACATTATTTAGTGATTTTATCTACTCAGACTCATTTATTATTTAGGAATTAAACATCTAATTTCCCAAAAATAATAAATTAGCCTGCTTATCAATTAATGAATAGTTTAACTCAACATTATTAATTTTAGTACTCATAAAATCAATTAGGCAATCACACCCATCAATATTTTGAGTTAAAATTATAGCCATAGTATGGTCAAATGTACAAGATTAAAGATAAAAGTCCCTTAAAAAGTCAGGACTTATCAAAACTGGACTTTGGCTAATGGCCTTCTTGATATTGTTGAATGCTTTCTTGGACTCTTCATTCCAAGTGACCTTGGAATCCTTCTTTAGCATGTCATTCAGTGGCTTTACAATCTCTAGAAAGCTATAGATGAACAACTTTATTAAAAAATTATCTTACCAAAAAATGATTTTAGCTCTTTTTTATTTTTTCAAGGCTCTATTCTAGATATAGCTTCCACTCTTTAAAGATCTATAGAAATCCCATCATTAGTTATGAAATGACCCAACAATTTACTTTCAATTACATAAAATATACTTTTCTTGGGATTTAAATATATTCCATACCTTCTACATCTTTCAAAAACTTGTTGTAAGTGCATATAGTGATCTTCCCTATTTTTAGAAAAAACTATTAGATCATCCATATATATAATAATACACTTACCTATCAGTGGAAGGCATGGTACATAACCATTTTAAAAGCATATCTTTTGTTAATTAACCTAAAGGGCATCCTTTTTTATGTAAAGGTCCCCCACTTTGTTTTGAACATCATTTTCATCCTATCTTCCCTATCAACTAACACCTAGTTATAACCTGAAAACCTATCAAGGAAAGACATCATAGCTAAACCTAAAACAACTTGAATAACCTAGTCAAGAGAAGGAAGAGGATAGTTATCCTTTTATATGATTTTTTTAATTTACTAAATTCAATACAAATCCTAATCTCACCATTATTCTTCTTGGCTAGCACCAAATTATTCACCCAAGTAGAATGCCTGATGGAGAAGACTATCCTAGCATATAGTAATTTCTTGACCTCTTTAAAGATCATTGGTTCTAGGATAGGGTTTACTAGACTTTGATTTTTATTGAAGATCTTGCAACTTTATTTAAGGGGTATAGTGTGGGTGATGACCCTTTGATCAAAGATCTTTAGTTCATCATAGGACCAACCTATGGCATCTTTATATCTAGTTAGCAACTCTTTGGCCTTCTTATTCTCAATATTGGTGTGGGTGTTTCCTACATTCACCAATTAGGATTGATCTTAGGGAATGAGATCCATTAAATTGTAGTATTTCCTATTTAATTTAGGAATCTTAGGAACCTCAACTAGTTTAGATTGGTCAAATAGCCTCTCTAAGGTAATCATGCCTTTATGGATTTTATGGTCATTTAATTGAATGACCTGACCATCAAAGTTGTCCTCCTTAAATGTATTTTCATCAGTTCCATCAATGATCTAAGTTTTAAATGCTTTAAAATTGGTTATGAAATATAATATATGTTTATCATCACTAAATACTTGAAAATTATTAACATTTTCAAGCATCAAAGGATAAGGGATCAACTCAATGCTAAAGTTGGGGGAATCTTGGTTAGGCATGAGGTTGGCTATAATATATGCCAACTCATCAACAACTTGGTTATCTTATCTACAAATGGAAACAATGATAAAAGCATCAAATAACTCAGTTATATCCAAAACTTTTAACTTATACCTTTTAAGGTATGAGAGCTTGCATTGGTATTTGCTTCTCACTAGTTTGACTACTAGTTATGAATTCCCATAGACTAGTTCTTTGACTTTATTATTTATAGAAAATTGTAATCTTAGGATAAGGGCCTAATATTAAGAAAGATTATTAGTATAAGGGAATTAGAGCCTATAGGAATCATGATATTGTTTACCACTAGGATTAGTTAAGACAACACCAACTCTAGATCCAACCTTACACCTAACACTATCAAAATGTAACTTTCATAGTCCAGGAACAACATGAGTACTTTTATGATCGCATACCTTGGTAGCCTTTAGGATGAAAATCCCTTAGTATGAGTCAATTATTTTGACCCTTTTATTGATGACATTGTAATTGATGATCATGTGCTTCATCCTTGGCTCTCTCTCAACCCTAATCTAATTAAGAAC
Organism: Torreya grandis; assembly: GCA_037957365.1. Taxonomy (NCBI): domain Eukaryota; kingdom Viridiplantae; phylum Streptophyta; class Pinopsida; order Cupressales; family Taxaceae; genus Torreya; species Torreya grandis. Next base: position 3,867,249 of record JARHVA010000801.1, read on the forward strand.
TCCCTTCTAAGGTAGCTATAAATGTGAGTAATTTGTGGACATGCAACCATTCAGACCCTTGGTCCATTCCTTACTTATTAAGATCTTATACACATAAATAGTGTCAATAAATTGGATATCAATAAATTGATGCACTCTAGGCTTAGAAGCCAATTGCATATTAAAATTTAAAAGTTCCCAAATAACCTTAACTCTAGATTTGTCTAATTGGGTTATAACCTTATCAGACTTAATAGGAGTCAAGCCAATTTATTTGAAAATACTTACTAGCATGATATCGATAGATGATATAGAATATAATAATTAATTATGTAAGTTATTATCAAACATCTTAATAGTGAGAAGGAAAGTAGGAGAATCTGCCTTAGCTTTGTGCACAGTCACATTAGCATGGTCAGCCTTGGGTGGCTTACTAGACTTCTTTGGCAATGATTCTAGCAAGACATCCCTTTTATTTGTAATCTATGTTATTTCATGTAAATTTATGTTATCATTTATCTTCTTCATATCCTCAACAAATTCATATCCATTTTTATTATAAGAACTAGGAATATCAATGTTGGGTTGAGAGGTACTCCCTTTAGGTGGCTCTAGATTAGTGCTTAAGAAGTGTCAGGAGGACTTCCAAAGTTATTTGGAGGCCTTGAGGAAGTCAAAGGATACCTTGGCTCTCTAATCCTCAAAGGATAAGTCTTCTTCAATAATTTATGGAAGGCCTAGATATCCTCAAGGATCTCATCAGGTTTATTCTCCTCTTGAAATGGGAAATCAAAGATCTCCACCATAAAGGTTTGATTAGATGATTTAGATCAAATATTACCTAAACCACTATCCTTCTTAGTGACCAATTCAAATGTGTTTAATTCCTCTTTAAAATCTTCAAAAGCCTTGAAAAATTCTATACAATCTATTTTTCCATGCTTGGTTGTGTAATATACTCTACAATAACCAAGTAATGCAATATCAGTAAGATTAATGTCCATAGTATTATTGGTAGAATATTGTTCATTATTATTATTATTATGAAAACTATCATTATATAATCTATTGTTTGGCCTATTAAACCTTTGAAATGAGAATTTTATATTAGATTTTTCTCCATTATTGCCTGGTTGTTTCTACAACTAAAGGAAATTAGTGCTTAATTTTTGGACCATTATCAAGATAGACTAATTCTTACTCTTAGGAGCTTCAAAATTTTGCATCTAGTTATTGTTAGTAGATGGTATTAAATCTCTTTGATCATTTGCATTGAAACTATGAGTAGGATGATTCAAGAATCCAAAGTTCTGATTGGGAGTAACATGACTTAAGGGAAATTGATTTAGATTTGGAAGTTGTTCAAGGTTGGAATATTCTAGTTATTATTTGGGAATATGTTCAGAATGGGCATATGTGGGTTAATTTCTAGAACAAAATAAGCCATTTGTACCTAGGGATGCATTTGATCATTGATGGTCACTTCCTCAGAATAAGCCTTGGTTAATGAAGTTATAGATGGAATAGATCTCTTCAAAAAAATAAAGGTCATGGGATCTATTGCATCCTTATGTATTTCTAGAGTTAAAACATCATCATGCTTATTCTATGGTCTTGCTATACATTTTATGAAATATAAAATTAAAAGACCTTATGGGCTCACTTAAATCCCTCTTGATGGTGGTGAATTAATGGTAAATAACACATGGGCTAGTAATTTTACCAAAATTATCTATGAAAACATTATTAAACCCATCCATACTAGTAATATAATTATCAGGTAAGTTCAAAAACTATTCATAAGTAACATATTTAAAGGTAAAGAGAAATAACATGTAAGTTACATCCTCATGTACAACATTTAGTATCCTTAAAGCAACAATAAAAGACTTGATATGCTCTTTAATAGTCACTATACAAGTTAGATTAAATGTAGGTAAATACTTTTCAAGGTTGTCTAGGAGATCATGCACCACACCTATCACATTGATTGAAGAGTCTCCCAACCAGGCCATACCTAGATGAAGGTTTAAGGCAAAGATACCTTGAAGAGATGAAGTTGGCACAGATTCAGATCTCTTGCATCTACCTTTATCACTCCTAGCTCTTCTATGAACCTCAAGCTCAAGAAAAGGTTCCCTTGTCTCTAAGTGTGATCTAGTTTGAATCTTCGGAAATTCTATCTTGAAGGTTGAGGATCCTGCTTGAAATATGATGAAACAGGACAAGATTTATAAATATCAAGTATTAAACCTTTACATTAAGCTGATTTTGTAAATATTGCAGAAAGAATAGTAAAGGATGTTGATCCTTGTCTAAAATAGCTTTAAAATGTGCCTAATTATGTTAATATGATTTATCTTTATAAGTCTAATCTCAAATAAACTCAGATCTATGAAAGATATGCCAACCTTTTATCAAAACAAGCCATCCTAACCTCAAATATTATGGATTTTCAAATATTAAGCTAAATTTACCAAAACCAAGCATCAAATATCAAATAAATTTGACATTTTTCTAAATTAATCATAAATATATGCCACAAACCATAAATATCTATGATCTTTTCACTCCTAAGCAAAGGATTACATAAAATCACAAAGATAACATCAATCTAAGATCAAAATAGACTAAGATAAGTAAATATCCTACTAATTTATGGAGGGCCATCCTTCTAGTACCAATAATACTTATTGATGCCTCTATGTGTACCATATATGTCCTTAGTGTTTAATAACACTTCTCATTTTAGAATTCTAGGAATTTAGAGTAGGAGTAGTAGGTTGTAGCAACTTGATGTTACATGTGGTGAAATAGCAGCAAAGTAATGTTTAACTTTTCCCACAAATTTATGTTAATTGATAGTTGGGAGCCATCTTGGTCTAATTCTATATAAATTTTAAGTATCTATCCTAATTTTTAGTCAATTATGATCAAAACTTATGCTAAAAACTAATCTAGATGGATATTTATAATGAAGCTTAAGCTAAAGTGATCTAGTTAAAAAAAGAGCAAGTGAGGAGGGTAAGGTAGAATAAAATGAGTGATTACTTATTTTATCCTAAAAAGTTATGACAAAACATTAATTACACTGAGTATGCATTCAAACCAATATAAAGTGAGAAATAGCCTAAGCTCATATTTCACTATATACTAGGCAAACTTTGAAGGAATGATATAAAGAATCATAAGTAAGAACCAGGTTTAGTTTAAAGATTTACTAATATAATCAAATAACATTTGCAAATATAAATAAAAATAAAAATGAAGTGAATTAAATCCAAGATACTTCAACTAATATAGCATATGCACAAATTAGAAACCCTATGATTAAAGATGCAACCTAGAATTCAAAAAAACTATTCAAATTTAAGATAAAAAAACATGAAATTGAGAGAAAAGCTATATTAACAATTGACACATCAATATGGACAATATTTTTAGAATTCCTTGATTGTATTGATTATTTCAAGTGTAGAAAATTTTCACAAAAATATATCTCTTTACAAGATGGTAATACATGCCTTTCATATAAATATTAGGTATTGTAACATTTAGTTACAAGATACAACTATATGAAAGATAAGGATAGTTGTCCTTTAGAAATCTCTAGAATAGACTTGTTTCTCAAAATTGGGCTAACCTAAAGGCAATATGCTAACAAACTATCATATGCCTTACAAAATAATAATCCCTATTTCAAATATTACAATGTTTTTACAAATAAGGAATATTAATCAACTTGGTGGGCCCATTGATGAGGGATTCCCATATTGCTCTTATAGAAGTTCCATGGCCCTTTTATGTTGTTCTTTGATAATATATAGGTTCATATCTAGATTCATGAGGTAGACCTCTTATTGATCAACTAGGTCATCAAGATCTCTATCATCTCTGGCCATAACTTATTTTATGCTCCTAGCTTCTACAATCTTTCTCTTTTCCATGAAGATCATGCTTAGAATCCTTCCATTATCACTATTTAATCTACATTGGATCTTACCCTTTACTTCATTAATCACTAAAGTGACTCTATATTTTTACTTTGTATCATCAATAATCCCCTGGGCTTTAGTCTTGGTGGGATTAGCAGCATAGTGCTTAGGAGATGCTCAATCCTAGTGATCAATTCCTTATCATCACTGAGAAGTCTATCCAAATTCTTTCTCCATTCACTTAGACCCTAGATTTTGTCCACTACTATTCCTAGTATGGCATTCAAGTGAGATAATTTAATAGATTTGAATTTAAGAATCTTGTTCCTAATTAGAATTCTAATGAGGTCCCTTATCCTAGTCTTTGCCTCCTACCATTCTATTATTAAACCCTTAGATACATTACCTTATTGGCTTAAGGCATCTTGCCTTAGCCTTATTTATTTCAAATAATCAAACATATCAAATAATGAAGCCTAAAACATGTTTATTATGGAATCAAGCACTAACAAAATGGCCTATGTCTCTAAATTTTCAATTTTCCTTTTCCAAGTTTTTAATTTTTTGCTTCATTCCTTAGATGATAGCTCTAACTTGGGCATTATGAGCCTCTAATAGGCTTTCAATATCCTCCTCATGGATACGAGCCTCACCAAGTTGATACCTTCCAATTAGGGTTAAGCCTATAAATGGCTCATCCTTCTAGAACGTGAACTCCTTAGTTTCTACCGTGGCCTTCCTTATAGTGACCCTTTCCAATCTAGCTATCTATGGATTGAACTACATAGTGGTGGATGCCTATATGAATTTTGGATGATCTAAGACCTCTAATCCTATGTTTCTTTATTCTCCTAGAGCATCCATTTTCTTACCTTTTTATCCTACAGTTGCCATAATTCCTCTTTCTTCCTATTCCTTCATTTAAGCCATAATCCATGGCTTGATTTATTCATGAAAATCCACATTGATAGCCTTTGTTAGTTCCTAAGAGTGGGAGTGGGAAGGGATCTTTTGTAACTTCCCATATATAAACCAATCATGGATGATTGATTCATGAATGAGGAACTCTTCACTGAACAAGTTAATATCACTTGTGGGATGAGTGAGAGTTAACTTTGGCCTCTTCCTTGATCCCATAGGGACCAATTCAAACTTTGCCTTTCTAATTTCTATCTATGTCACTAGGACTATTCAAGGGCTACTTATTTCCCTTTCTATCCCTCAGCTTGCTCTGCTTGAATTTGAGATTATTTACCCTATGCTTATTCTTCCTTAGAACCATAAGATTTAGCAAGGTCTTTAAGGAAAACCTTTACTATTTCATCAGGCTCAAGGGTAATCAGCTCAAAGTGCTCAATTGGGGATGGTGCTCTCTAATGGGGACCTAAATATGAGGGTATCTCTCTAGGTCTCTCTTCAATATTTTCCTTACAAGTTCCATGTATAATTTGTGCTTGGGGATATGGTATATCCATCTAAGGTTAGTCCTAAGGTGGCCTAGAAGGGATAGGAAATGAATGGTACTAAAGGGGATGCATCTACCATATGTCCCCTACTAGATTGTTATCACTGGTCAGTCTATGTAAAATATTGAGGTTGGTTCCCTTAAACTTGGCTAATACTTCTTCAAAGATTTTGAAATTTATATACAAGGTGTCATGAGGGCCCAATTAATGCTCATATTTAAGTTTGGGTAGTTTCTTGTTCTTCAAATATGGGCCTACTACATACTTAAGATCTCACTATCTGAGATCATCCAATTAAAATGTAAAAGAGTCCCTATTTCTAAACATGGTGTTCACCTACTTCTAATATTTTAAATTTTTTATTCTTATGGTCAAAGGAAAGGGATGGATAAGACCTTTTATTTTGTCCTTGAAAACTCCACCAAGACCATGAAGGAGTCAGGATGTAATTTCCTATTCTACTAGCTTGGGAGGAATGTAGATTGGTAACCTTTAGGGTTGTGTTAGAATTTCCTTAATTTTAATAACCATGTAATATAGATAAAAATAGGTATCACTAATCAACTCCACATACTTCTTGATCAAAGGGGGAATCCTAGACATGGGAATCCATGTGATGGATCTCAGACTCAAATTTCTCTATTAGATCAAGAATAATGATAAAGTGAGGGCCATATGATTGAGATATGAGACCTTTCTCATGATTGGTCACTTATAACATGTGGACCCCTTTGATTTTACCCTTTAAATGTAAGAGTTCCACATGGTAACTTCATGGGGATCTTGAGCTTTTGAATTTTCAATAATGTCTTCACTCTGTTCGATCTTCAATCCATGATGAAGTGAGCAATATTGATCATTATTAAATTTCTCAAATGTTATTGTCCCATAGGATTAAGTGCCAAAGTCTAATGTGATTATTCACATCATCTAATCAAAAGTTAGTGAGAAAGTGTAGATCATTGGATCTTACATGTTGAACTTTTTTTAAGTTAAGACATGTGCCTTCCTCACTCTATTAGATCAATCCTTGTGATGAAGCATGAATCATCAGATCTAAAAATATGTGACGAAATTAAGTTATAAACCATGGTAAAGTAAAGACTTAGGTTAAATTTTTAAGTATAAGGTCTCATTCATATTAATAAATATGTTGAGGCCTTAGGATTAAAATTTTAGGCTAAAAGGCTAACCAAGGGACCATGTTAGAAAATAAAAGGGACCCTAAAAAAATAAATATTAGACTTAGATAGAAACAATAAGGAACTAATGGGAAAGATAATGAAGGGGACTAAACATTTTTAGGCTAATTTTTCAGTTGTGTTAAAAAACATGACTAAGCTTTAAACATGAAACTTGTGCTTAAGTCTAAAATAAATTTAAAATTATCCCAACAATTAATTCCTTCCAAATTCAAATTTGAATCAAGGGTATGTGATAGGGTTTTAAAACATGAATCCATGATAAAATATGTAATGGAACCTATGACTTAAAAACATGAAGACTAATTATTAGAAATGTTAGGAAAGTTTAAAAAAACCATAAATCAATAATCAACTTTGATAGAGTGGATGATCTTTAAATTTTAAATAATATCCAAAATAGGCCATGCTTTCAAGGTTAAGCTTGAAAACATCTCAAGGGTCCCAGTTTTCAAAAAGGGGGTATGTTGACCTCAATAGGTAGTCATGTCACCAAACCCCATAATGATCGATAAACCCTTTACCCAATGGGGGCTAGATTTTGTGGGGGTCATTAACCCTAATTCCTATGATGGTCATATGTACATTCTAAATACTATCAACTACTACACTAGATAGACTAAAGTAGTGGCAATTAAATAGTTTAGGACTGAATAGGTGATCAATTTTTTAGAAAAAAACATATATAGTAGGTTTGGGAGGCTTGTATCTCTAGTCTATGATAATGGATATGATTTTATATCTATATATATGATAGAATAGGCATATGATAACATAATCATCCTCAAGTCCTTGTAAAACCATTATCCTCAAGGTAATGGAGTATCTGAATCAAAAAATAAGAACTTGATGAAGGCTATAAAGAAGTTTATAGCTGATAAACCTAGAACATGGCATGAGCCACTTAAGTATGCCCTTTAGGGAGATAGAACTAGAATCAAATAAGATATTAAAGCACCACCATTATTTCTAGTTTATGGTCAAGAACCCATCTTCACCATCACTCTCATGCTGTGAACATAGAGGTTCATGCAAGAGTGTATGGAGGAGGACCAATAATTTTCAAGTTAAAGGTTTATGGACATCATACAGATGGAAGATGTGAGAGAAGAGGATTTTTCAAAATTTAGTAGGCACCAAACTATAATCAAAATGTGGTTTGATAAACATTCAAAACTAAAGGTGTTTATGAAAGGAGACTTATTTCTTCTTTAGGATAAGGCATCTGAGCCTAAGAATAAACATGGGAAGTTCACACCTTTTTGGATCGGTCCCTACTATATTACTAAGATACCTAGACATAACACCTTCAAGCTAAAAGACTTATAGGGAGAAAAATTCACACTTCTCGCTAATGAGCATTACCTCAAGCATTATTTATCTATTTTCCCACTTGGGGTCTTCAGGGAATGACTATAAGACTAATTAGTGTTAGTGTAGGTAGGACTTAGTTTAGTCTCTTTCTATTCTTTCCTTCCTATTCCTTATATATATATATATACTTGTATATATTTGTTTTCTTGTTAACTTTGTGTTTGGTTTAGTTTTTCCTCTACTTTAATCCTTGATTTTAACAAGTCTTTTTGGATAGTCCTCAATTCAAGACTCATATTATTTCTCAATGAAACCTCATAGTTTAGGAATGTAGGTATATTCTCTTAACATTGGTCGATCATGGATTGTTGAGGTATGAACTTAATGTTATACTTCAGAGAATCTAGAAAAGAGAGATGGATAGGTTAATAATTCCTTGAGATTTTAAGCCTTATTCTAATCTAGGATTTGTTTTAAGAAGGATTACACATGTAGGTTAAAAGACTAAATTATTAAGATAGAGTCATGTTTGTACTTAAAAAACCATTAATTACCTAGGACAAAGTTTACAGCCAAGGATGATTTTATGAAGATAAAACACTTGACCAAATCCTAAAATATAGCTAATGTATTTCCCAACCTTTTCTAAAAAGCCAAAATGACTTAACAAATACAAAAAATAAGAACCTTATTACAAAATTCAATAACTTTCTAAGCAAATGTTATTTTGGTAATCTCCATCAAGGCTATGGATGCCTAGCTGGTAGTAGAGCAATGCCCAAGCCTTCCCTAAGCTAAATCATGGTTATTAATGAATATAAAAACATGATAAAAGTCAATTTTAATTGTTAGAGTCATGAACCTAGAATTTGTTCTCTAAATCCTATGACAATTTGTAAGTGTAATTAAAGCACACACACAGGATGGCTATGTCTTGATGTTTTATCCTAATTTTGCATGTGCAAGATTTGTTCTAGCCATGAACTAATCTTAATAATTTTACTTCATAAAATGGAATAAGTATCTTAATTATTATTCTAAACTAGAGTCTCTAAATTCTAACATATTTCTATGTTTCTCCTAAAATTCACCATTTGTTAAGGTCAACATATACCCATTCCTAAAAAATGGGGACCCTTGTGTTAAATTGTGCAAATTTTGTACCCTAAAGTTGAAAATTCTTCTGATCAAAGTATCATTATTATTTTTTCACATCATATTTATTTGAAGATTACCCATACCTAATTTGGTTGGCATATTTTCTCATACTTCTTATTTAATCTTGCCTAAAGTTGCTAACATTTGATCTTTATGTTTTAGGTTACAAGTTTGATGGAGTCTATTTAGAATGAGTAATGTCTAGGTTTTATGATTTAATAATTATTTTATCTTTTACTAACCTTTGGTATTTTTAAAATCAAGATGAATCATGTCTGATTAGCTAAAAACCCTAGCTTGTGCCCTTTGAATTGAATTCAAATTTGGTGGGAAAATTTTTCATGGGAACAATTTTATTTTACTTAGTTTTATTTTATGCCTAGGTCCTAGTCATATTTATTAACATTACCAATACCTTAGTCTAAAATATTTATCCTAAGTTCTTCACATCCTGGACCCCCTTTATTCCATTTTTTCTTAGCCTGATCTAACTAAATGTGGGATCCTTTTTAATATGACATGTACTTAGTTATATTTTATCCTAAGGTTTAGTCATGTTTGTTAACATGACCAAACCTTAATCTAAATTTTTTATGTTTGGCATCTTTATTTTTCCAAGCCCCCTTAGTCCCTCTATTTCTACATGGTATAACTAACCATCAGAACCTTTTTTATATCTTTAGACTTAGCCTAAAGGCCTTGTCCTAAGAATATATGCTATGCATTTTATTATCCATGGGTTCCCTTTTATTATTTCTAAAAACATAGCTTAAATTTTTTTCTCTAAAGTCTTTCCGATTTTTATTAACATGAAATAAAGCTATAGTCTAAAACATTATGCTAAGTCTTTTATTTTTTCCATGTGTTGACTTAAATGTTATTTTTATTTTTAGGATAAATAATCCAAATTTAATAAGATGATAAATATCTAATAGTGAAAGATTAAATACAAAGTTACAACCCTAAGCTAAAGTTTGAGCATCTTCCAGAGATTAATGACACACATTCACTCAATCTAGGTTGATTTAATGACATATATCAATTCAAATCTTCAATGAATCCTCAAGATGAGTGAGAAAATGATAAGTGTTATAATCTTAGCCAAAGAACACACAACAACCAATGATGTTTGACCTCAAAGATTAAGATCCAATAGAGCATATTTACCAAGAAAAGGATGATCCAAGAATGTGAGATGAACATTGAAAAGTTAAGATGAAAGCGGAGATAACATGTGGCATAGCTATGGGCCAATAAATTAAAGCTCAATAATATTTTCAAGATCAATGATCCATGGATGAGCATACATATTTAGATTAATGACCCATAAAGTAGGAGGTATAACTAAGTAGGATGATCTAATAGGGCACATTTGATTGGATGAGGATGATCAGATGATGAGATATATAAATTAAAAATTCAAGATGAATGTATAAGTGATAAGTGCCATAATTATGGGGAATTTAACGTATATCTAATGGCATTTAATTTATTGAATCGATATCAATGGTCTACGTTGATCCTTATAAAGATAATCCAATAGTGTTAAATCAAGTGGGGAGTTTTTAAAAGGTAATACTCATTTTTCAAATATAAACAAATAAAATACCATGAAACTTCCACATGGGTGACATAGTGATTCCAAATCATATCCACATCAATATAATGTACCAATTAGAAGAGCACACAATCTTGGGGAATACAAAGGTCTAAACAAGCAATCTAATTTGGGATCTAAGTAATAAATCTCATGAAAATTTTGCTACCACCATTAAAACACTATAAAAACCTTAAAAATCCCTAGTTTAGCCCTATATTCATCATAATAAATACAAATAAATTGAATTATCATTTTATTGAGAGTAATTTGATCCATAATTGGACAATAGACCATTAGTGAGAGATTTAAACAAATTTTCATCCATGGCAGCTCACTAAGGAATTCTTGGGAAAGATGTGGAGATTTATCTAATGGGATACAATAGAAAATAGATTAGTCACCAAATGATAAAATTCAAGGGGTAAAATTAAGGAGCTAACCAACATCTTAATGGAAGATTGAATCTTTAGTTTTAAAACATTTAGCTTGACTCATCTGAAATACAGTTATGAGACTACTTGTAAATCTTAGACACATGGTCTAAGAACTTGGAAAGTCTCCATAAGGATGACAATAATACAAAAAATATGATGGAACACTCACTTAGGACTATTATTTATAATCCATCTACCTTCAAATCCATATCAGTCATTACTAATGATGAGCTTAAGCACATAACTACTCAATTCACATAGGAGGTGAGACACCAAGGACAAGGGAAGATAGAGGATAAAGAGAATATAATAAATGATAGGAGAATAAAATAGTATTTTTAAAGAGATAAGAAATACCTTATTAACCTAAGAGATTAGGAAAAGAATTGTTCATAAGACACATTACTGACCTCCAACTGATCAATGCATAATATAATGGAATGAAGATCCTATAAGGCATAAAATTGCAGTAGCACTAGGGTCCTAAAGCATAGTTTAAGTAAGATTATTATTCCTATAGCTAATAATTATACATTTTTAAAATTAAATATTTTGTTTGTAAATGCATTTGTAACTTGTAAAACACATTGCCTATAGATTAGTCCATGTTGGAAAGTCTAGTATATTCTAAAAAATTTATGGAAAGGATAGTTATCCTAAAACTTGTAATTTTGTAACTAGATATGACTAACTAAAATGCTTCCTTACATCCTATAAAAGAATCATTTTCAATTATAAAAATGGGTAGTTCTTAGATCTAACATCCAATTGTAACTTTTGAGTAATAAATATAAAAAATAAATTTGGCAAAGTTTGTCCAAATTTGCTTGTGTCTTTTGTTATTCTAGCTTCTCTCTCACTTGTTTGTTCTGATTTCTATATTTAAATGGATCTTATGAGTTCCTGGTGTGCACATTTTATTTCATAGTTGTTAACTTGCACTAATTCTAGTTTAATTAAAAAACCTTAGGTTCATTTCATTTTCTTGCTCTTCTTGTATTTGGGCTAATGTTGTTTGCTTGAAAGGGTAAAAATTTAAAGTGAACTTGGTTATTATTTACATTATTACATACCATCCTTAGATTTTTTCTTGATGTGTAACATGATTTGAGCTTATGTTATTCATTTCATACATTGTTTAAGTGCATGCCTAGAGGTTATTTGAACTTTTTCATAATGTTTAAAATGAATATTAGCAACATATCATCTCTGCCCTACATTTCCTTTTTCCCCCTTTTTTAACTAGATCACTCAAGCTTAATTTTGATTATAAATAACCATCTCATATTATTTATTGATCATAATTCACCATTCTTATCATAACATACTTCATATTCTATATAGACTAAATATTAAGCCATAGTTCCAAACTACCAAACATTATAAATATTGTGAAATAGTCCACTTGCTTTGCCTCTATTTCATCAATAGATAATAGGATTATCAAAACCTACAACTCATGCATTAAATTATTAGAATTATAAAATGAGAAGTGTTCTTGAACACTCTAAGTACCTATGATACATATTCAAGAATCAACAAGTTGATGTGCCCAAAACCAATATTTAGTTTTCAAATCATATTGATACCATTGGAGCAATTGTTTTCCATGGGAGGGAAAAAATTCCAATGTTTTTGTGAATTTTTGTAGGAAAGGAAGTATTTAAAGATCTAATGATCTTATTTTTTTGCATTTTGGCTACTGATGAATCAAACCTAGGTCACTCCATGTCTCAATAAGCTGTATTTTAGTGTTTTATCATAGGGTATGCTCATGCTGAAATAATTAAGGAGGCATGCCACATGTTTTAAGAAATACTTATTGAATGAAATGTGGTCTATTAGAGTGATATAGATCATAAATGACTCACTTGTACATATATGAATAATATATACCTTTTACCAATGTCTATAAAGTTGTTAATAAGATTTTTTACCATAAAATAATGGAAATAGTGAAGAAAAAGACTTGCCAATTCTAGCACTCTTCGAATAGGCAATATAAATTCATTTTAAGGTAACATATTCCATTATGGATCAAACTAATTTAAAATAGGCTTGTGATCTATTATATTAATGAGAGGTTATGATTGACAAGATAGTGTTATTTTCACCTAATGAGGGAAAAGAGGAAATTAATAAATTTGAAATACTTGATGGAGAAAATTAAAAAATCTTATCAACTATAAATTGATAAAACTTATTAGTTGAATTTGAAGGAGAAATTTAAATATGAGATAATATAGAGCAGTCTTAATTCCTATGGATATTAAATCAATAAAAGAGTGTCATGATATCTCCATGAAGTCACCTACTACTAGTATCATGGATATGAATCCATAGCTATCAATGAAAATAATAAAGAAAGAGAGGATTGGCTTACTAAAATTTATTTGGTAGGTCAATGTTCATGCTTGTGGTAGTGGGATGAGTGTTATGATGATTATCATGAAGGAAGTGTTATTATATAATTAGTAGTAGTAGCCAATGAGAAATTTGGTGGTTCGATTACATCTACTATTTTGGCCTCTCATTTTAGGATATCAATGGATTTTTGGGGAGTCAAAGTGAAACAAAGAAAGTATTTTGCATGAAATCGTGGAGAATAAAAATATGTTCATAATCATAATGTTGATGTCTCAAAACTATAAATGTTATGCATACAAAATATCATGCATCTTCTATTATCTTTCCTCCATGTCAACAGCTGGACAACAACTTTGGTTGATATATTTTCAAGGGCTTAAGCATCAAGATATGAAATGAATGGCTATATTCCAAAAATTATAATGAGGTTATTACATGAAAAGCACATTAATTTCTTGTTATTGATACCCCTATATAATTTTTTGGTTTTATATGGTTCAAAGGTCTTCCATCTTTCCTTTGTGTCTCCCAAAATTTAGGTAGCTTGGTTATGAAACTAGAAATGAGTATAGTGTAAAGGTGTATGTGGTAGGATATCTCAAAATTCAGTCATATTGATAGTTTGTACATAAGTTAGAAACATCTGAAGGAGCATCTTTATCTATAACACCTAATATTAGGGAATACTTTTGGTCATTAATATTAATACTTATGATGCATTATTAAACCTATATGAAAATGTAGGAATTATGTAGTAGGTGTTTTGTTAAATATAGTAAATAAAATAGTGCATTATGATTTGTAACATGGATAATGATGAGTAAAATGGTAGTAATGAAGAGTATGATGATAGTTTCACTCATACTTAATGTGATTCATAATTATGTAGGTAAAAAATGTCTATCAAGGCCATTCATATAAGTGTTAATATCAATATATATTTTCAATAAATAGTTATGCAACTAATGGGTGAAATTTAAAATAGACAACTTTACCATCTCCTTATTTTATTTTCAATATTCAACATGTCAAGTTGAATTTAGGTCTAAATTAGCTTCTAATTATCTCAACCATACTCTATGTTTACTCTTACCCATAGGGTATATATTTCAATAGGTATAAACAAAGTTAAATGTGTTAATGATTTTGTAAATTTATAAATGCATTTGAGGATTAGAGTAGTTATTTAGATAAGGGAATGGATCTATGGAAAGAGGTTGTGGAGAATAGGATTATCTAGGGTAGATTTCCTCAAATGTTTTTCTAGTTGAATAAAAATTGTAAAAACTTGAATTTTTTAGGTCCTTTGTGTCTCAATATGAGACACCTATTTAAGTAAAACTTAGTGTTAGTTAGGATGAATAGACTTACTATTGATTGTAATAAATGAGAAAATAAATGTACTAGTGTCTCATAAGACAAAAAGGAGTGGAAAGGACAAGACAAAGACAAAGAAACAAAATAAGATGTTATAGAGTGAGGAAGGATATTGAAATATATTTATTATCAAATGTAATAATAAGGTTAAGATAGACCATTTTTGTGAATAATATTATATCATTTGGGTCTCATTTTGAGCTTATTATCTCTTATTCATTTGTTTATTATTTCCATCATTAGTTTTTTTATAGCTTATAAATCTAGGTTATATTATTACTATTAAATTATAGTCAACATAATGAGATTATAAAGATATAAAGTACATCTATGTTATATATTTTAATGATAATGAATATAATATAATTATTTGGTTTTGATGCTAATATATATCTAGACCTAGAACAAGTAGGAAGTGGACTGAATTTAGATTCTAAAATAGTCACCTCATTTTAGAAATTTAACCTCTATAGCCATGGAGATTTACATCAAACTCAAATGATTTTTTTGATTCTACTATATAAATTAGACACATGTGTCTAGTATATAAGATGCACTAAAATTAAATACAACTATGTGGATGCTTCTAGGTTTTGTGTCACATTCACTCTAGTGAATTCATATATAGGTCATATATTGTCACTCCTTATCAAATAAAAAAACCCTTTTCTATCATATTCATATTGGTTGTGGGAAAAATGGGTTAGTGGGAACATAGTGTCAAGCTACTTAAATTACCCATTTGTCAATGAGCATTATTTACATATATAATAATTCAATTAGTAAATATTATTTATGTAGTTATCCCCTACATTTTTGATTATGTGTGAATCATATAATTTGTGATAATAAGTTAAAATAATGACCTAGATTTTAAATTGGAAAATATGAATCTTGGGTTTCACCTTCAATAATTTAGACATATAGATGTGTTAATCCTATGACTGATATGTAAAGAGGAGAAAATAAGGAATATTTTTTCACTTTAATTATTGATATAATGTTATTGGTAAGTTTATTTTTGATTTTCTATGTGTTTTCCATTTATTTTCTAGGTGAGGAATGAATGAGGGTTGATCTTGCATTTATACCAATCTATTTACTAAATATCTCACATAAAATGACTTAGGATGACCATAGTAATATGTTCATTTGTAAATTGGATGACTTTATGTAACTAAAAACTTATGTTGGGATAAGACACTTGCATCGATGTAGGATTCTAACTGTGACAAAAGTGTTTGGTTGTTGGAAAACTAGTATAAGTCCAAAAATTACAGATATGGAAGATAAATAAGTTAATAACATTCTGGGAATAATATAAAGTCTAATTCATTAGAATAAAATTTTTCAAACTAAGATATAATCAATTAGGCACAAATATATGGTTTATGTGAGACTTTTGGTAGAGGGAAAAATATAGAAGCTAAAGTTTCATCAATAAGTGTACAAGACCGAGGTGTTATATAATTCAAAAATAGTGCTTACAATATCACAACAATAAGTATAAAAGTATTAAATATCATTATAAATAATAATAAATATAACTCAATATGTGAAACCAAATCAATAAAATAATTACCCTTGTTAGTTTGGTACTCCATGTACTCCATGAAAGTAGTAGGAAGATCAATCAACTATTATCATCAATCTATAACTTCACCTTTTTTAACATTCAGGTCACCATAGATTATTCTATAGGGCTTATAGCACATTTATTTATGGAAGAATCAAGTGTCTCAAGTGTAGGTGAAAAATATTTGTTTTTTAGTGTAAAATGTGAATATGGATCAACAAACTTTGTATTAATCACATGAAAAATTTTAGGTTGAATGTGTAAATAGATATTATGAGGGCCATAAAAAATAGTATTAATAATTATCTATGACTTTTCACTTGTATTACCTCATATAAAAGGATGAGTTATCTAATTTGAACTTTTATATCCTCTATTTCCACAAAATCTCAATGAATTAAAAGGTATATTATCAATTAAGTTCTTGAAAATAGGGTCTAAAGAATCAAAGTGGATAGACACATAAATCCCTTTACTAAATGGTTTAATAAATGTATTATCAACCCTATGTCCATGAAATAATAATCCTTGATAACTACCCCATGAGGGATTAATCTCATTATGTCTATCATCATTATTTTCCCAAACATTTATACCTGAGTTATGTAAATCTAGGAGATTCTACTCTGACATACTAAAAAAACATACCTAAAATAAGAATGTAAAAACAAATATGTAGCCAGTATCATCCATTTATCATTTACACTAAAAAATATCCATGTTTTTAATCTTTAAACTATTATCGTTTCAAAACTCCTCATTTGAAACTATCATTTCAACTAAAAACTAAAGAAGAATAATCTTGGCATTTAAACCCTATTTATACTAGTCACAAAAAATCTACATGGTAAAATCATTGTATGCATGATTTGTACACTATAAATCTTTTTATTTATTCAATCTTATCCATATTATGATGTTCCAATTAAAGGGACCAACGAAACTTATAAAATAAGTACAAAATTATATATGTCAAATTACTCGTGCAACCAACAAGCTCTAACTTTCAACCTTGTGTCAATAAATTTATTAATTTCATTTGAACAAGGCAAATAAATAGTTTAATATACAAAATAAACCCAATGAAGATAAAAATAAGCATTTATGTCAAATATTAAAAAATATTAGAACTTATTCCTTCTATTAAACATTCATAAATATACACATTCAAAACAAATGGATTTTGTTTCAAAACTAAAACCTTGATATTCACTCTTTCTCCAAAATGATCATATATTATGTTGGTAAAAGGAAATAACTAAAAATATATCAAAAATTCTTATAACCTTTACCAATGCATACATCTCAGAAAACTAACCACTAAATCAAAAAATGAAAACCCTGATATACATTATCTTTTCATTTCAAAAACCATATCATGAAAATAAAAATAAAAGTATTTTGGGCACAAATGTATTCATTATAGACACAAATTATTTGAAAAATGATTCCAAAAATCAAACTCACATAAGAAGAATACTATATACCAAACTAGCCAAAATCAAGAAAATGAAGAAATGTATTCAAAATAAATATCAATTTCCCATAAAGTCCACAATATATCATCCCAACTCAAGAGTCATTTAACTACCACTACAAAGTCTAATACATCGCTACATAAATTATTCATACCCACTTTCCATTTTCATTGATTATATCATGAGCATATCAACAAATAACTAACACTGAAAATGGTTTTTATAAATATAACTCGCATGCAAAAGTATTTGTGATCGAAGAAAATAAACTCATTTAGAAACTATCACTTATTATTTTCATAAAATTTACCATGTACAAACCAAAAAGACTCACTTCTATGTGAAACATTATAGAGGTGTATATAAAGCCTATGTAGGTAAATTCCTTGATTTTATTTTAGTTACAGGTCTGAAGAGTCCAAAAATTTCTTCCTTATCCCCATCGCTCAATTAACAAGCTAATAAAGGATCAACTTTGCATGCTCAGTACAGAAAAATGAGAGAGATTCATGGCCTAATATTTTTGACATATTAGGGGGGTCCTAAAGGTATTTAAATACATGTAAATATTCATTATATTTGTGGCCCCTCTTTTATGATTTTTTTTAAGAAGGTAGGGTGGTTTAAAACTATCTATAAACCCAAAAAACTCAATTTCTCTCCTTGAAATGATTGTTTCAAATTGTTTATAAGCATGTTAGGAACTAGAGAGGATATATAGGGTATATGCATACATCTCACATATTTTCCAAGACACACTTGGCATGTGTGAGTCTAATTTTGTAAGAAAACTCCTTTTACACAATTTGCAAGATGACTGTCATGGTATTTAATTTGTTTCAGGGTTTTTAATAGTCAAAGAATGTGGATTAATGTTTCCCATCACATTTAAATCCTAATTTTTTTTATATCTCCATCATTTATTTACCATTTATTCACTCTAATACCATTCTCTCCAAGAAATATGCAATGTTTTCTCACTTTGAAGACTGTATGTGAAGGTTTCTTTCATAAAAGTGGTTTGTAAAGGTCTTATTTTACATTGCCAAAGATGTATGAGTTTATTAACCTCATGAGATAGGTAAGGAGGCATGAAGAGATAATCTCAAGATCAAGAGATCAATTTTACACCATATGAAGGCCTACACATGAGATATGTATACCTACACGCCTACAGACTTGTAGGTTTTACTTCATGAGATATGTATTGAAATATACATTAAAAATGTGTTTAAAGGTCTAAAAAATGAGGTAAATATAGTGTTTTCACACTTAGTGTAGTTCAAGGTCAGTGGAGAAGGTATGGTCTTAAGGCTCAAGGTTAAAACACATAATAACCACATACATGTAGATAATAAGACTTGGAGAGTTTGAGGTTTTGAGATAGCATGAAGAAAAAATGATAATGGACATGTGTGATTAAGGAAACATAGAGATACATTTAGCTGTAGTCTAAAGCCTACAATGTACTCACATTGGATGATCAAGTCCATTGAAGAAGTAAAGGACTCAAACAAACCTACATGCATAATGTAGGTAGAACATGTAGGCTTGAAGAAACGGAAAGTGTTAATTATCCTATAGATAACTAGATTGAATATGAAAAATATTTCAATGAAGTTCAATCACTATTAAAGTATCAATGATCTGGTTCAAAAGGGCAGGTTTTAAGGTGAACACTCAAAAGACTCTCAATGATCACCTATAACCATGTATTAGACATGAGGAAGAAAGGGGTACTCTTGGGAAGATATGAGGTTTAATATAAAGTGATATGTTTCAACAGAAGACACTAAGTTCTTAATAAAGTATTAGAGGTCCTTGAGTGTCTTAGTGACTTGTAGAGGAGTCTCTAAACTTCAAATGTAACCAAGAACCCAAATTATTACCTAGCGGTGTGCTTAAGCAACTCAATCTAGTTTCAAGCTTGAAAAGAGGATATAATTCATGATAATGGAATTAGATTTTATGTAAGTGAATGGACAAAGGATAATAGGTAATTTGAGATCAAAAGATACCTAAAAATAATATAGAGAGGATGATCAAAATAAGGAACACTTGATCCATGCGTACAAACAATCAAGTAATCCTATAGTCCTATCTTCCTACATAAAAGATGTATATTTGGTTTGTCAGAGAAGAGGTATATAGGGAGAATAAAAAAATATTAAACTCACCTTCTAATGATAGCATGAACCTACATGGTCTCTAGGGTCAATGAAAATAGTGGCAAAGTTGATAGGCCTATTTAGGCCTACTAAACTCAAAACCAAGCACACAAACCTTGTTGATGTGGGTTTTATTCACACTAGAGAATCTTAAATGAGTTATCCTCTAACATTTTTAGATCTTTATGGAATGAGGTTCCACTATGGGGTGTGATTTATAGGTATGTAGTTATAACAACTAGGTGATGGAATAAAAGGTTGAATTTATGGATAGTTTTACCATATTTTATGGATGGATGTGTGGAATCTAATATAAATTAATCACTAAGTGAGTTGGATGGGTGGGGAATTACTCTATGGTGAGTATATCTAAAATAAACTAAAAAAATGAAAGAAGATTAAGAAAAAAAAATAATGCTATATGTTCCTATAATGTCACTTATAATACTATTTCTTTGGTGGACAAGCATCTCCAAGACCAGTGTTTTGCATTTGAAGATATTGCACACTCACAAAAAAGCACAGTTAGTAGTATGAGAAAACATGTATAGGGAGATTACTAATCTCAACTTAAGGTTGATATCCTTAGGGTTACTATTGGATACCCTTATTTGGAATGTTACATCTTAGACCAAAAAGTTGTCTAGAGTAGCTATAACTCATACCTAAATGACTATACCAAACGGAATACATGTCTACACACCTTGTATTATCAATTTAACTTGTACTAACTACTTAAAACAATGAAATTTATAAATACTCAATTGATGTTTCACATATAATATAAATATTCATTAATTTAAAAAATCAAATTCATCTATAGCATTGGCACACTTTAGAATTATTGAATCAATACAAACAAAGAAACTTAAATTTCATTAACACAAAAAAGGAAGAAGAAAGACCAAACATAGTTGCATGACAATCAATCTCTTGATCTCTTCTTATATATTTATTAAAAACTTTAACCCTTTGAAAAGAGGGTTTTACATGTTTTTAAATGACTTGGTAAAGGTATCACCTCATCCTCCAAGTATAGAAAATCTTTGGCTACATCAGAATAACTAGAACATAATTTCTAGTTTGATACAAAACTAAATGTTATAACTTATGGATTATAACAGACATGCAACATGTGCATGTTGGAAAAAATTAATTTGTTTAATTACAACATGGATGTAATAAAACTTAACTAGATATTTATAATCATTACATTAAAAATTACACAAAAATAGAATTCAACTAACACTAACTTGGTTTCTACTTGACACATCTTATTAGTGTTTTTGGAACTATAGTTGTAACTAGGGTCAAGCTAGTTATAGGAGTTAAAGTTGTTGATGTAGAAGATGTGGTGACTAGATGTTGGGGAAGAACTCATAGATTGAATTAGATTTATAATTTAAGTTGAGATGAGAGGAGAGTTGATGCACTTGTTGAGCTAGAAGGGACTAAAGTTGATAGTGTTTTTGTAGTTGGTGCATTAGGTGGACCTAAGATGAGCTAATATGTGGAATTTAGGTTGCTTTCTTCTTCACATCAAACTCTTGATAATGTTTGTATCCTTTAGCATGTTTCACTCAAATTAATTTCATATCAATGAGACAATGTTTAGTTACCCTGTTTTCATGTCTTTCTAGCCTCATATGCTCTATTTGGTAGCTCAAAAGCCTACCTAAAAGACCTCCACTTAAGTTACCTTATTATTTGTTATACATAGATTTGATTCAATATCCTCTAGACTCAGTCCTTGTAAGATTTTTTTGAAATTATTTAAATCTTATTATATCATTTGATCAAAAATAACACACGATACTAATTTCCTAGTGTTATCTCTTACCCCTATCAATTTTAGCTCATCCAAAAAATTATTGTGTTTTCCTTGTTCTATGAGATTTTTACCTAAAGCATCGACAACACTCACCCAATCCTAAGACTCTCAAGTCCTTATGACTACTATATTTAATGTATTTTTTTACTCTAAAGGAGTCACTAGATTTAAATGGTTGAATGCCTTATTAGGAGAATACAACATAAATAAATGCAATTTGTCCTCATCTTCTTTGAGAAATTTAAATAATTTTGTTATTGCAATTACATGTGGACCTAATTGGACTCTCAAAGAATGAATGGTATCCAAATTTTCATATAATATTAATGCTGAAATTCGTACATCTTGATCTATGCTAGAGGGAACACAAATTTCTTTTTGCTAATCTCTAAGAGTCTCTAACTCATCTTCTAGTTATTTTATGGGCTACTTTATTCCCTCATGGATGGCCAATACTCCTTTAGTGTGTATCTCCATGTATGACTTGAGATCTTCAATGTACGTGGAATGACCCTTCCTTTTATCCCATATTTTTGAAAGAGATTAAATATCTTCTCTTTCTTCTAGGATTAAGCCTATGCCACTACTATCCTCTATCTTCCTCGTCCTTACCCTTTGTACTGAGGTTTCTACTTTATCAAAGAGAAATATAATAGTGTGAAACTTGGTGACCTTTAAATTATTCCTCTTAGAAGATGATGCTCTTAACTCCTTAGCCCAATATGTAAGAGTCAGCTTTGATGGATACAATGACTAGGCTTATATTTGTGTATACTTTTCAAGCTCAAGTTCAGGCCTAGTAGATGGCTTAGGCATTGAAGGATAAATTATCTTGGACCAATATACATCCCATAAGTGTGAAATGGGATGCATAAAATCAATAGGATTTTTCTTGGGGGGATCTTGTTTCCACCATTGTTTTGGTTTGTATTATTCCTAATCAAAGTAATGGTGAACCCAATTGAGTAAAGGAGGCTACCACTTGGGTAATGGGTTTGTTGTTGGATGTGGAAGGATAGGTGGAGATGAAAGTAAAAGTGGTTTAGATTAAAGGAATAATGTTTGGAGGAATGGATACTATAGGAGTAGTGGTTGGAGGAATGGATACTACAGGAGTAGTGGTTGGCAAAATAAAAATAGGCCTAGTAGATATAGGAATAAAAGTGGAAAAAACTAGAAATGGCATAAATAAACAACTGGTAATGACATAATAGGAGAATGGCCTAGGGGAATAGTAAATATATCACACTTAACATATTGGTTACCACTAAGGGGTACCTTTCCTTTTAATCCTTTCAATATCAGTACTTTTACTTGTTGTATCTCCTCTTCATCCACTTCATGGCTTGGTTCACCTTCAACTAAAGGTTGTTCTTCTCCACTAGTTACCTCTATGAATGGAGTTTGTGGTATTTACACCTTGGGTATAATTTAATATCAAAGTGTTATCCTATCAGCTTATGGTGTAATCACTTATTAGGTAGGATGGGGAAGAGTTGTATTTTATGTTATGGCTATTAAAGCTACCATAGTAGGTCCCATCTTTTCCTTATTAGAGGAGTCCAAGAAAATTATCTCCACCTCTACCCAAATTATTTTTTCCTTCTTCTACATTATCTCTTCTACTAATTCATGTTTGGCATTCCTCAATTCAATAATAGATGTTTGAATTAGAAGAGTCTATTCTTCTATTTCTTGAGTTGCAATTGATGTCTCTTCTAGTACTTTCTCTTCTTCATGATCCTTAATAGTTGATGTTTCCCCTACCATTTTATCTTGTTATTTTTGATTTGTCATCTTAGTAGGTGGTTTTTTGGGGTCTTGAATTTGATCTGTTGGTAACTGGTAAGGTCTACCACTCTAAAAATCAAAGTATATCCATCTCCCTAGTGGTGGGATCATAATTTTTTCTTAACCTAGTGTAAAGGAGGGGTCTTCTTGTATTACCCTTAATAAAACTTCACTTAGGTCAGTAGTCTCATCCCTTTCCTTTACTTCATCATATTTTTCATTAAAAAATAAGAAGTCATGTTAAAGGTTCATGATTATATGGGATAATGAGATTGTGAATCTTTTGTTGTACTCTCTTGTGAGGGTCCTAATCTGCATGGGGTAGAATAACTAAGGTATAAACCTTCCTTACATTCCTAACCTCTTTGAAATGTTTTATAAATGTACAATGCATCCTCCTAATAGTGAGATGGGATATATGGAAAGTGATTTTCTTACTCTTTGTCAATTTCTCATCTATATCATTCCATATTTGGAAATCAATCTCTTGCTCGACAACTTTTTATAAGACAAATTTGGGGAGCCAAAGAGGGTCTACCCTATGTCCAACAACCATGATAACTGTATAATATAGGTATAGCCAATAATCACCCAAATTCATGAGTGTATTAGAAATTCTCTTTGAAATATTGGACAAAGGATGTCCATGAATGGCCATCTAAAGTTGAGGATATAAGTCCTCTACAATTCTAGAAATATTCCTCACATATGCATAGATGTGGAAAAAATAATAAAATTTGTATATTCTATTCTTGATAAAATCAAGGTTGGGATTATATAAAACCCTATTATGTTTGTAAATAGTCCCCATGACTACATAAAAAATATATGACATCATATATAAATTCCCACCTTGGGGCATCTTGGCCTTGTATAAAATATCTTCATGTAGGCAAATGTAGAAACCTAAAAGTGGCAACCAATGGCTTCATACTTGAATTTTGATGAATTATTACTAACCTTTGCGCATCTAGCCTAAGAATTTCCAAATGTCAGCAGATTTGTATTCGTCACATGCAATTAAATCAATTTGGCCCAAAAATAAATTAAATAGATCAAATACCCAAATAAATTAGATCAACACATGATAATTATTAAAAATATTAAAAGGGATTAATTAACATGAAAATCTTAATTGAATTTATCCTTGAGAAATTAGATGAATTATCAAAAACTAAAATTCAAAATCAAAGAATATCTTAGGAAGTAATCATTACTTTTTGTGAGTTGTCCAAAATGTAAAATATCTCAAAGCACACCTATTCCATGCTAATCATGAGGTTTGGACACCTTTTAACTCTACCAAGGGTAATTAAACAAACCTAGGTTAGAATTTAACTCATTCCAAGTTGATTTCAAAACCCATAAATACAAGTATTTACCTCTCCATTTAGAGAACTTGGACATAGTAATGTTATACTGCAAGATTTAGGGAATGAAACAAATACACAGTGCTTTAATGCAAAAAATAAGCCAAGAAAAGCCATTTCAGGCCATATAAAATCCAAATCTGAGCCAAACATGGTGCCAAGAGGAGATGGAGATAGCCAATCCCCATTGATGAATACTTCTTCAGTACAATCCAAGCAAGCCAAATGAATAAACCTCTTAGAGCATTCAAGAAATTATTAAAGAATTGTGTGAGTTATTTCCATTTTTAGTTGTGCTTTGTTTATTTGTGTTTCTTCACCATGATCCTCCCTTTTATCTAAGAAAGATAGTGTTATTCTTTTTCATGTGTTTGTTTTCATTTTGATTTATTTTCATTATGAAGCTAACATATTATATAACCACCCTTCTTGGATTCCTTGATCACAAATGGCATTCCCAGTGGGATCATAAGCACCCCTCTTACCAAAGAGATGAATATGTAAGGCAAAAACTAAGAAATGGATGCTTGAATATCTTTAAAATTATATTTCTAACCTTGTTTTGGTTGTATTTTGGTTTATTTATTTTTCTTGAATTTACACATACACTGATAACAATTAGGTGTAACCAACATTAGTTTGGCCTAAAATGACCATGGTTCTACTCAACCAACCTTGATTCTATATAAACCATCGATGTTCAAAATTTAGGGGGGAAATGGCTCTAAATATTGTATTTTAATTATTTTTAGCATTCCTTTTCAGGATTTCTTGGTTTCAAAAGCATTTACATTTATTGACTAAACTTTTCCTTATAGGTTTTCTTAAGATTTTTGCTAACCAGGATTAACCTAACATGATTTTGTTTCATTTTGGTTTTTAATTCAAGTTTTTAGGTGATTTAAAATGGTCTTAATATATCAACATCAGTTTTAATCAACTGACCATAGTTACTTGCACCATCACCAGTCAACTCTAACTAGCCATGATCATTATGATTTCAAAAAAATAAAACTCAAGAGATAAATTTCAAACATCATTTACCTATCCAATAAATTACTTCAAGGTGGGACATTAGTATCTAAAAGTTATAGATTATGGGCATGATTTGGAACACCAATTTTCTTATTTAGACTAATCAAACTTTTCATTTTGGGTTTTTAAAAGGAATTAGTCAAATATTACACATTTTAATTTGGGTCCTAACATATACATGTTAAATCTTAAACACTTGATATTTGGTGCTTGAAAGGAGTTAGGATTGTTGATGTTTATAAACACTTAATTTTTAGTGCTTAAAAATAATGGCTAAAGCTTAAACACTTACTTTTGGTGTTTAAAAATGAACTTAGGCTAAATATTCCACTTTTGGACTTTTGGGATTAAAAAAAACATAGATGCTTTTATTTAATTTGGTTTTATTTTTTTTATTTTTTTCAATATTTCACACTTACTCCAAGGGGCTAAGTAATGAACATCATCATATTTCAATTTTGTGTCCAAAAATCAAACTTCACTTGTAATTGTTTGCAAATTATTTGTTGATTGTTTATTTTTGTTGAAATAATAGCACATGTATGCTCTCTCCCTATCCTTATAGGGAACTTGTGGGATCAAAAGAACCTTTTCATTGCATTTAGTGACTAGTCCAAGGAATGTCAATAAATTTGCCTAGGATCTACCCAAACCTACATGGTATTAGGTGATTTAAAATCAATCCTAAATTCTTTATACTTATAATTTATTTTCAAACATTTTGGATTGTGAAGGGGATGCCATTACCTCTCATGAGTTCTCTAGGGAAGCATTGACCTGGGGATTCATCTCCTGATAGTATTTCAACCACAATACATATTGGGGTATACAAAGATAGGAATGGATACTGCTAAAGCTAGGGGTTGAATGGCTAACCTCTCCTTTAGTAATGAAGGTGTGAGTTAGGTCTGGTCAACTATGAGATACCATTGAGAATTCCAATGATGGTATCATCATGCAAAGGAATAAACCCTTACATGATAAGTTGACTAGTATGAACTCAATTGACATGATGTTTTTCTTGTGTTAACCACACTTAAGATCAATCTAGATGTTCATAACTTGTATGTTTTAGTCAACCCCACTTTGCCACACCTTAATAAGATATAGGATAATATTCTTGGTTACATTTTTATCATTTATTATTTTATTTATTAGTGTGTTAAATCTAAAACATTTTTTTTTAAAACCATGTCATGAATGATTCTTGTGTCCAACATTACTCCATTATTTGAGGAGATGTTATGCCATCTATTTGACACCTTGATTTAACTCAGAAGACTTTCATGTCAAAAATATTGAGTATGGCCCTTGATTAAGATGCATAACATTATTATACCTAGATAAATTCAAGTCTTTTTCCCTAAAAGTATTATAAACATAATATTATCGTATATGTTGGGAGTGATAATGTTGTTACACTACCCAAATTATTTCAAAAGACTTGTCTTGTCTTGTGTCCAAATTATCGTTATTTGAATGAATAATTTGTGAATTTTTGGATATTTGTTTACAATAGTCATGTTGTTCAAATTTTCATAGCTTATTGGTCATTCAAACTCCAGTTTACCTAAGTTGAGTCTTTGATTAACTTTTACAAGTTCAGAACCAAACATTGATTGATTTATGTTTAAGCCTTGATATGTAGGGGTTGATACATAAATATTTATCTTTTAGGTTACATAAATTAGGTTAATTCACTACTAAAGTTTGGAAACTTTATTATTTATGCCTTTGTTTTATAGAATCAATCTATCTTTAGAGTGCCTTTTTTTATTTTTTATATCAATTTGATCATGTTTTTGTCTAAAATTAAGTGCCCAATCTTTGTCAAAATGTTCTAAGTTTGTTAGATTAAAATATCATCATCATCCTTTATTTAAAATCTAGATTTTGATGCCATGTTTGGAAAAAATTCCTAAAATATCCTATTTGAGCCTAGCTTTTGACTCTGCATTTAGACAAAAGACCTAGTAATTTTTCCCTTTCCTAGTTTTAGACCTATTTGGAACATATTTGAACTTAGAGTTTAGAATCTTGTCTTTAGTTAATTTTGTTTAACCTTATTTGTGTGAAAAATTTAATGTTAGACATTTGATAGTAAACTATTTTTTTTACCAAGTATTTTCATAGACATTTTTGGAGATACAACTCCACTTCTTTTAAACAAGTTAAACCAATTTTGAGCCTTTTATCCTTTGGAAATCATTTTCAGAATTTGTAGAACTCTAACTCTTTTTGATGATAATCATCATTGATGTGGATATGTCTAGATACACTTATGGTAGAGTCATGTACAATCCTGTTATGATGGAATGGCCACACAAAATGACTTTGATGAGTATGGCTTATTTGAAGACCCTTATGAAGACAATATGGTTTGTGAGAAGGATTCTTATCCTCTTTACCATAATCAATCTAGGGAAAAATGTCAATAACCTACTTACAACCCAAGATAAAATACATATAAGAACAATGATACTTTAATTTGGGATGAGGATCCATACCATCCTTACAATACTCAATCCAAATGGGAACAAAACCAAAATTCTCAAGTGCAGGGTGTATTGATCCATTCTTCAAGCTAGTTGTGGTGTTATACTCATCCTAATCATGTCACCCAATCCCTAACATATACTATTAACCCTCCTTTAGAGTGTTTGAGATACTAAGCTCCAAAACATCTAAGGAATACCATTACCATTCTAGGACCTCATCCTTTGGCTTATGCAATCAACTAGGCTCCATAATGCCCCAAGCTTATAATTCTAAGACCTCATCTTTTGGATTGTGAAATAAACCAAAGTCTATGGTGCCCTAGCATTATCCCTTCAATAACTCATCCTTTGGCTTGTAATATAAAACAAGCTTCATAATACCTTATCTATATCATTTAAAGACTCCATTCTTTAGCTTGTGTGAGTAATCAAGCTCCATAATGCCCTACCATCTATATACCAAGACCTCATCCTTTGGATTGTAAAAATAACCAAGATCCAAAACACCCTCTCATTATCAAACCATCAATCATTATTGAACTATTGCCAGTCATTCCCCACTTTAGAAAACCCCAACTAATTATTTAACTGATCCAATTAGTACCTCAATTGAGCTAATCAGTACCTCTCTAACTAATCCAATAATTTGAGGACCAAGTTTTAATAAAAACTAGTATTTTACAACCAATTGTAAACCACGACTAAGATAATCAACCAATCCATGATGTTTTTGTTGAACCAATAGTTTTTGATAAGTTAACCTATGATGAATCACCTTTTATTCCTAGTCCTATTTTTCAAGATCCTCCCTTGAGAAAATAGTCTTTGAGGAGTTGTATCTTGACCCTAATCTCATTGTTGAGGAATATCACTTTGAAAAATTATTCTTTATAGAGCCCATCATGCCATCACAAGTTGTTACTTGTCCAAAACTAAACATTCAATAAGACATCATTGAAGCAACATCTATACCAGATGAAGAATAAAACTTGAAGTTAGGCTTTATTCTTGAACCAACATCATATTTAGCAGTAGAAGTAGAGTCAACATTTGTCTTGAAATTAGATTTAAGGTCCACTAAGTCAAAATTAGAATACGTTCATGGATATTAAAACATTGGTTATGCATGCCTTACAGATCAATTTGAATATATTTATGATCTTTCTATAGTTTTTTAGGATCATTACTTTAGCATCAACACAAGTTATCCTAGTATCTTCTATGAGGATTGTGAAACCTTTCACCATTTCATTACCATTCCATAGGCCATTACCACCAAAAAACATAACCATTTTATTGACATTCCACCTCTCACAAGTGTCAATTAAGACCGATGGAATCAAACCTTATTTAAATACATCCATGATGATATATTATATAAATAACATCAGGGAAACCAAGACTAAATTCATGCAAAAGAAGAATAATCTCCTAGTGAAACATTCTTAAAGGTGTTAGGGGTAAATCAAAGTTCAAACTTAGTATCTTCTAGTGAAATCTTTTCAGAAGCACTAGTAGATAATCAAAGTCAAAAATCAATACTCCTTAGTAAAACCTTCTTGGAGGCACTATGGGATAATCAAGACAAATTCATTGGTGAAAACCTCTTTAAGGCACCGATAACTAAGTGAAAAATTTATTCACTGCTCTATGAAGACATTATCAAAGATCAAATCAAAATAACTTCCAATCTATAGCCTAATAAAATGGTAACTACTTTGAATCCCAAACAATAAAAAAATATAGTGATCCTATCAAGAGAATATTTAAAAGTCTTCAATATCCAAAGTTATGTTGAATCTAGAATTAGTAACATTATGTGTGCCTAAAAAACCTTATCATCATTTATTACCCAACCATTATACATGCCATTATCATCTACCATTCCATTTACTAATCAAACATATCAACCAATATTTATCCCTATTTATCATCTATGGATGTACTTTCATTTGCAAAGGATACAAAGATATCTTATCTTGAATCTTGAAGGAAATAGAATCAATGACCAATGAAGATCACAAAAATATTCTTGGCATCTAAATTTGTAACTAATTCTTGATAGAATAACTATTTAGAAGATGTGTGGGCTATCAATTTACATGATTAAATATTTTGGTTGTATAATTTGTTGATCAGGAGGTACATATCCACATAAATAGGAATAATAGACTCAAAAACCATACCCAGGCCAAAAACATAAAAACCAAAAACCATCATCAACCAATAACATTTACCATGCCATTTATACCTTGCCATTATTTAGTACCCTACCATTCACCTTGCCTTATCACTTGGGGGAAACCCTCTTACCATTATATATAATTACCATCATCATCCTAAAAACTACCATTCTACCTTTCTATAATTATATCACTTTGGTGTCCTACCTTCCATTATATCAACTTAAAATCTTTTGATCACTCCCTACCTATCTCATTTGACCTTGGTTCATCCCTTAGTTTTAAACTTGTAGCATAAATAATCAGATCAATTGTAGTAGTTGTTTCAAGCATTTTAGAAATAGGTAGTATTTTGGATTAGTATGATAGAATTTTTGGTAGTTTCATATTTCATTTATTGTTTCTTTATAATCATGTTTATTTATGTGATCCTGATCATATCTACCTATAGGGGCAAATCAATGTCTCACCATTATTACTACTAATTATAACTACCTATGGGTAAATTAGTATCATTGATATGATCTATTTTATCCTATTTATAACAACCTATGGGAAAACTAGGGGAAACATTTGTTTATTATTCCTTGACATACCAACTTTGCCATTTCTATGGTGTACTGTGTTATTATGCCAATTTTGCCTATTTTGTCTGAATTGGCTTCTACACTAGTCAGATTCCTCTACTATAAAGTTAAATTACAATGAAATAAGGCCATTTTGGGATAATGTGGGCCATTCTCAATACTTATTGATGTTATCTTAGTCCCACTTTCCATACACTCTCTCAATTTTATGATAAACCTTTCAGTTAGAAAAATCTCACCATCTTGTGAGCTTGGTCTGTTTAGTGTCTTGTCATTCTTGATCGAGTTGAGATACTCTAAAATTCCAAAAACATTTGAAAACCATTTATAAAAATAAAAAATAGAGACCACTTCATTGCTTTAAGGATTCTAAGAACCCTCAATAAGTCACAAGAAATCACTTATCACTTAGTTTCCCCATTCTTTTCGGGCTTTTATCCCAATCTCTCACCATTTTTAGAGTTCATTCATATTCTTCTATCACATCCATCATGTTTGTTTTTTTATCATGTTTTTAAATCCCATTTCTTAGGAGAACTACATTTGGCCTAAAATTTTGGTGTATCATCACATCCATGAAACTATGTGTTGATGTTTCTAACTGTCTCACAGGGGCTCTTAGTGTTGATGAACACTTATCATTTTAGGATCCTGAGGATCTAGGGTATGAGCTGTACTTTATCATAATTTGGGATTTATATGGTGAAATAGAAGCAGAGTGTGAGAGTTGTCCACAATATTTGTTTAATTTTGTGGTTGGGAGCCACCAGGGTCTTGTATATTTGAAACTTTGTGATATTTATGATCCACAAACTAACCTAAGTGGATATTAACAATTATATTAATCTAAATTGATATTTGATAAATAAAATAGAAAAAAGGAGGGTAAGGTACAAAACAAAATATGATAACAAGCTTCCATCTCAAATATCATGACAAGGTTCTAATTGGTTTGATCATACATGAACCAATTTATGATGTAAAATAGTATGAACCTAAAAGACTAGGAAAGCATCAAAGGAAATATATAAATAACAAGAACTAAATTTAATTTAAAATTTTTACTAATATAACATAAATAACATGAACACATCCAAATATAGATAAAATGAAATGAAGTATACCTAAGATCTTAAAGTTAATTTAGCATAGCAAAAATTAAAAACCTTATGATAGAAAATGTAGCTCAAAATACAAAGAACCATTCAAATCTAAGATATTAACATGAAATTGAGAGATAACATTAGATTTTAACATAGTATTCAGATAATCCTTTTAGAATTCCTTAGTTTTATAAAAATGTTGTATTGTATTTAATTTCTCAGAGTTCCTCCCTTAAAAAATGGTAACCCCATGCCTATTTAAAGAGAACATAGGTAGTGTATCAGTTAACTTCTTGAAACATCTAAGTATAAGATAAGGACAACTATCCTTAATAAAATGATTACAATAATCATGACCTCTTATGTCAAATTTGACAAAAAGAACCAATATATGCTAATAGACTAGCATATATGCATTAAAAAAGAATATTATTTTCATATTACATTAGTGGATCCTCTTTCTTATCTTTGCTTTAGGATTTCATTCACCCTAGTGTGTTATTCTTTAATTAGCTCAAAATCTATTACATGTTTCACCAAACAATCCTCTTCTTGATCTACTAATGTATTGAATTCTTTGTCACTTTTGGCCATGAGTTCTTCAATGCATTATGCCTCTAAAATCTTCCTTTCTAAGGTAAGGATGATTTCAAGGACCTTATGATTATCCTTGATAGACTGGCCTTGGTTATCTTTGATGTTCTAGATAAGGACATTAACCCTTTGCTTGAATTATTCATCATTTATTAGGCCCACGGTAATGGGTTGAGAGTGGTTTGCCAACAAGGTCTCCAAGAACTTCTCCATTATGTCTATCAAGTCCTTGTGCTCATTAATGAAATTGTTGACACTATTATACCAAGTGGCTAGGTCATATATTTTATCCACTATGACTCTTAGGAGGATGTTAAAATGTCATAGTTTGATGATTTTGATGTCTTAGACCTATTTTATAGTATGCATTTTGATCAATTCAACTGACTAGTCTTTAGAGTCCTACCATTGAATGATTAATGCTTTTGTTATTTCAACTTGATGGGTCAAGGTACATAACCTAAGATTCATGGTCTTTAATCCTTAAAATATGTCAAGAAGAGACTTATTCAACATCTTCAATATGTCCTTAGGGACTAAAAATTTAGCTTGTGCTTCCAAGTCCTTCTCCTTTTCTAGGTTGATGATTCTTTGTTTCATTCCCTTGACCCTAGCTAAGGTTATTGTTGATTGGGCCTTAATAAAACTTATTATGTTCTCTTGATGTATGGGGTGTTCCCCTACTATTTTACCTTGCACATGAGTTAGATCCACAAAAGGCTCCACTCTTTGGAAGGTTAACTCCCCAGTACCTATAGTGGCCTTCTTTGTTATTACCTTCTCAAAATCAATTGTATCTAGATTGTACTACATAGTGGCTATTGGTTTAGATAATTTGGGTACCTCTAGGATCTCAATCCAAGTACCACTTGATGTTCTAAGATCCTTCATTCCTTTTCCACTCTCTTTAGTTGCCTTAATAATCATCCTTTCTTCCTGCTCCTTTATAAGCTTTATAATCTATGGTTTGATATCATCATGGGTATCAATACTTGTAGTGTTGGTAGGTGACAATGAATTTCACTAGGATGGAATCTTTTAGAGATTTACATAAATGAACTAGTTAGGGATGACAGGTCCATGTATAGGGAACTAATCACTAAATAAGTTAACTTCACTAGTATTATGGGTCTATGTCACTTTTGTCCTTTTGGAGGACCTAGGAATAAGAGCCATATTTTCTTCCCTTTTATTTTGTGAGATAAGGACTAAATCCAAAACTATTTCCTTCGCATTTTCTATCTCACCTACCTAGGGTTCTTCAACTTGTGCCAACTCAACTATGACTTCCTTGATTCCTTCATCTTTTTAATCTAACCCATAGGTCTTTTCAATATCTTTGAAGAATTATTCAACTATTTCATATGGTTTTAAGGAAACACTATCAATGTTCTATACAAGAGAAGGTTGTCTTGGAGGTGGAACTAATGATGAAGGACCTTCTCCTAGCCTTTTTTCTAATTTCCTCTCACTAGGTCCTTGAATTTGGAGAACTTGCTATTTTGGTAGTCCTAGAGGTGCACTTGAGGTAGAAGGTAATAGATGATAATGCAATGGGTTCATCTACTATATTTCTCTAATTAGCTTCTCCTCTCGTTACAATCTATGCTTAAGTTTGAACCCATGTTTCCTGCACCTGGCTAGCACTTCCTCAAAGTTTATAGCCGTGGTATAGAGATGGTCATATGGGTCAACCCTATGCTCTTAGGACACCTTGGTCAGTTGCTTGGATTTTAGATGGATGAAAACTTTGCTATTTGGGTCCCATTTTTTAAGCTCATAATTTTGAAAATAGAAGGCATTTCTATGTTTGGACATAATGTCTAACTATATCCAACCATGGATCATGATTTTTCCAATCAATAATGAAAAAAGATGCAAAATTTCTTTCATCTTCTCTTTTAATACATTATAAATCCATTGGAAAAGTTAGGAAGCAATTTTTTATTCAACCAATTTGGTGGGGACATGAACTAGCAATCTATATGGATGTGTCATGACTCATTCCATTCTAATGATGGAGTAATCTGGGTAATACCATGTCACCCATGGGATCTACATATTTATTGATGAGGGGGTGCACTTAAGAATGGGGTTCCCTATGATAATCTTAACCAATGTAGGATATATGCAATCACAAATGAATTACATGTGACCCCTCTATTTAAATATATATAATTTTGAATAATGATGGGATATGGTTATCTTTCTATGAG
This sequence comes from Torreya grandis, assembly GCA_037957365.1. Taxonomy (NCBI): domain Eukaryota; kingdom Viridiplantae; phylum Streptophyta; class Pinopsida; order Cupressales; family Taxaceae; genus Torreya; species Torreya grandis. The sequence continues at coordinate 3,902,511 of JARHVA010000801.1, forward strand.
AGGACCAATTCTTGATATTAGGAATATGGGTGGAGTCTATCAATGAGTTAAATAGATATGAAATCATGGTGAATTATTAGTTGGTCTTATTTTTTATGCCATAGAATTGTCTTCCTAAATTGATGTAATTCTCTAATAGGTAGAGTTATCTTCTCTTCCACCATGAAATATATGTAAGAAACCAATTTGGGATTGACGTAGGTTGTGTTGGCTTCCCCTAAATATCTATTCTAAATGGTCATGATGATCTTGATGCCTTCCCTAAATTATATAATAGGTATCTTCCTGGCATGTTTCCTAGATATGTAGGTTCCCTCATTTAACTAAGGTCTTAGAATAGTGTCTAAATTATGCTTGATTTTCCACTCCTTGATGGTGGGGAGATCTATATGAGTCATAGGTAGTTTATAGTATCCCTAAAAATATATAGGGGTAATGTATGATATCCCTTTTGACACATCTTCCATAACTATCCAATCACCATCAATTCTACAATTGACAAACATAGGTGTAATGATATCTATGTAATGGAGTACATCTAGTTTTATAACTGCTCGATGGAGATCTGACCTCTAAATTGAAACCAAGTCATAAAATTTCCTATTGTTTACTATGATCCTTTGTTTATTGGAAGTGAGAGGCTACATTTCGTTAATATCAAAGATCTTAGACCAATTCTTCATTATATTGTTGAGTTCCCCATTTTCTAATTTTGTTCCTCCAAAATGTCTTCCCTCATTATCCATAGATAAATACAATTTTGGCTCTTGTTTACATTTTTACCTAGTTTTTTCCATGATTCCTTAATTTCCTTGGGTGTATGACTACCTTTTATTTGATGAGGATGAAATTTGAGCTTGTTTGATGTAATTATGTCTCAATAGTCAAGAATTAGGGCTTTATGTTGTTCTGATAGGATTTCTTGGAGATTTAATGGTGAAGGTGGTAGACTTCGTTAATTTGTTCATGACTTAGATCTTATGGATATTATTACTTGTGCAAATCCTATATTTTTGAGTGTGCCAAATCTTTGGATTTATCATTTAGTGCTTACATAGCATCTACGTGGCCCTCCCTATGAAAATCCCTTTGAAAACTACCCATTGGTTTTCAAATCAAGTCTTTTATTTTTACTCCATTGGATTAGGACCTATAAATGGGCATGAACTATTGATGAAGATATTGAAGGTTTCCTTTGATTGGTTGTTTAAATCTTGAATTACCTACTTATGCCAAGTGGCATATTTTGCTTCTTTAAGATATGACTTTGGAGTTTAGTGTTTGAATGAGAGTGGTTATTTCACATGTTGAGCTATCAGTATTTGGTGTCTTTAGTTGAAAACTCATCCTTCATTTTACTCTATTGGATCAAGACCTCTGATCAAGCAAGGTTTTTTGGATCCTATAAGATGCACATGACTTAATAAGTCTAGGGTCTTAGTAAAACATAGGCCTAAAATATATATTCCTAAGGTTTATTTATATTAATAAGCACTAAAAAAATTAATCTAAGGTATTTTATGCTATTTTTTCAATGTTAATATACTAGGATCCCTTTTGAAGGGTTTTAAAAAATACCCCTTTTTCCTAGGCTAAAAAGTTAACTAAGTTTAAATTTGATGGCCTCACTAACATCAAAGACATCTTCACAAACATTAAATGATGAGAGTGAGACTGTCAAATTTAGTCTTGAGTTTTAGTATGTGAGGTCTTAGGTTTGAGTCCTGAGGTCATATTGTGTTTACAAACATAATTAATCTTCAAATTGAAATCATGTCCTTAGTCCATATGACCACATCTCAAGGTTTATCAGTCAAAGAATTCATGCCATTGGATCATATTAGTGATGTATCAAGGGTCATTAATCATGAGCTGGGAGGTTGAAGTTGATTAAATTTGAAATTTTGGGGACTCCTTTGACTTTGTACCATTAGATCAAGATTAGAGGGTGAACACAAATTATTAAATCTACAAAAGTGCACAAATTTTAAGTCATCGATTGATCACATAAAGACTTAAGTCAAATGATTAGTCCTAATTTAATTATGTGAATAAAAATGTACAAATTAGTGCTAAAGTTTATTATGCTAAGCCTAAGGTTAAAACATTAACTCGATCCCCTTTAGAATTAACTACTATAAAATGTCAAAAATTTTGAACGAGGTTCAATTTGATGGTCTCGCTAACATCAAAAATTTCCTCATGAGCATCAAATGATGGGAGTGAGATTATAAAATTAACTACTATAAAAAAAATTTCCTAGAAAGTGAATCCAATGCATGGCTCTTCCTAGGTGATCTCATGCCATTAGATTAGCTTTATAGTGAAGCGAATGTCATTATATCTATGACTAAATCAAATTGTTAAGTTAGGACCAAATATGTATAATGGTTTAGACTAAGGTTTAAATCTTAGGATGTTTTTTTGTATAATCACCATAAAGACATTTAAGATTGAAGCTTAGGCTAAACAAAAGGCATTAACTATAAATGAAAGGGGCACATGGACTAATAATTAGGCAAGGTTAGGAGGTTAACAAAGGGGGAAAGAATTAAAGGTCTAAGTATGATTTTATATTTATGTTTTGTCATGTCAAAAACATGATCAAGCTTTAATATATAATTATACTAAAGGTTTTTTTTTAAAAAGAAATATGGTTTCCTATTAAATTTCTCTCACCATTTTTGAGTTTAAATCATAGGGATTTCTGCTTGGGAACCCTCTCTTTCTCCATGGAACTTGTACTTCATCATCTAAAGATAACCATTATTAGGGTGAGCTTATAAATCATAATCACAATTAGATATATAGAGGTTCATGTCTCTTCAAGTGGATGATCTTGAAATTTTAATAAACAATGACCTTTCCAAATCCAATTCAAGGTACATATGTTTTAAAACATTTACAAGGGTCCCTATTTTATAAAACTATAAAAAGGGGGTATGTTGGTTTGAACAAATGGAAAATCATAGGGGGAACATAGAAATATATTATAACCTAGAGACTCTAGTTTAGACCAACATATATGTCCTTTATTTCATTTGACCAAATATCATTACCTAGATCAGTTCAGGGTTAAAATGAGCCTCAAATATGTAAAATTCAAATTTTCATGTCAAATCTTAAACATACCATGTGTGTTCTTTAATTCCACTTACTATTTTTCATGAGACTTCAAGGAAAAATATCCAAGTTCATACCTTTTGACCATTACTTCTAAATTTGAGCATATTTAGATATTCATTAATAATGGTTACTCTTAGTTGAAGGAAGGCTTGAGCATTGCTCTACTACTAGCCAGACATCTGTATCCCTGATATAGATGCCTTTGGCTCCACTCATGGCCTTGATAACCTGTGAGATAGGTGTTTATAGCCTTGATGGAGGTTTCTTGAATCACCTTTGACTTCATATCTTTTGATTTAGCAATAAATCTTGTTTTGTTTTTTTGTTAATTCTTTTAACAAATTTTTAGAGCCAAGATAGCTAGGTTTAAAGGATTTGGTCAAATTTTTTGGACTTAGGATAATCACCTATAGTTAAAACCTTGATATCAATTAAGGATGTGTTTTAAGTGTAAGCATGCATATGCCTTAAAATTTTGAACTCTCCTTCCACATACATGATTCTTCTCACCAAAGAGCTTTGGTCTCAAGCAATGTTTTGGATTCTTGTGAGGTAACTGACTTCTATGTGAGTATTAAGAAAGTCTCTAGATTACAACATGATTATATATTATAGCCTTATATTCTCCTATGTAATATTTATACCCTCATTTTGAAATGCTATAATTTTAAGCAATGTAGGGAGATTATAAGCAAGAACAATCTACAAGACTTTATTGAAGCAAAAGAGCATAACCAAAATATGAATAAATCACACAACATAAAGTAAAAAATATAGACAAGAGAAGTAGGAAATAAAGTAAATATAAAGAAATATATATATATATATATATATATATATATATATATATAACTAAAACAATGAAATAAAATGAAGAGAAAAACTAACTAGCCTACCTACTCTCACCTTAAACAATCTTACAAATGTTATTCCATGAAGACTCCTCGTGGAACAAAAACAAAGTAGTGTTTGAGATATTTACCATTGGTGGGAAATGTGAATTCTAATCCTTGAATGTATTTTAAATTGAAGGTGTTTTTTTCTAAAATTTATACATGGAAATGGGCCAATCCTTAAGGGTGTAAACCTACCATGATTACCTTTAGGTTCTGATGCCTTATCCCAAAAGAGGACTAGGTCTCCTTATCTGAGGACCTTCACTTTGGACCTCTTATCAAACATATTCTCATAGTTTTTGACGTCTAATAAAGTCTAAAAATGCCTTTTCTCTAGCATCCTCCATTTGGATGATGTCTAACAACCTAGAAATGGCCAGTTTTTGGCTCTCTTCCATGTATTCTTACATGAATGTGAATGTTGGTAACTTGACGGTAATGGGAAAGATAAGTTTCTAAACACACACCAAAAAGAATGAAGAAGACCTAAGTGCTTGGTTTATACTTATCTTGTCATCCCATAATGTATACTTAAGGAATTTATGCCATGTTCTGGGTTTATCTGCAATAGACTTCTTTATGGATTTCATAAGGTTCTTATTTGTAGATTCAAAGACTCTATTTCCTTAAGGATAATTATCGGATGAAAAATTCAAAGAGATGCCATTATCATAATCCCATTCAGTCATTTATATGGATATAAATATAGATCCATTATCACAAACTAAGGAAACTAGGGTTCCAAATCTAGTGCAAATATTTTCTTCTAAGAAGTTGATTACCTCCTTTATCTTAAATTTTTTAGTGGCTATAGCTTTATTCAACTTTGTGAAATAATGTATAGTAGTTAGGACATACTTTTGGCCTTTAAAGGAATTAGGGTTAGTTACCCCCACAAAATCTAATCCCCATTATGTAAAAGGTTTGTCTACTACCATTGGTTGCAAAGGCATGGCTGGTTTTGGCTCTTTTATGATAAATATTTGACATGAGTGGGACTCCCTCACATGCTTGTGAGCATCCTTAAAAATGGTGGGATAATAGTACCTAGCCTTAAGAATATTGTAAGCTTTGCTTCTACCTGAAGGGTGTCCACTACCTAGTTTTTCATGAAAAGTGGACATGATTTGAGAAGCCTCTTCTTTAGACACACACCTTAAGTAGATCCCTTCACAAATTTTCCTATATAAGACTACATATTTGATGAGGTAATGGGAAAATTTGAGCCTTAAGTCTCTCTTATGTTCTATGGTGAGTCTTATGGGAAAACTACTATTGATAATTAGGTGGATTAGAGAGTCATACCATTCATTGGGCTGAAATTTCTACCGATGAATTTGCATGACATGAAGCTTAGGTTTAGAGTTGGAAATCATCTATACTATGTCTTGTCATTTCACCAATTTGGAAATCTTCATATCTATATCATACTCTTGTAGGACTAACATCCACTTGCCCCTTCATTCGAAAAGCTCATTCTGGCTCAACATAAGCTTTGTGGTTAGTTTTGGTAAGATGGCATGCACCTTAATTCTAAGGATGTAATGTCTAAAGTTTTTTACTACCTTTAGCAATGCATAATCTTGTTTATCAATCATGGAATAGTTTACTTGTACATTTTTAAAATTGGTTCTCATGAAGCCTATAGGGTGGTAATTTCCATCAATATTTTGAGTCAAGACTATAACCATGGTGTGGTCAAAAGAAAATGAATATAAGTAAAAGTCCTTTGAGAAGTAAGGACTTATCAAGACTGGGGCTTGAATGTTTGCCTTCTTGATGTCAGAAAATACTTTCTTGGATCCTTCATCCCATGATATTTTAGCATATTTCTTAAGCATATTATTTAGGGGTTTGACAATCTTAGTAAAGCTTAAGATGACATTCCTTACAAATTTGATCTTTCTAAAGAATTAATTTAGTTATTTCCAGCTGTTAAGTAGCTCAATATTAGAAATGGCTTACACTCTCTCAAGATATATGTAGATATCTTATTTGGTGATGACATGCCCCAATATTATTCTTTTAATAACACAAAATATGCTCTTCTTAGGGTTGATGGATATGCCATACCTCCTACACCTTTCAAACACTTGTTTTAGGTGCATGAAATGATCTTCTCTATTCTTGGAAAACACTATTAGATCATCCATGTAAATGATGATGCATTTGCCTACCAAACCTTGAAAAACATGGTCCATAGATCTCTAAAAGTTTTCCCCTGCATTAATTAGACCAAAAGGTATTCTTTTTTAAGCATATATTCCCTATCTAGTGGTGAATGTTATCTTCATTCTATCTTCTTTAACAATAAGCACTTGGTTATATCTAGAACATCCATCCAAAAAGGACATCATGGCAGATCTTGAAACAACTTGGATGACCTAGTATAGAGAAAGAAAGGGGTAATTATCCTTTTCAGAGGCTTTATTGAAATTTCTAAAGTCTATCCACAATCTGATTTCTCCATTCTTATTTTTTATTGGGACCAAGTTAGTAACCCAAATGGAATGCCTAATAGGAAAGACAATCCTTACATCCAATAGTTTCTTGACCTCCTTAAAGATCATGGGTTCTAAGATAGGGTTGAAAAGTATTTGATTCTACCTGAAAGGTTTGCAATTTTCCCTGAGGGGTATGGTATGAGTAATAACCCTTGGGTAAAATATTTTTATAACTTTATATGACCAATAAATTACATCCTTATATTTTTTAAGAAGCTCCCTAGCCTTTCTATTTTCCATTTCAATACAAGCATTTCTTATCTTCACTTATTGGGACTAATCATGTTAGCCAATATTCACTATATGATAGTCCTTACCACATACATTGGGTACCTTAGGTGTTTCATTAATCTTGTCATGATCAAACAAGTTTTCTAATGAGATCACCCATTTAGGTATCTTATTATAATTTACTTGGATGATTTTACCATTAATCTCCCTTTCAGTATAACTTTCATCATCTTCATCAATGATGTGAGTTTTAAAGGCCCTAGAATTAGTCAAGAAATCTAGAATTTATTGATCATCATTGAAGACTTGAAAATGATTAAAATTATTTTTGACTAAGGGGCATTGTACTATCTCAATGTTAAAGTTGGGGGAATTATGATTGGGCATGAGATTAGCTACAGTAGAGACAAGCTCATCATTAGATTTATTTTCTTCCCTAGGGATAAACATAATGTTGAAAGCATCAAAAGATTCTACCAAGTCCCAAACTCTAAAATTGTACCTCTTAAGGTAAGATATCTTGTATTGGTACTTTCTCCTTACTTGATTAACCAAAATTTTAAAAAATCCATAAACAAGGAGTTTTTTGACATTATGCTTAATATAAAGATACAACCCTAGGATGAGAGATTCCTGTTCAACCAAGTTATTAGTGCAAGGGAATTGAAATTTATAAGATACATGATATTGATTTTCTATAGGGTCTATCAATACAATACCAGCTCTTGATCTTGAATTACATATGGCACCATCAACATATAGTCTCCATAGGTGAGGCATTGGAGGAGGGTTCTTAGAACTAGATTATTTTGTAGCTTCCAAAGTGAATATTCCTAGATCAGAATCAAGGAAGTTCACATTTTTTATTAACAACATTATATTTTGTTATTATTTTTTCATCCTTAGTTCTCTTTCCACCCTTATTTGATTTGTAACATGCTTCCAAGGTAACCATAAGTGGGATCAGTTAGTAGACATGTATACATTTAGGGCCTTAGTCCATTCTATAGTAAGGAGCAACCCATAAGAACTAGGGATATCCACCACTTGTATGTCCATTAATTGTTGAACTTTGGTTCCTTAGCCAATTACATATGCATGCTCAATAATTCCCCAATGACTTTGACTTTTGACTTGTCTAATTGCATGACCACCCTATTAGACTTGATTGGGTTCAACCCAAGTTGTTCATATATCCCTGCAGGCATGATGTTGGTTGAGGATCCATAATCTAAAAGGCAATTATTGGCATTCTTTCTAAATATCTTGACTATAAGTAAGAAAGGTAGAGACTCTAATCTAGTTATTTTCATAGTTATATTTGTATTATCACTTTTTGGAGGCTTTCTAGGTTTTTTGGACAATGATTCCAAGATTAGGTCTCTTTGTTCTATAATTTGTGTTAGCTCATGTAGAGTGATGTTGGCTTTAATCTTCTTCATATCCTACACAATCTTATAACTAGTCTTATTTAAAAGTTCATCAGTAGGTTTAAAATAACTATCCTTAGGTGGTTTAGGATCATTCCTTCATGTAGTGTTTAGAGGAGTCCCATAATTGTTAGGCAGAGTTGAAGTATTCAATGGCTATTTTTGTTCTCTATTTTTTAGAGGGTAGGTTTCCAAGAATTTTTGGAATGCTTGAATATCTCTAAGAATATATTTGGGCTCATTATCCTCTTGGAAAGGGAATTGGAATGTCTCTACCATGTGCACTTGGTTAGATGAATTGGACCCAAAAAGACTTATAGTAGTATCTTTGTTTGGAACTTCTTCAAATGTATCAAGTTCTTCTTGGAAAGCTTCAAAATCTTTACAAAACTCAATGCAATCAATCTCACCATATTTAGATGTGGAATGTACCTTATAATAGTCTGGCAAGGCAATATTAATGAGATTAATATACATGGTCTTCTTGTTAGAACAAGGCTCACTTGCTTTATTTTTGTAGAATCTATCATTCTAAAATCTATTTTCAGGCCTATTGAACTTTTGGAAGGTGAATTTCCTTCCAAAGTTGTCATTAGCATTGCCAACTTGTTTTTGTAGTTGAAAAAAATATATGCTGAACTTCTAGACCATCTTTAATATAGATTCATTCTAATTATTAGGGATTTCAAAGCTTTGGACTTGGCTATTATTAGTACCATTAAATGTAACTAAAGCTATTTGGTCACTAGTGTGAGATCTAGTAGTAGCTTGATGACTCTAAAACCTAGGTTTTGATTAGGAGTAGCATGGCTAGTAGGTAATACATTCAGAGTAGGGATCTGATTCAAGGCTAAAGAATTTTGGTTATTGTTTGGTAAAAGGTTCAATACAAACATCTAGGGGTTAATGTTTGGGATATAATAAGTCATCTTCCCTTGGAGCTACATTTGGTCACTAATAACCACCACTTCAGAAAAAGCTTAGGCTAATGTGTTAATAGATAGGAGGGCCCTTTTTAGAAACATAAAAGTCATAGGGTCTATTACATCTTTATAAACTTCTAAAACTAAAGCCTCATTAGGTTTGTATGGATCCATGGTTTGACTAAACATATTTTATAACCTATAATTGAAGGATATTATAGGTTCACTTGCATCCATATTTAATATAGATTCATTCTCATTCTTAGGGATTTCAAAGCTTTGGACTTGGCTATTATTAGTACCATTAAATGGAACTAAAGCTATTTGGTCACTAGTGTGAGTTCTAGTAGTAGCTTGATGACTCAAGAAACTTAGGTTCTGATTAGGAGTAGCATGGCTAGTAGGTAATACATTCAAAGCATAAAGCTGATTCAAGGCTAGAGAATTTTGGTTATTGTTTGGTAAAAGGTTCAATACAGGCATCTAGGGGCTAATGTTTGGGATAGAATAAGCCATCTTCCCTTGGAGCAACATTTGGTCACTAATAACCACCACTTCAAAATAATCTTAGGCTAATGTGTTAATAGATAGGAGGGCCCTTTTTAGAAACATAGAAGTCATAGGGTCTATTACATCTTTATAAACTTCTAAAACTAAAGCCTCATTAGGTTTGTATGGATCCATGGTTTGACTAAACATCTTTTATAACCTAGAATTGAAGGATATTATAGGTTCACTTGCATCCCTCATAATGGTTATAAATTGGTGATAAATGATGTAAGAGTGTATGATCTTTCCAAATTGATCAATAAAGATAGTGTCAAATTTATTCCATAAGGTAATACAATTATCAAGAAAATTGAGTAACCATTCATATGAAATATCCTTTAATGTAAATAGAAACAACCTACATGCTACATCTTCATGGATAACATTAAACAATATTAAATTAGCCTTGAAATATTTAACATTTTCTTCTATAATTGTAACACCAATTGGACTAAATATTGGCAAGTACTTTTGAAGATTATGTGGTAAGTCATGGACTAAAATTGGTACATTGATGGGGGAACTTCCAAGCCATGCCATATCTGGATGAATATTGAACATAAGAACCCCTTTTAAAGGTGAAGATGGTAGAGACTTATAATTCCTATACCTTCCTCTATCTTTCTTGGTTTTTCTATGGGTTTCTAGCTCAAGTAAGGGTTCTCTAGTCTCTGAATGTGATCTAATCTTGATCCTTGGCAATTCCATCTTGAATATTAGGGATCCTATTTAAAATGTGGTGTATCAAGTTAGATTTAAAAAAGAACAACAATCAACCTACATACTAATCCTCTTTTATAAATATTTACTCATAAAGGAACAAAGGACATTGATATTTGACTAAGCAAGCTCAAAGATGTGTTGAATTATGCAAAGATGACCATTCTTTGCGACTTGTGACTTAAGTAAACTCAAGATTCATAAAAAATTGTTAATCTTCAACCAAAATAAGTTGTCCTAATCTCAAATACTATGAATTCTTCAAACTTGAAGCTATCTTTACTAGAATTTAACCATTTCTTTACAAAGAACTAAGATCTTTGCCTTATAAAGCACAAAGATAGGTGGGAAACTATTTAAAGGTCAAGGATATTTCCACTTAGAGTGAAGAATCACTCATAATGTTTAAGAATACCTCAAAATTTAATGCAATAAATATAAAAATTGATCAAATGGCCCTCCTTCTAGTGCCAGTGGAGCTCTTTCTTCAGTTGATGCTTTTAACTATCTCACAGGTGCTCTCAGTGTTGATGAACACTTCTCATTTTAGGATCCTAAGTATCCAGGGCATGAGTTGTAGTTTCTGATAATTTTGGATGTCTATGGTGGAATAGAAGTAGAGTGTGAGAATTGTCCACAATATTTGTTTAATTTTGTGGTTGGGAGCCACTAGGGTCCTGCATATTTGAAACTTTGTGATATCTATGATCCACAAACTAACGTATGTGGATATTAACAATGTTCTTAAACTAATCTGAGCTTTGATAAAAAAATAGAAAAAAGGAGGGTAAGGTGGAAAATAAAATGTGATTGTAGGCTTCCATCTCAAATATCATGACAAGGTTGTAATTGGTTTGATCATACATAAACCAATTTATGATGTAAAATACTATGAACCCAAAAAACCAAATAAGCATCAAAGTAAATATAGAAATCACAAGTAAGAACTAGATTTAATTTAAAGAATTTACTATTGTAACATGAATAGCATGATCACATCCAAATCTAGAGAAAATGAAATGAAGTATACTTAAGATCTTTCAACTAATTAGCATAGCACAAATTAACAACCTTATGATAGAAAATGTAGTTCAAAATGAAAAGAACCATTCAAATCTAAGATATTAACATGAAATTGAGAGATAGCATTAGCTTTTAACACACTATTTAGACAATCCCTTCAAAATTCCTTAGTTGTATTAAAATTATTTCTTGTATACAATTACTCAGAGTCCCTCCCTTACAAAATGGTAACCCCCTGCCTATTTAAAGAGAACATAGGTAGTGTTCTCATTAAATTCTCAAAAAAATTGAGTGTAAGATAAGGACAAATATATTTCATACAAATATTACAATTCACATGACCCCCTATGTCAAATTTGACAAATAAAACCAATATATGCTAATAGACTAGCATATATGCATTACAAAAGAATATTATTTTCATATTACATTTGTGGGTCCTCTTGGTTATCTTTTCTTGAGGATTTCCTTCACCCTAGGGTGTTGTTATTTAATCAGATCAAAACCTATCATAGGTTTCATCAAACAAACCTCTTCTAGATCCACTAATGTATGTAATTCTTGTCACATTTGGCCATGATTTCTTGGATGCATTGTGTCTCTAAAATATACCTTCCTAAGGTAAAGATGATGTTAAGGACATTTTAATTATCCTTTATAGATTGTCCTTAGTTCTCTTTGATGTTATGGATGAAGGAATTAACCCTTTTATTAAAGTCTTCATCATTTATCAGAACTGTGGTAGTGGGTTGAGAGGGGTTTACCAACAAGGTCTCCAAGAGCTTCTCCATATTATTTATCAAGTTTGTGTCCTCCTTCATGAAATTTTTGAAGCTATTATACCAAGTGATTAGGTCTCATATTTTTCCCACTATGACTCCAAATAGGATGTTTAAATGTCCCAATTTGATGATTTTGATGTCCTAGACCTATTTTTTAGTATACACATTAATCAATTCAATTGTTTGGTCTCTAGAGTCCTACCATTGAATGATTAATATCTATGCCATCCCATATCGATAGGTCAAGGAAATTAATATAAGCTTCATGGTCTTCAATCTTTCAAATATGTCAAGAAGATACTTATTCAACATCTTGAATATGTCCTTAGGGATTGAAAATGTATCTTGTGCTTCCAAGTCTTACTTCTCCTTTTCTAGATTGATGATTCTTTGTTTCATTCCCTTGACCCTAGATAAGGTCATTATTGATTGGGTCTCAATCAAACTTATTATGCCCTCTTCATGGATGGGTTGTTCCCCTAATATTTTCCCTTACATAGGAGTTAGACCCACAAAAGTCTCCACTCTTTGGAAGGTGAACTCCTTAGTGTATATAATGTCCTTCTTTATCGTTACCTTTTCAAACTCAGCTATGTCTAGATTGTACTACATAGTGGTTGTTGGTTCAAAGAATTTGGGTGCCTCAAAAATATCAATCCTAGTACCACTTGATGCTTCAAGATCCTTGATTCCTTTACCACTCTCTTTAATTGCCTCACCAATCCTCCTTTCTTCATGTTCTTTCATGATCTCTCTAATCCAAGGTTTGATATCATAATGGGTATCAATACTTTTAGTGTTGGTAAGTGCCAATGAATGTGACCAAGATGGAATCTTTTGGACCTTTCCATATATGAACTAGTTGGGGATGATAGGTCCATGTATGGGTAACTCATCACTAAACAAGTTAACATGATTGGTAGGATGGATCCATGTCACTTTTGGCCTTTTAAAGGACCTAAAAATAAGAGCCATCTCTACTTCACTTTTATTTTGTGAGACAGGGACTAAATCCAAAGCTATTTCCTTCCACTTTTCTATCTCACCTACCTAGGGTTCTTCAACTTATACTAAATAGTTGTGGCTTCCTCAATTCCCTCATCTTCTTGATCTAAGCTATAGGTCTCTACAACCTCTTTGAAGAATTATTAAACTATTTCATATCATTTTAGGGTAACCATATCAATGTTCTCTATTAGAAAAGGTGGTCTTAGAGGTAGAACTAATGATGAAGGACCATCTCCTGGCCTTTCTTCTAATTTCTTCTCACTAGGTCCTTTAATTTGGAGCACCTACTATTGTGATAGTCCTAGAGGTGCACTTGAGGTGGAAGGTAATAGATGATATTGTAATGGGTTCATTTTGTATATTTCTCTAGTTAGCTTCTCCTCTCCTTGCAATCTATGCTTGAGTTTGAAGCCATGTTACCTGCACCTAGCTATCACTTCCTCAAAGTTTGAAGCCTTGGTGTAGAAATGGTCATATGGTCCAAACCTTTGCTCATAGGTCATCCTAGTTAGATTCTTGGATTACAGATGGAGGACAACTTTGTTATTTGGGTCCCATTCTTTGAGGTCATCTTTTTGAAAATAGAAGTCATTTCTATGTCTGGACATAACATCCAATTGTTTCCAGCTATGGATCATGGTTTTTAAAATAGTGAATGGAAAAGGGTGCAAAATGACTTTCCTCTTCTCTTTGCATACAATATCAATTCCTTGGAGGAGTTGGGAAGTAATTTCTTGTTCAACCAATTTGGTGGGGACATGGACTAGCAATCTATTGGCTATGTCATGACTCCTTCCATCCTGATGATAATGTAATTTGGGTAATAACACATGTCACCCATGGGCTATACATATCTCTTGAATAGTGGGAACACTCTAGGCATGGATTTCCCTATGATAGTCTTAGCCAAAGTAGGATATATGCAATCACAAATGAATTGCATGTGACCCCTATATTTAAAGATATATAATTTTGAATAATGATGGGATATGGTAATCTTGCTATGAGAGGACCAATTCTTTATATCAAGAATATGGGTGGAGGCCATCAATGAGTCTAATAGATAGGAAATAATGGTGAATTATTGGCTGGTCTTCCTTTTTATGCCATATAATTGTCTTCCCAAGTGGATGCTAATCAATTCTGTAATAGGTCAAGTTAGCTTCTCTTCCACGATGAAATATATGTAGGAAATCCATTTGGGGTTGACATAGGTTGTGGTGGTTACCATTTAATCTATATTAAATAGGGTCATGACGATATTTATACCTTCCCTAAATTGTATAATAGGGATCTTCCCATCATGGTTCCTAGATATGTGGGTTCCCTAGTTTAACTAGGGTCTTAGAATAGTGTCTAAATTATGCTTATTTGTCCACTCCTTGATGGTGGGGAGATATATATGAGTCCTACAAAGTTTAAAGTATCCTTTATAATATATAGGGGTAATTTATGATATCCATTTTGACACATATTCCATAATTATCCAATCATTATCAATTTTATAATTTATGAAAATAGGTGCAAGGATATATATGCAATGGAGTACCTCTAGTTTTATAACTACTCGATGGAGACCAAACATCTAAATTTAAACCAAGTCATCAAATTTACTCTTATTTACTATGATCCTTTCTTTTTTGGAAGTGAGAGGATACATTTCCTCGATAGCAAAGAAGATCTTAGACTAGTTCTTCATTCCATTATTAAGTTCCCTAGTGTCCAATTCTGTGTCTCCAAAACATATTCCCTCATTATCCATAGATAAATACAATCCTACCTCTTATTTCCATTGTTTCCTAGACGATATCATGATTTATTATTTACTTTGGGTGTATGACTAGATTTTCTTTGCTTATGATGAAATTTGAGCTTGTTTGATGCAATTGTGTCTCAATAATCAAGAATTAGGGATTTATATTATTTTGCTAGGGTTTCTTGGAGCTTTAATGGTGAAGGTGGTGGAATTCATAAATTCATTCATGCCTTAAATATTATATATATATATATATATATATATATATGTATATATATATATGTATATATGTATATATATATGTATATATGTATATATATCTATATATATATATATATACACATATACACACACACACACACACACACACACACACACACACACACACACACACACACATATATATATATATATATATATCCTTGTGAAAATTCTACCTTTTTGGGTGCACCAAATCTTTATATTTGTTATTTAGTGCTTAAATGGTGCCTACATGGCCTTTCCCATGAAAATTCCTTTGAAAACTAGCTATTGGTTTTCAAATCAAGTCTTTTATATTCACTCTATTGTATCAAGACCTAAAAATGGGCACAAACCATTAATGAATATCTTTGAGGTTTCCTTTGATTAGTTGTTCAAATCTTGAATTACCCAGTTATGCCAAGTGGCATATTTTTATTCTTTAGGATATGAATTTATGTTTGGTGTTGGAATGAGCATGGTTCTTCCATGTGTCAAGTTATCAAGATTTTTCATCTTTAGTTGAAAATTCATCCTTCATTTCACTCTATTGGATCAAGACCTTTGATCAAGCATGGTTCATTGGATCCTACAAGATGCACACATCTTAATTAGTCCAGGGTCTTCATAAAACTTAGGCCTAAAATATATATTCCTAATGTTTATTTATGATAATAAACACTAAAAAAGTTAGGATAAGGTATTTTATGCTATGTTTTCCATGTTAATATGTTAGGGTCCCTTTCGAAGGGTCTTAAAAAATACCCCTTTTGCCTAGGCTAAAAATTTAGTTGATGTTAAATTTGATGGCCTCACTAATGTCAAATATGTCCTCATGGATGTCAAATGATGAGAGTGAGACTATCAAATTTACTCTTGATTTTTTGTCTATGAGGTATTATGTTTGAGTCCTAAGGTCATATTGTGTTTATGAACATAACGAATCTCAAATTGAAATCATGGCCTTAGTCCATATGACTACATCTCAAGCCTTATTACTCAAAGACTTTATGCCATTAGATAATATTGGTGATGTAGTTAGGGCCATTAATCATGATCTAGGAGGTCAAATCTAATTGGATTTAAACTATTGGGGACTCCTTTGACTTTGCACTATTAGATCAAGATCTAAGGGTGAATGTGATCATTGGATCTGCAAAAGTACATGATTTTAAAGTCACCAATCAGTCACATATAGACTTAAGTTAAATGATTAGTCCTAAGTTAATTGTGTGAATGAACATGATGAACTTAGAGCTAAAGTTTATTATTCTAAGACTAAGGTTAAAACATTAATGTAGTCCCCTTTAGACATAGGTAATATTTTGGATGAGGTTCAACTTCATGATCTCGCTAACATAAAAAACATACTTATAAGCATCAAATGATGGGAGTGAGATTACCAGATTAAATATTGTATGAATTTTTTCATATAAAGTGAAGTCGATGCATGGATCTTCTTGGGTGATCTTGCACCATTAGATTAGTTCTTTGGGGAAGCACGATCCATTATATCTAGGACTAAATCAAATCATTAAGTTAGGACTCGATATGTATAATGGTTTAGACTAAGGTTTTGATCTTAAGATGTTTTTTGTGTTAATAGACACAAAGACATTTAAGATTTAAGATTAGGCTAAATAAAATGCCTTAGATATAAATGAAAGGGGCCTATGACTAACAATTAGTCAAGGTTAGGAGGTTAATAAAGGGGGAAAAATAAAAGTTCTAAGTATGATTTTATATTAATGTTTGGTCATGTCAAAAACATGATGGAACCTTAATATAAAATTAGACCTAGGGTTTTTTCAAAAAATAAATATGGTTTCCCATCAAATTTCTCCCACCATTTTTTAATTTAAGTCATAGGGCTTTCTACTTTGGAACCCTCTCTTCCTCCATGAAACCTATACTTCATCATCTAAAAATAACCATTAGTAGGGTTAACTTATAAAGCATAATCACAATCAGATATATAGAGGTTCGTGTCTCTTCAAGTGGATGATGTTCAAAGTCTAGTAAAAAATGACCTTTCCAAAGACAATTCAAGGTACAAATGTTTTTAAAACATTTACAAGAGTCCTTATTTTTTAGAAGTTTAAAACTAGGGGTATGTTGGTCCCAACACTATGTAGATAGTATCCACTTGCCTAGTGTATATGGAGATAGCTTGACCACCCCCTTCCTTTTCTGTTATTCCCCCATCTTTATTTATTTGTTAAGTTGTCACTTATTTTCTAAGGATAATGTTCACCATTTTTTTGTGTCACATTATTTGTACTAATATTGTGAATGATCATCATTTGTTCATTTGTTTTTCATTGTGTTTTATTTGTTTGTTTGTTTATTTGTATGCTTGTTTATTTGCTTTAAGTATTATTGCCTTGATTCAGGTTTATGCATATTCATTGGGTGATTCCTTACAAACATATTCTTAAATTCATCCATATTAATACATCAACATTGTCATCATGGTTTTTATCATTGGTGCATTATTTTGAATTAATTATTGGATATCAAGAGTCAATCCTTATGTATATTTCAACCAAGTCCTCATGGTATTCTATCATGATGCCTATTATCATGTGCTACAATAAAAATAAACTTCAATAAGTTTACACAATAATGCAACATTGATATCTTTTTGACACTAGCAACAATCCAAATCTACTTCAAATCATATCCCCAATAGAGTAATTGAAAATTAAATTATTGTCCTCATTGTTAGTTCAAGTAAACATCTCCCTACTATTAGGTTGCCTAATTTATCTTTATCCTATATATCAAGTTGTCATCATCATTTTTTCAATAATCAACCAATAATATTATTTATCATAATCAGTTTACAATTCTTATAACCACCTTAGGGAAAACCATTGTACACCATCCCACCTACATTCTCAATGATTCTAACCACCTTTGGTAAAATAATTGTGTTCTCACCAATTTGAGGGTTAATGATTATAACCACCTTTGGGAAAATCATGCACTTTTTTTTGACCACCTGGGGCATGTTATTATCCTATTTGTCTACCTTAACTAGGACAAATCCATTTTCTTAATGATTATAACCGCATTTGGGAAAATCATTGTGATATCATAGCACATTTTCCATTATTAAGGTACCATGCTTATAACCACTTTTGGGTAAACTATTGTAAAAGATCCCACTTACATTATCAATGATTTGACTAACTTTGGCCAAATAATTATGTTGTCACCCCATCATTTTGGTCTCCTCAATTCCTTACAAGGGACCATTTACCAACCACTCCCTTGAAGGGGAACCCTATAGTTCATCCATTACCATTGAATTTTTAGGCATAAAGAACATTTTTATTCTTTGAGAAGACGTTATAATGATTATAGATTGTAATGCCTTCCCAAACAAGGGAAAACTATATACATATAAAAGTGGACACTAATGGCTTCATACCCAATTTTGGATCAATTCTTACCAATCTTTGCACATCTAGCCTAAGAATTTTTGAATGTATTAAATTTGGCTTCATCACATGCAATTAAATCAAATTCACCCAAAAATAAATTAAATAAATAAAATGCCCAAATTAATTAAATCAAAACTTGAAAATCATTCAAAAGCCTAAAAGGGATTAATTAACATGCAAATCCTAATCAAATCCTAATTAAATTATTCCTTGATCAATTAAATGAATTATTAAAAATGAAGATTCAAAAACAAAGAATATACTTAAGAAGTAATCAATACCTTTTATGAGTTGTCAAAAATCCAAAATATCTCTAAACACACCTATTCAATGCTAATGATGAGGTTTGGAAACCTTTTAACTATATTGGGCTTAATTAAGCTAACCTAGGTTAGGATTTAACTCATTCCAAGCTGATTTCAAAACCTATAAATACAAGCATTTTCCTCTTTATTTAGATAGATTGGACATAGTAATGTTATAATGTAGGATTTAGGGCATGAATCAAATACATAGTGTTATAATGCCAAAATTAAGCCAAGTCAAGCCATATCAAAGCTAAAGATAAGCCAACCATGGTGACAAGAGGAGATGGAGATATACAAGCCCCATTGATGAAGACATATTGAGCACAATACAAGAAAGACAAATGAAGATACCTCTTGGAGCATTCAAGGAACTGGTATAGAATTATGTAAGTTCTTTCCACTTTTAGTTATGTTTTGTTCATTTGTGTTTATTAACCATGTTCCTCCCTTTAATCTAGGAAAGATAATTTTATACTTGTTAGTGTGTTTGTTTTAATTTTGATTCATTTTTATTTTGAAGATAACATATGATTTAACCACCCTTATTGGATTCCTTGATCACACTAGGTAGTAATAACCTCACCCAATTCATAGGTGCACTCTGAAGTGATGAGTAGGTCTAGCATGGGTACCCATTCTAGATAGTGGAAATAAATGCTTGGGTGTCCAAATAATTGATTAAAAAATGTCATGCCAATATTAACTCCCATATAAAATTAGGTGATGGGGATGAGGTTCTTAGTTATTTTCTTTATAGTGATAGTATTGCCTAGGAAAAGCTATTTCTCTAATGGTTGTTCCAAATAATTATTTTTCTTCCAAGCAACTACACTTTGTAATTAATGGCTGAGATCCCAAGTCCTTCCCATGAATAATTCTTATAGCCAATTTACCCATTTTATTAATTAAATCATCATACTCTCTTGATGTAAATTATTATTTTTAATCACTATGAAATCATCAAACCCTAACTGCTATGAAATCCATTTGGTGGTAACATCTAATTTTATGATGGTTAAAGTACGGATGTCATCAAAGACATTGGAAAATGATAGGAATGGGATGATGACAAATGGTTCTCATGTGATATATATAGGGGTGCATCCAAATTATTCATCTATAGTGATGTAAAATGATGTCTCTAGTTATCAATGCTTTGGCCCTTATTGTGTTGAGTGAGGTATCTATAAAACTAGCTCTTATAGTGGACAAAGGTCCTATTTTGATGATATTAGAGATAATTAAAATTATTGTATCAAAGGCTCTAGAAGCTGAGGCTTTGGGAGAAAGTAATCATATCAAACCTAAGGTAGATTAACATGTATAAGGAGAGAATAGGAATAAATTTCTTATTTTAGAGAGGACCTTTGTAGAATTGGCATCCAAGAGGGTTTACAAGCCTATGGCTCCTACCAAGAAAAGCTTCTCTATTTCCTTTAAGGATAAAGTTATTGAATATGCACTAGAAAATGAAGAATGGTTTGATAATAATGGGATAATATGAAGATTTAACCAGCTCTAGCCAAGCCTTTTAGTGCTTCATAAGTGGATTTTGGAAAATTGGTGACCCTTCATGAAAGGTAACTTAGAAATTTATCCTGGTACTAGAGGTTTCTTCATAGTAGTTTTTGATCTCCCTAAAGATTGTAATTTGATCATATAAGAACCAATTTGGTATATGGATAAACATGTCCTCTTGATATATCCATGGCTTACTTCCTTCAACCCATTAATTGAATCTTTCAATATTAGGTTAGTTTGGGTACATCTTCCTTGCCCCTTTAGTTTTGGTCTAAATCTACATTATCAGCTATAGTTACAACTTTTGGAGATTTCTTGGAAGTGGATGGAACTATATAAAACTATCTACACACCACCTATGCTCAAATACTTATTTGTATGGATGTTTCTAATCTCCCTGAGTCCATTAATTTAAAGGTCTAAAAGTAGATCTGATTCTAAGTTTTTAACTATGAAGGAGTCCATTTAGATGTAGAAAATGTTTTGCTACTTGGCATTTGGCAGGTTCATGTCAAATGTCCAAAATAAAGAAAGGGAACTCTTGGTGGAATAATTCTCTTCCTAATCATCTCATGATATTTGCTTCTAATAATGAAGATGAAGACATTCCAAGAGAATTAAAAAATAAATTTTAAGAATTGGTTTCAGGTTATACTTGTATCTCAATGGATGAAAATATTAATTCTCTAGACCAAACAAATGTAGACTTGCAAAAGGAAGTATTAGGGGAAAAATTTATTCCCTGGGTTCTAAAGAAGATTTTTTAGCAAGGGAATCTCTGATAAATTTCAAATCAATGTATACTCTTGGAGACTCCATCCGTATTGTATTAAATTTAAGGGAAGAAAGAGTTTGGACATTAGTGAGCCACAAAAATAAAGGTATAGAAAAGAAGAATTCAGAACCTCTTAACATGACCCTTATATTGTAAAAGGAAATTTTTTTTGGAAGGATCATAATACATTTTTTTTAAAGCAAATGATATGGAAGTTGATGCTTTTCTATTGTTTTTGTAGTGTTTTCTTTTGCTAGTTGCTTCTATATAAACATTTTTGTTATATTTGGTTTTGAGGACCATGTTTATAGTTTATATTATAAAGGGTAGAGTCCATATTTACATAAAACTCACTTTTACCTTTAATTAAAGTTACATTGTGTAATTAAAATGTAGTGTCTATAATGGTAAAACATAAACACATCATGAAAACATCATTTGAGATGTATGCAATGACTATGTTTTTGGTGACATAGTGTAGATATCCATTGTCTACAATTCTACCTTCAAAGAATAAGTCTCACATCAATTCAATGCATGACATGACTTTAGGTTTGGTGATTTGATATCTTTAAAATAGAGGTCTAAAAATCTAATCCATAAATTATAAGTTATTTTAGATGCAATTAGGGATTTTGAAATCATAGAAGGCTAAGTGCACTTCATATCTTTGAAGATAAAATGAGGTGGAATTGGTTAAGGGCTCAATGTTATAGCATTTTACATTTATTCCAATTGATAAACCATTAATCTCAAATGTCTATGTGCTCATCACCTTTATTCAATTCAAACTTGACCACTGAGGCTTAATGGGCATGTCATATAGGATGCTTACTCATCCAGGGTGACACAACATTACTTTTTTATTATGACACTTGTCACTTTATGGTTTAGTCAAGGGTTAGCCTTTTCCTTTGGGCCTAATGATATGATATGGTGATCCCAATATTTTGAGAAAATACCTCTAAGAGAAAAAATCTCTTTAGAGATATTTATTCAGGAAGATTTTTCCTAAAGTTATCGAATGAAAGTAATCAAATGAATGGTTACCTAAAACTAATTATTCTTAAGGGAGATTGTCATTTGGGCCAATTTTTTCACATAATAAGTTCTTGAATGAAACTGTTATCACTTATATTTTGCACCCATCTTTATGTGTTAGTGTGATGTCTTATGAGTTAAAAACTTTGGGAGATCTAATGATACAATGGGATCACCTTTAAGTTGTGGAACCATGGAAATTAAAGTGAACCTCTAAAAAATGATGACTTCATTTTGCTAAGTTCAGTGTAATTGATATATTACTAGTTGACATTAAAATACTACTTCTTAGTGATCTTGCTCCTAACTATGGTTTGACTTGTGGGGAAAATACTTTTAGAAATGAATTTGTAAAACTTGAAAATGGTGATTACACCAAATGATTATAGTGAAATTTAATTCTTTTTTTGTATGAACATAGTATAATAATAAATATACTAAAGTATATTTGAGGACAAACTTATAAAATATGAAACCAAAGGTAATATTGGTCACTTATCATATAAGGAACAAGATTCTTTATTTTAATCAAACACCTTTTCAAAAGGGCACACATAATACCATAGATGAATTTATGTGATGGAAACAAGAATCAAATCATTCACAAACTTGAAAAATATCCATGCATACACAAATATAACTTAAAAAATTAAGGCAAAAAATTAATCTACTATCATTCTCTAGGTTACAACATGTAGATCAATTATTCAAAATGTAGAATAATTTCTCCAATAGTAAAAAGATAAGATGGACTACACCATGGTACCCATATTTATAAAAAATACTCTCTTGAAAAGAGAATGAGTTATCAAAATCCTACACCTCGATGAAGACAAATAAAATATAGAAAATCTCATGCAAATGGCATGATCTTTAGTGTAGAATGGCATCCTTCGTGAGGTAGACAACTGAAACAAAAACATACAACTATTGGGTGCTTCAAAAATTGTTTGAGGCATGGATAGATCCATTGAATATTCATGCAAACATCCTCTTTGTATTTAGTTCAAGAGGTATTATCTTTTCCAAGGAATGAGGTACTAAAATGAGCTACCACTTAGAAAAGTTGAATGCTTTTAGGTATTTTAGGTTATAAATTACAAAACCTAATTTGTATTCTTTAGTTGGGACTTTTACAACTTTTCAAGTCAACATTTGATAAAAAGGGAAGTGTAATTTACAACATGAGTTTTTTCAAGTTAAGGAACTCAAAATTCATCAAAAATAAAAGTGTAATCTATAATTTCTACCTTTTAAACTCAAAGTATATCAAAAATATACTTCAAAATTACAAGTGGCTCTTTCTCAAAAAAGAGCTACCAAAATAGTAGTTGCAATTTGTAACCTATAATTTTAAAATGTTTATTAAAATAAATAAATGTACTTTATAGAATGTATTTTACTGAAAGAATTTATCTAAAACCATAACCTCTAAAGATTACTTATCCTTATTTGCTTGTATTTTCTCAGTGTAAGCATAAAATCTTTTGAAAATCTCTAGGAGGTGATCTTCGTCAAGACCAAATGAATGTAGGTTACTTATCTCACATTCTAAAATGATTTCAAAGAGTTATCTAGATGTATACCTAGATACTTGAGTGTTTTTCCCCATTTGATCTAGTGTATTGTGATTCCTATTGAATTGGTGGATGGAACTCAAGTTGAAAGTTGTATCCCATGATGACTCTCTCTTGACCACTCATTTGTACTAGTCTTATACCTTTTGAAATGAAAGGATTTGATCTTAATGATCCATTTATTCACATGAAAATCTACTAATTAAATCCTCAATGTCATAGATTGTATTCATGGCCTTATCACATATACCCTTGGCCTTATTAATACTCTTAGTGTATATTATGATTCTGAAATGGGATGCCCTATCCATATAATCATGCTTTGCATCACTTTTAAATATATTCTCTATAATGAGGGTATAAGTATCAATCAAGTCAATACCTTTTAATTTTGGGAATAATAGGTTCAACATATTAATCTATTCCTCATATTTTCTTATTTCTCTTTTCAAAGATACCTAATCATCCTTCAAAGTTTTGTAATAGTTTATTGCTATCTCTATTACTTGGCTTCCTTTTTTGATAATATCTTTAGCCTAGTACTTCATACCTCTCCCCATAATGTTAATCTTTGTCACTGATTCAAATATTTATTTGTCAAGAAAATGAGCAAGAGACCAAGTTGGTTAGGTTATTGCCTTTATAAAATTCTTTAGAGTAGTTTTCAATTGCTAAAATTTACTCTTTAATTAATCCTTTGTGACCTTGTCACTATCCATATTCTCAAAAAGAGAGTTAATTATAGATTTAACATCATTTTTTATTCTCTCTCTTATAAGACAACCCAAGTGCACTTTGGATATTTGATAATCCCCCACCACTAGGTCTTCTTTTTGTTTGTCTAGTTGAAGAACTATAATTTTCACATAATTATCCCCAATTAAATCATATGATATCTTGGATATGGTTTTGGGGCCTACCTTTGATAATTAGACCAACATCTAGTTTTCTAGGAGACACCATTTTTTTCCACTTCTTCCCTACTGATTGTACTAGCAAGATTGGAGTGGCATCCTATGACCCTAACACTATCATCTTTGAATCTACAGTTCAAGTTTATACACTAGTGGTTATTGTGACAAGTGTTGTATTTATCACTGATGTTGTCACTACATCCTTAGTTGATGTTTTAATAATCTCTTCCCTTTTTTGGTTTGAGAAGCCATAATTATATTAGTGAGTCTCTCTATCTCTACTTCCTAGGTGGGGGCTCAGTTTACTGATGGAATGGATATTTTGATGGGTGAAGTGGAAATGGATGTGCCTATTGGGGGTCTGGGAGCTAGAAGTGACACAAACAGAAGGGTTGGCATGGGGAGTTAGAACAGGGGAACTTGTGAAAGTGTGGAATCTAAAGCAATAAATGAATCAATCAATTGGTGGGAATACTCAGAGTAGATGAAATGGGTATAATGATGGGAGATTATAATTAAGTAGTAACTACCCTAGTGGTTGGGATAGCTAATGGGATTGTAGTCAAGATGAATGAATCTGTACCCACATACTACTGGGTAGTATTAGTTACTAACAAATTGGTGATAGATGTTTGGGATGAGATGGAAGGAATTATGGAAGAGGGAAGTGAAATTTAAGTCTGAGTGTCTAATTATTGTTGATTTTCCTATTGACAATAGAGTCACTTGTATAGGTGAGCATAGTGTAAATAGAGGGGGAAATTATTTTAGGTGATTATGAAATAGAGGTAGGAGGTAGTACCATAACTTATTCAATAGTAGAGATAGGAGAGGGAACTATTTGTTTCTATTTGAGAATAAATTGTGTCCTTTATGGAAATTGACATTGGCTAATCTATTTGTCATGTTGATGCCTCTTGTCTATTGGAAGGACATATTTTATCCTTTTGCTTCTACTTCCATTTACGGGACACAACTTTCTTATCTTCTTGATCTACTTTGGATCCACTACTAGAACCCTTTGTTGTTGTTATCACACCCTTATCCTTCACCTTTCTTAATTTGTCATTGATACTCAAGTTTTCATTGGTAATCTTGATCCCTTTATTCCTTGGCTAGTTGATTGTTCTATTTATTACCTATGTGGTTCTATCCATAAATGATAATGACTCAGCTATAAAGCACCTAGTTAATAGGAGAGGTTGGAGACAAAATTTATTATCATAATATACTCTATCAATTAATGACTCTTCATCTTTTAAGTTATCAGGGTTTGGTTGTATATTATAATTTTTTACTTTAGTGTCATCCTAGAATAGTCTCTTAGTCTCACTTCCTCTTCATCTTACATGTCTTCCTAGTAATCTTCATAAAAATTAACATGGGAATATGTGGTGATACCCAATGTACTAGTAATATGGCTAGTCACATCATAGAACGACCTTAAATCAAGATCTTTTAGGATCATTTGAGTCATATTTGTATTTGTAAAATTGGATTTTTATAGGGAAGGGTATGTATAAATCCTTATACTAATGGGCAAATGGATCATTGGCTTGTGTTTGCTTGAAAACAACTTATGGGTTTTTAGAAGCTACCTCACAAGCTCCATCAGGGCCCATTTATCACTTATGTACCTTGGAAGTGTGTAAGGATAACCAATGAAACCTCCAAATCTAATGTATGAATAGGTTATGAACTAAATGAATTATGATCTCCAATTTATGATATTGAAATTTATAGCATCAGAGAATATTATTTTTATAGCTCCTTTTCAAACATAATTATGATGTAATATATGAATGCATCATTTACCCTTATTAAATGTTGTTTACTTACATCAAGGGTGAGGTCAAGGTAATATTTAGAGACTTTGTTGAACTAATTAGGCATTGTTTTTAACCCTAGGAATGCCCTTCCCTTTGCTAATATTTATACCAAGTATGAGTTCATCTAAAACATCCCTATATTTTTACCTCTGCCAATTATTTGTGGATGGAGTTAGAAATCAACTAGGTCTAATGGATATACTATTTATTTTGGTGGATCACTAAGATGTATTGGTACATCTAATCCTAAAATTTATTTGCATTTGGGTTCCTAGTAACTCTATGCGAGAGTATGACAATGTCACCCACTTCATTTTTAAGGTATATTCTTGCCAAGGTTTTAGGTAGTCTTATAGATGTGGGTCTAAAGTTTTTTAGCCATTGTTTGTTTAGGACCCTTAGACATCCAGTGTTATTATCTTGATAGAACTTCTTAGATGAGTTAAAGTTTATATGAAGATAACTCTCATACTCCAAAATCAAGAATATGGTGTCAATGAAGTCAGGGTCTAGGTTCATAATATTTTTTCCCTTGTCATTCACTATTTCCCTCTTCTCTACATCATAATATTTTGATAATATGAGAACAAGATCAAAGATATGCACTACTAATGGAAATTCTAATGACTACGTAAATCCACAATCATAAATTATTTTAATCCAATCATTATTAAATTTAACATTTACTCTTGTCCAAAAATCAGCTAGGTCTATGTGACCTAGATCTATGCATGTGATGTCATTTGTGTTGGAGTCCAGGTTGAGTGGGACACTAGGTCCCTTTGATTTAAACTTCATTTCCTTTCTAGACATAGGTTATTAGGAAATTAGTGTGGGAATACCAACTATAGATTTGGTGGGTTTTGGACTTGTAATTATAGGTAAAACATTTGGTAAGGTTTCTACTATATATTTGAAGTGAAAATGTATGGAAGGTTTTGGACTTACAAAATGCATTTGTAAAGTCTTATGAATGCTCCAATGGGTTTTAGTCTTGATATTGTAGGTAAAATATCTAATGGGGATTTGTAGTTATTTTTATAATGGGAATTTCATAGAGTCTCAGAGTTATGTTTATAGGTTAGATCTCCATGGGGTCTCATATTTATTTTAGCAATGGGGTTTCTATAAGGTCTATGTAGAGGATCTTTAGGGAATATCATAGATTATAATCAATTATATCAAACCCTAGGTTTCTTTAAAAAGTTTACAAATTATAAGATGATCCTTTTTAACTAGATTTTTATAATGCACACAAGTAAAATCTAAAGGAATGTGATAAAAATGGAAAAAACCTAGTTTCATAGCTAAAACCTTGCATAAAAATGGAAAACTAAGTTGTTTACAAAAATATAACAACACCTTAATGTAAAATGAAATTAAAATAGAGGAATAACATGCTTCACAAGGATGGAAATGGTAGTCATGACATCGATGGGTCATGGCTTTGCAAGGGTTGTTTGGATTATTGGCACGTAGAACATGATCTTCAATTTACAATGTTAACAATGACCTCAAAAAAACCTAATTTATTTAATATAACCCTATAATAAATTATAATTACCTTAGTGGTTGGGAGAATGACATGATTTTTAGAGTTTTAAATTCATGGTGTAATTTTTCAATTTTTTAAAATTACATTTTGCATTCTAACTTTTATTTTTCATCAAGTGACTCGGTGCTATGGAAGCAAGAAAGCAGAACTCAAGTTGCACTTTGATACTTTTCAAGTTGAAAATTCTAGTCATAGTTCTAGTTTCTATGGGTATGTTCATCAGTGGAAGGTGGAACTTTGATTTCTCTTTGTAACTTTGAAAATTACAACGTGCAACTAAAGTTCTAGTTTCTATGAATGTGGTAGTCAATTGAAGGTGAGACTCGAGTTAAAATTTGTAAATTTTCAAGTTAAAAAGTGCATCCAGAGTCCTAATTTTTATAATGATTAATAAATGGTAAAAAATAGGGTTCTACTTGAGTTCTAGCTTTTATTGGGCATTAGATGTGTAGGAAGCAAAGGTTGGGGTGTATTTTTAAAATTTATGCTAGATGTACAATCACTAATATGGGGGTGGGTTGAATTAGTGATGCAAGTAATTCAATTTCAATTTCAAAATTTCAAACTCTTAACCAATCAATGAAATCATTCCTAAAGCATATAAACTAGTTATTTTAAAGAACAAAAGAAATTATGCAAGATCAACACCCATAACACATAGATTATGTGGGAAAACTCTCATCGGGTGATAAACAAAAATATCAAGTCTTAAAACAATTGGACTAAAGTCATATAAAATATTTACGAACAAGAGACTTTAGTGAATTACCCACTTCACAAATAGTACCAACCCCTAAGCATGAAAAAATACCCACTTGTCTTAGATGTTCAACACCTAAGCAACAACTTATAATATCCTAACCTCCAAATCTCTTATTTAATTTCAATATGATGGATAAATAGTTAATATAGCCTATTTTGAAACCTTCACACTCTCTCAAGCCTTTAAACATAAGCAATGTATCAAAAAAAACCTTTTGGGTCACTCTACACCTCTTCGTTCATCCTCAATAATAAAACCTAGAAGAACACTATTAAAAAATTAGAAATATGAATTATAGGTCACACACATATCCATGACACATATATTATATTCAATATATTCACCATGCATGCTCACTCTTCTCTATTCTTTGCTTCACAATAGTAGAAACCTTCATCTTTGTTTATGCTCTTTAGAGAGCCTTCATGATCACCATCGGCTTGGTCAACCATAAGACATACCTTAACACTGAAGGTTTATATAAAACTTAGAATAAGATTAATTCAACCTACATAGCTCATCCATATCTTGTATATATCACCCTTAATCAACATCACCTTTCAATTAGTCCTTAAGAAGCCCTTATAGTTCCATGGAGACCTATTCATCCTTTTATCTCCTTATCGAGAAAAATGAAGAACACATGACCACTTAAAATCACATATTTCCTTGTAATATGACTCCTAAGAAACACTCAATTTATTAAATTCATCACTACATACATCTACATATGTAAAATCTAACAATCATTTGCCTTAGAAATGAAAACACCATGAACAAACCAAAAGTCAAATTGTAAGTAATTATTTATATTGAATATGGATTGTTCAAACCTCCAAAATACATATAGATGATCCTCGAGGGAGTCTAAAATACTCTCCAATAAAACATATAAACACTATCAATAAAAACTCAAACATCCTTTTTAGGCCACTTTCAAAAAATAACCAAACCCTTAGTCAACTTTGAACCACAATAAATGCAAGTGTATGACCATTCAAACCTCCAAACCATTTTTTATATATTTAATCGAAGTTATATACCACTTTTATTTGTATACCACAATATAATTAATCAATCATCAAAAGTTATTAACAAAATAATGCAAACTTATTTTCCTTTATAAATTCAAATATTTGAATTCTAATAGTCACTTTTAAATGCAAATTTGACCAAGTATGGAAACTAGTGAAATCTTCTAGAGAGAAAAACCTTGAACTACCATAACATTTTCTACACATCATATCAAGTCCTAAAACTTGAAACATGTGATCTAGGCACAAATATAGAAACCCCATGTGATCACTTTCTTATGACACCTTACATGTGCAAATGATGACATCATCAATATGTTTACTCAAAAAGTTATGCCAAGATGAATATGAGAACCTAGACCTTCACAAGGCTATTCCAATTAATTACTTTCACTTCCACAAGTACACCAAGAACTCTTCACCCATCATATTACACATCAAATATGCCCAACTCATCACCAACATCTATTAAATTGCCTAACCGAACAAACACTGCAAGGTCCATGTATGATCAATAAGGTACACTTTGTCATTGAGCACCATGTATACAAATAAACTCATGGACACTCTTGGCCACCTTAGGGACACAATTTACAATCAACAAAAAAATCTCCCCCTCTTTCATTGATGTTAACACTTTTAAATGTTTTCAAAGCTAACAATAAAACTATGCACAAAATCTTTCTCCCTTTGCAAACACTTTATCCCCCTTTGACACAATGAGAAATTGGGATTACCTACTGATCCTGAGGACCTATAAATGTTTTCAAATCCAACATCATTAATGGATCTCCTCTAATAGATGATAAAACCCTCCTATCACTATGCATACCATATCTTATCATGACAACACTCTGCTTTGACCATGCACTGCTTTATAAAGAAGAAATTAAAAATATGAAGCAAAAAGGAGTGATCACACCTTGAAAAAATTTATAGGGAGTCCTCATAAGTCATATAAACTTTGTCACCACTTGAGAAACTTTAGACCATCTACAACCATGATGAAATTTCATAGTTGCCTTCAAATTTTCTCTCACAAGCCATCCATATAATGAATAGTTGGAATTCAAGCTCTTTATAAAACATATATGATGCATAAATCTAACTAATAAACATATTCAGGGATAACCATACATTTGTATTTTTAATAAAATGACCAAAACTCACTCTTTTTTACACTAGCCTTGTTTAGAGGCCTAGTAGCCCTACTTGAACCTTGTAGAGCCCATAGCTTTCTATGTATGCATCCTCATGGATTGGAATTTAATATATATAATAAAATAATACTCCCTCTCATTCATCCCACGTATCATCATCCAAATCTTCCTCTGAACCATAGTTCTTTCACAAATTGACCTATGAATTAGCCCTTCATTTGCACAAAATATCAACCATAGGTCAACCTATACACTTCTTGATGACTATGAATAAATTTTTGAGAACCCATTTAAACATTTCAATATATTAGGTAGCCTTAGATCTCACATCCTTGAGGAAGGTTACTAACCCATATGGTGCAAAACTTAGGGCATAAAAAATACATAAGGTCAACTCACCAACTTATGTTCAACACTAGATCCTAAAACTTATCTCACACCTAGAGATAAAAAATATACACTTCTATACCAATTTTTGAGGTTTGAATCCTTTGGGAACCCATATAACCATGAAATGGTTGTTGTCTTGCTATTCTTTACATAAGAACTATCATAATCGAGAGCCTTAAAAATATTCAACTTTCCATCAAAAATATATTCAAACCCTAAGACCACATAAAACACACATGTATGATGTAAATTCAACTTTCTATGCCATAAATTCACTTTGAACACTCACCAAACTTCATTTGACACCTAGAACTAGTCAAACTATGCATGCAGACCATGTGTACATAGTAGTCACTATACCAAAACACCTTAGAATGATCATGGAAGCCTTATAACATCTAATTAACACCTTTTTAACATGGAAACACAAATAAAACTATACTCTACCCTTATTTAGCTTTATATACCTC
The DNA here is from genome assembly GCA_037957365.1 of Torreya grandis. NCBI lineage: Eukaryota > Viridiplantae > Streptophyta > Pinopsida > Cupressales > Taxaceae > Torreya > Torreya grandis. Next base: position 3,934,485 of record JARHVA010000801.1, read on the forward strand.
AAATGCATCAATTTTACAAGATGAATGCACATTAGGTAATGCATATTGAACAAAATAGTCAATTTGAACAAATAGTCATGAATTAATCTTTTAACTAGTTGAGCACATATAAACCCATTAAACACACTTGTAAAACTCCTCTCCACGCTCCATATCAACTTTACCTTCATTATTCATGATTTGACCTTCTAAATGAAGCATCAAAAATTGACTAAAACATATTTTTAAGACTAATGTCCCTGTTGGTTACAGTTTTAGCAATGGAACCCCATTTTAATTATTTGAAGAGAAATTAAAATACTTATATCTTTGACCATATTGATTAAAATTTTAATAGTACCCATTAAAAATATAACTATAGTTATTCATGTTGGACATTCCTTTTACTTTACCATTAAAAACACAAGAATTATGATCTTTAGGTTCTTTGTTAGAGCCTGGATTCTACTTGTCCTTATATAGGAGTACATCTATATATGTCATATATTTACCTTCCAAATTATCCAATCTTTAATTTAGGCCTTTATCCATCATGTCCTACAAATTCTTTATTATTGTTGTTAGTTTATTTATTTGTGCCTTCACACCATTAATGCTTTCATTAATATCAAAATATATTGAGGAAGTCAAATATTAATTTTTAGTTCCCTTTTTTTATATAATATTTCATTCTCTTATTCTATATTTTTGATCTCTAATAAGGCACATACCAATTTACCTAGAAGATATGTCTTAGCTTCTTTGTCATCCATTGTAACTATGATAACCTTCAATTGGTTAAACTTATAAATAAGGTATGGATATGATATGAATTATTAGAGGTATAATCAATAAGAAGGTGGGGGGGATCAGTGATGAAATTAATTCAATTCTAATTCCAAAACTTCAAAGTCTTAATCAATCAACAAAAGCATTCTTGAAGCATATAAACTAGTTATTGCAAAGAACAAAGAAAACTATGAAAGATAAACACCCATAACACATAGATTATGTGTGAAACCCTAATGGGGGATAAAACCCAATCTCAACTCTAAAATAAAGTAGCTTACAATCCTATAAAATATTTAAAAACAAGATACTTTAGTGAAGCACCCACTTTACAAGGAACACCAACCCTTAAGAATGAACAAGCACCTACTTATCCTAGATATTGAGAACCCACACAACACCTTATGATATCTACACCTCCATAGCTTTGATTTCCTTTCAATATAATGGATAAATAGTGAATATCAATTCTCTTCAACCCTTCACACACTCTCAAGCCTTCATACACAAGCAATGTATCTAAAATAACCTTTTGGATCACTCTACACCTCTTCACTCATCTTAAATATTCAAACCTATAAGACACTATTAAAAAATAAAAATATATGACCTATAGGTCACACACATATCCCTCACACTTCTCGTCTCTTCAATCTATCAACTAGGCATGTTCACTTTTCTCTATTCTTTACTTCATAACATTAGAAACCTTCATCTTTGTTTATGCTCTTTATATATCCTTCATGATCACCATATACTTTGTCGAACATAAGACATACCTTAACCCTTAAGTATCCTATCACACTTATAATAATATAAAATACACCTATATAGTTTTTCCATAGTTTTGATACATCACCCTTAAGCAACATAACCTTTCAATTAGGCCTTAAGAAGCCCTTATAGATCTATGGAGACCTATTCATCCTTTTATCACTTCACTAAGATAAACTAGGAACATAAGACCACTTCAAAGCACATAGTTCCTCTCCATATGACCCCTAAGACACTCCCAATTTATTAATTTCATCACTACACACTTATGCATATGCAAAACCTAACAATCATTTGCCTTGTACATGAAAACACCATGAACAAACCAAAAGTCAACTTGTAAATAATTGTTCATGCTGAGGATGGATTGGTCAAACCTCCAAAATCTATAAAAATTATCCTTAGGTAGTTTAAAACACTCTCTAATAAATAATTCACCTTGAAACATCCAAACACCATTAATAAAAACTCAAACATCCTTCTCGAGTCATTTGCAGAAGATAGTCAAACCCTTAATCAACTTTGAAGGGTAATAAATGCAAGTGTATGACTAGTCAAACCTCCTAATAGTTTTTACTATATTTCTATTCAATTTTTATACTATTTTTATTTTTATACCACCATAAAATTCATCCATCATCAAAATTTATTAACAAAATAATGCAGACTAGTTTTCCTTTGTAAATTCAAATATTTGAATTCCAAGGATCACTTTTTAATGCAAATTTGACAATGGAAATTAGTGAAATCTGCCTGAGAGACCAACTTTAAACTACCATAACATTTTTTTATACATCATGTCAAGACATGAAATATGAAACACATGATTTGAGTAAAAATATAAACAAACCCATGTGACCACTTTTTTCTGACACTTTCACACGTGTGAATGTTGACATCATCAATTTACTTAAGAACTTCTACCAAGATAATTAGGAGAAACTAGACCTTCAGAAGGATATTCCAATGAATTAATTTCAATTAATTAAGTACACCAACAACTATTGACCCATAATATGACCCATTAAACATGGTCAACTCATCACCAAAACCTATCAACTTGCCTAAGCAAGCAAACACTACAAAATCCATGTATGATCACTAATGCACTCTTTGTCATTGAGAACCATGTATACAAATCAAATCATGGAAAATATTGGACACCTTAAGCACATAATTGACAACACCTAAAAAATATCCCCCTTTATCATTGATGTCAACATTTGTAAATATTTTTAAATCCAATTAAAAAACTATGCACAAACTCTATCTCCCTTTACAAACACTTTCTCCCCTTTACAAAATGACAAAGTGGGCTTACCTATTGATCATAAGGACCTATATTTTTTTTCAAATCCATCATAATAAATGGATATCCTATGATATATTAAATAAACCCTCCTATCACTATGCATGCCATTTCTTATCATGATTACTTCAAATCCTACTCATTGGCAACACTTTGCTTTGACCATGCACTACCCTATGAAGAATAAATGAATAATATAAATCAAAAAGTATTTATCACGCCTTAATAAAATTTATAGGGTCTCCCCTTAAGTTATATGAACTTGGGAAACCCTTGATCACCTTTAGACCATCTCCAACCATGATGAGATTTCATAGTTGCCTTCAAATTTTCTCTCACAAGCCAACCATAGAATTAAGAGTGGACATTAAAGATATTTATCAAAGATATATGATACATAAATCCAACTAAGAAACATATTTAGGGACAACCATACCTTTGTGTTTTTAAAAAAATTACCAAAAATCACTTTTGTTCACACTAGCCTTGTCTAGAGGCCTAGTAGCCCTACCTAAACCTTGCAAAGCCCATAAATTTTTTGTGTATGCATCCTCATGGATTTAAATTTCATATCTGAATTAAAATAATATGCCCCCTCATTCATATATTTTTAGCATAGCTCCTTCACAAATTGATTTGCCAGTTAACCCTTCATTTAAACAAAAGCTCAATTTACCTGTACAATTCTAAATGACTATAAAGAATATTTTGATCACCCATTTATCCAATTAAATATATTTGGTATCCTAAAATATCAAGTAATTTTGGAAGGATACTAACCCATATGGTGTAAAACTTAGGGCATCAAACAGACACAAGGTCAACTCACCACCTTCTAGTCAATTCTAGATCCTAAAACTTCTCTCACACCTAGAGGACAAAAATATAAATTTACATACTAATTTTTTAGGTTTTTATCCTTTGGTAACCCATAGAACCATGAAGTGGTTTTTTACTTACTATTACTTAAGCAAGGATTATCATAATCAAGAGCCTTCAAAAATATTTAACTTTCCCTCAAAAGATCTTCAAATCATAAAACCACCTAAAGAACAATTTTATGAGGTGAATCCACCTTTATATTCCACAAAGTCACTTTAAACACTCACCAATCTTCATTTTAAAGTTGAAACTAGTCAAATTATGCATGAAGACCTTGTGTACACAATAATCACTCTACAAAAACACCTTAGAATGATCATGGAATCCTTCTAACATCTCCTCAACACTTTTTACACATGGACACATAAAATCGAATTGGAGTCTACCTTTGGTTATCCTTATAGATATCAAATGCATCAATTTTTCAAGATGAACACACACTAGGTAGTGAATACTAGACAAAATGGTCAATTTGAACAAATGGTCATGAATGACTCTTTTAACTAGATGAACACATATAAACCCATGAAATATACTTTAAAAAGTCCTCTCCACATTCCATATCAACCTTACCTTCATTATTCACGATTTGACCTTATAAACCAAACATAAAAAAATGACTAAAACTGTAGTCATATAGAATGTGAAAATTGGTAACTTGAGTGTGGCTAATGACAACCAACCCATAGGTCTTTCTGCTTACTATTATGACCCTCATAAGCATATTTTCACTAATTCCCAATCATCCTTAGCTTTTTATACTAGATCCTAGCTGAGCCAGACCCCTTTTCCATGACTAATCCATCCCCCAGGTCCCATCAGTTGAGGACAATAGTGCCACACTTGGACTATAACATTAGTGCCACTCTTGTTCAATTTTGGTGCTTCTATCCAAGTGCATTTTTTCCCCAAAAATTTAGTTTATTATATTTCCCCATCCATCTCCTTGTCATCCTAATATGAGTTCATTCAACCCATGACCAAAAGATCCCTATAAAATCCCATTCAAAGATCATTTGGAGAGGCTTGGTAAATATCACTAAGCATGCAAGAATATAATCAAGACCACTCAAGAAATATTCCCTATTCTCTAGATACAGACAAATAATACACTTATAAGCTTATCCAAATCCTTGAACCAGTCCCTAGCCATCTCAAACACACCCAATTTAGCATTTTTCATCTTCATACACACTATTTCACAAAGCACATCATGTGGGATAACTACTTATGGCTTTACCCCTCTTCAAAGTATTGGTATGTAAGCAGCATGCCCACACAAGGGGTTTGGATACATGTTCAATGAATATTATACACACTAACCCCACCTTTTCATCAAAATTGGTCAAATCATAATGGATTATAGGGTTTGAAGAGAAAATCTACTCTACAGGGAGCTCTACAGACTTCCAACTATCAAAACTTCATAGATAGGGTCACAAAGACTAGACAAACAAAACATAGAAATATCAAATCCTTAAGACAATAGTGACAAATGTGGACTACACTATTGGTGCCACTCTCATATAATCATAAAATGAAGTTTAGATCTCAATTTAAGATAGTGTCCCTATCCTACATAGTGAATATCAGACCCTATCTCAGTCATATCAGTCAGTTTCTAGCTAAGTCTTGTTTTCCATCACTTATTACTATTTTTAGGAAGATAAAAATTACAATATAATTTACACAAATTAGTAGCTTAATTATGTTATATTTATTTATTGAATTTACTAGTTAGACCCTTTAACTAAATTAGGAATAATATACCAATATTTTGAAAAATTTTAAATCGTTTGGTGAATCTGACTTATTTCATTTGTGCATAGAACCCTAGAAACCCTAAGGAAAATTTCATACTGATTTTTCCTATATATATATTTTACCTACATAATAAAATTATAAATTAGCATTAAATTTTAAATTTTTTTAGTAATTTTAAAATAATTTTCTTTCAAACCCTAGTTGCCCATACTAGGTACCAGTATTTTCCTAGTAATTTTATAATTTTTTACTAACATATTAGAATAAAAAATTCACTTTAAATTTCAAAATTCAATAGTAATTCTTAGAAACATGTATTTTTCAAAACCCTAGTCACATCTACTAGGTCCTATTAAATCACAAAAATTTCAATAAATTTCTGATTTTTTACTTGCATATCTAACTCAGAAATTCACTTTAAATTAAAAAATTTCATAGTAAATCTCAAAATAATTATTTTTCAAACCCTAGTTGAATATAATTTCTCCTTGAGATATCACCTCACATTCTAAAATCAGATTTCAAAAATGGATCTCACTTATTTACAAGTTTTTCTTATATTTCTTACAAATAATGAGACCATTATTGGTCTTATCATGTACATGAATGATGAAGTTTATCATATGTTAGTACAAAGCCTCATTATTTGAATTTCATGTTTACTCTTTCAAATAAAGGATGATATTACAACATTTATTATTAAAAATGCACAAGATTTCAATAATCCTTTTGCATATTATTTCTCACTCATATAGAATAATTTCCAACTTAATTTTGCTAAACATGTTAACAATGTTATGTTACATGTCAAAAATTTGTATACATTCATGCACATTTTAATGTTCTCTATTCTTTCCTTTATATCTCTCATGTGGAATTTTTTTAAATTTTATCATGCTAAACACATTACAAATGTCATAGTACACAAAAAAAATACATTTATGCACAAATTCATGATATCTACCCCTTGCTATATCTCCTATGGAATGCTTTGTATAAACATATTATTGCACAAATCATCACTCACATTTCATTCCAAATTAATTCTTTCTACTTAGATGCATATAACTCCTTGGCTAATTTTGAGTACCTCCCTATCAGTACTAGACACAAGCAAACACTAGCAATTATATTTATCCCTCCTTTCAAACATGGCATATATATATCTTATCCTTCACCTACTAACAACTCTATGCCTATAGTAGATCACGTAGTACATGTTATCACCTAAGTTTCAGAAGATAGGTAGGTTGATTACACCTATGTCTATAGCTTTATCACTCAGGTTAGTGCCTATTCTGATATAGTTTTAGTTTTTGAGCTCCTTTAGTGATTATATGTTTACAAATAATTCTCATTTCCATCAAACCATCTTATGTTGTATCTATCCTCAACACCATGAAATATATTGAAGAACTTATTTCCTTTAAAAAGGAGGATTTACCCCCATGTCACATCATTGAATAAAATATACATCAGTATATTCAATTAAGAATTAAATATGTGGAGGTCAAAAAGGTATTAGTTGATAATGATTTAGGACTCAACATTTGCAACATCTATTTTATTAAACATCTTAATATACAACCTCAAGATCTTGATAATTATGATGTGAACATCAAAATTTTGACAACATTCCATAGAAATTCATGGGTCAAATAACACTCAATCTTACCTTAGGGCCTAAGACACTACCAAATACATACCAAGTCATGCCAAAAGACCTCAACTATAAATTATTACTTGGTCAGTGTTAGATTCATGATATACATGCATTCCCTTCTACACTTCCTTCTTGTTTAAAATTTAATAACAAAGGCTACATTTACACATGAAAAATAGATAAAAAAACCTTTTAAATACTACCAAGTCACTAAAACTCTACAAAATTATTTTCCACATTTTAATCTTGAAAATATACTAGCACAACCCATTATTCATAGTGTACCTCTAGACCATACAACACATTAACAAACTCCAAGTTCCATAATAGTATCAATACCAAATCAATAGCTTACCTCTCCTTTCACACTTAAATGCCTCAATAAGATGGGATATCATGGCAAAGGTCTTGGAAAACATGAACATGAAATCATCAATCCTATCAAAGCATCTACACAACATGGAACACAAGGGTTAGGATATTAGTTTACCCACATTCATAATAATCCTTCTTCCACCACTTTAAAGCATATAAAGTTTTGTCCACCCACTACACCAATAAAACCATCAACAACATTTTGATAAAAATAGTGACCAAATTTGGAGATGATTGACACAATCAACTAGTCTTTTCATTATGGTTATATCATACAAGCATCTACATGCCCACAAGAGCCACTCCTTATTCACTTTTTTATGGCATAGAAGTAGTCTTACCATTAGAATTAAAAATCCCATCTCTTCATGTCTCACTTAAATGTAATCTCACTAATGACTAGTATCATGAAAAACATTTACACCAGCTTGAGAAGTTAGACCATACACACATTTAAGAAAAAAAATCTCAGAATCTACCAACAAAATAAATAATGATCCTATAAAAAATGAGTTCAAACTAGAGAATTCAAAGTTAATGATCTCATTCTTAAAGAAAATATTCGCAATGTCAATGCCAAAGAAGAAATCAAAGGAAAATTCAAACCAAATTGGCTAGGTCCATACAATATTAATAAAAATCTTAACCTTAAAGTGTATCATATAACGTCACTTGAGGGAAATAAACTCAAAAATCCAATGAATATTATGCATTACACATATTCCATGTCTAGCATTTCATTTCACACATTGTATTGTACATAATTTTACAAAATCACTTGTACATAGTTCCTTTTTTCAAATTCTTGTACATAATCTCCTAATGATTTATTATACATAGCTTTGAATAACTCAAAAATATAAAAACAATATAACATTTCAAAATTTAAAAAAATCATTCAAATATGTCAAAACCCCAATAACATTTTGATTATATGCATTATCCATGCTTTACATTTCTATAGCTATGTTATACTTACATTTATTATTATATGCTATTGTTTGTCAATTTATCTAAATTACCATGCTTCACTTGATCTTATTTAAGTATGTGAATTAACATCTATATCCTCGATTGCTTCACTCTATCGATTTATGGGGCATCCTACTTCTACATCGAGATATACATAAATATACATACCCACTAGGGGCATCTTCTACATGACTACACCATCCAGGTTATGTCATTCCTACACCACACATTGTAGTTATCATGTTGATGTACATTACTTACTAGCTTACACATATTAATTTATCAACACTCACTAGTATATATCACTTGTGTATTTCTTAGAATATACCTAGTCTTGTACTAACATGTCTTACATAATTTCACTTCTTACTTTGGTTCATTAGGTTTGATTGTATTTTTAGTATTTACATGATTTCCTATCTTATTTTATGTAGCTATATATGATTTCATTTTCTTAGTTCTTTTCTTGTCTCTTATATGTGCCTTAGGACATTTGTCAATGTTTTTTTCTTCTATTTATGTCTATGTGTTAAGACATTTGACAAGGTCCTTTACATGTACTCTTCTATGTCATTGTCACCCTTGTGCTAAAATCACTTATTTCAATTATATGTGTAGGTAGAATTTAAACATGCCTTGTATGCTTACCTTCTAGTTTGAGTGATATGTGACCATGTATCTTATTTACTTAGCCCTTTGGTCACCCTTGTACACTTATTTCTTCTTGCCTTGTGTGCTTGTTGCTTGTTTGCTTCTCATTATTTTCAATTCCATGATCCACATCATGAATTATCTTTTTATCTTGGATGCCATGATGGCTATCATGATTCTTCCCTCCATGAAAACTAATAATTAACAACTAACTATACTTCCATTTATATTTTAGTACTTTACACATGATATTACATTGTTATATCTATCTAGGAATACACCTATTGATCTAACAATCTCTCAATAAAAACCATGTTATATCTTAAAATATATTATCAATTATCATTTCAATATCATGTATCTTTGAAATATTACATAATTTTAAGGCTCTTTATTTTGAGGGTATTCATTATAGGGTCTTCATTCCTACCCTTAGAAGAGGGGGAAGCAAAAAGTGGTTTTATCATAGAGATAAGAGCTCCTAACAATAAAAATATTAGTATTCAAAACACCTAGATTAGCAACTAGACATCAAACCATTAAGAATAGATCAAGTAGATAATGAAAATGTTAGAATAGTTACCAGATTTGGCCCAAGATAGTAGTTACAAGATTATAATACAATTCTAGTGCCACTACTATCCATTTTCAGCACTCTTATCCAAATAATAAAAAAACTAGAATTTCTAGAAATAGGCAGAAAAGTAGGTTCAACTATAGTTTTGCATAATTAGACCAATTCAAAATAACTAGAATTTTTATTAGAGAATCAAGATATAGGGGGAATTATGCACGTCATGATGGATCTCACTTCTATTTTCAGTGGTAGTTGATATAACTTCCAACTCAAAATCCATGTTTCATACACTAGTGATTGGGGGTAATGTGCATAACACATTTATTTTCTTTTCTTTCTGAGTTCAAAATTACCTAGGCATTCTCTGTAGTTGCATGCCTTATTCCATCTATAGGTGGTTTGCATAATTTTAAAGTGGCTTTCATACAAATCTAACTTCCACATTTTGGAGTGGCTTTCATATAAGCCTAGTGCACCAGTTTTAGAGTGGCTTTCATACAAGCCTAATCTCCATCTTTCAAAGTGGCCAAGAGTGGCCTATTTTCTAGTATAAATTTAGTTATCCATGCCAACATTTTCATATTATAGATCATTCATGGGCTTCAAGAGCCATCTCATATGACACACATTTCATATTGGTATCAGTTTATAGCTTTATTTCATGAGGTAATGATGGAGCCAAAGGACTAGATATCCTTTGTATTATTGAGCCACTTACTCAAAGGGATTGGACACATAGTCCAAAAATTTATTAACACATGTATGATCATGTAACTTCACTTATTTGGTAAAGATGGAACCAAAGGGATAGAATTTGCATTCTTGAGCCACTTTTATGGAATTAAGCACTCAAATTTATTCACAATATTACTTTTGGTATAACACACATCTAAAATCACTTATCATCATAACAAGTTTTGTATTGGTCCACACACCTGGTGAGGTATATTCATTCCTTTCTCTTCTTCTCTCTCTCTCTTACCCAACTTTATACATTCTTATTTTAGATATTTCATATCTAGAAAGAACTGATCTACTCTTTACTTTCTCTTACAAATTTTCACTTTATAGTGTGCTCTCTCTATGCACACCCAACATCACACAACTTCATGAGATTCACCCTTGTAGGTAAGTTTAGGTACACTTTATGTTTTTTCTTTATCCTAGTATTTTGATTTGTTACATCATTAGAATAAAGTAGGGGAAAATGTAGTCATATAAAATGTGAAAATTGGTAAATTTAGCATGGTTAATGACACCCAACTCGTAGGTCCCTCTTGCTTGCTCTCATGACCCTCATAATCATATTTTAACTCATTCCCAATCATCTATAGCCTTCCAAACTTGATCCCAACTAAGCCAAACCCCATTTTCCATGACTAATCCATCCCCTTAGGTCCCATCAGCTGAGCATAATATCACCACACATGAACTATAGCATCAGTGCCACTCCTATCCACTTTTGGTTCTCCTATCCAAGTGCATTTTTGGCCCCAATGGTTAGTTTCTTCTAGTTCACCATCCTTCTCCTTGGTGGCCCAATGCAATTAAATTCAACCCATGACTAATATATCCTTATAAAATCCCATTCAAAGATCATTTGGAGAGGGTTGGAAAATATCACTAAGCAAGGAAGAATACAAGAAAGACCACTCAAGTAGTCTTCCCTATTCTCTACATACAACCAACTAATACACTTAAAAGCTTATCCAAATATTTACACTAATCCCTATCTATCTCAAACACATTTAGTTTAGCTTTTCACATCTTTATACACAGTATCACATAAGGCACATCAAGTGGGAGAACTACATATGGTTTGATCCCTCTTCAGATTATTGTTATGTAGGCAACGTGCCCACACAAGTGGCGTGGGTAAATGTTTAGTGAATATTACACACACTAAGCCCCCCTCTTTATCAAAATTAGTCAAATCACAATAGAGTATAGGGTTTTAAGAGAAAATATATTCTATAGGGATATGTATAGACTTCTAGATATCAAAATTTTTTAGACAAGGTCACATAGACCTGGTGAATAAAACCTATAAATATTAGATTAGGAAAACAATGGTAGAGGTAGACTATAGTGTTGTTACCACTCCTTTCCACTTTTATCACTCCTATCCAACCATAAAATGAAGGTTAAATCTTAGTTTATGATAGTGTTCTAGTCCTACATAGTGAATATCAAACCCTATCTCAGTCATATTAGTCAATTTCTAGCTAAGTATTCTTTTCCATCTCTTATTACTATTTTTAGGAAAATAAAAATTACAATATAATTTACATAAATTAATAGCTTAATTATTGCATATTTATTTACTAATTTTACTATTCAGACCATTTAACTAAATGAGGAAAAATATACCAATATTCCTAAAATTGTTAAATCTAAAACATGCTTTTAGGAATAATGTCCTTGTTTGTTGCAGTTGTAGCATAGAACCCCATTTTCATTCTTTGAATAAAAAATGTATTCCCTTTATTTTTGATAGTTATTCATGTTAGAAATTCCTTTCACTTGATGATAAAAAACACAGGAAGTTTCATCTTTAGGTTCTTTATTAGAGATAGGATTCTATTTGTTAGATAGAAGTACATCTATATATGTCATAGATTTACCTTCTAAATGATATAATCATTGATTTAGGCCTTTATGCATCATGTCCTACAAATTCTTGACTATTGTTACTAGTTTATCTATTTGTGTTTTTACAACATCAATGCTTGTATTAATCTCAAAATATATTAATAAAGTTAGATCTAAATTTTTACTTATATTTTTGTTCTTCAATCTTTCATTCTCTTTATCTAGACATTTTGTCTCTGATAAGGCACATAGTAGTTCACCTTGAAGATATGTCTCAGCCTCTTTGTCATCCATTGTACCTTTGATGACCTTCAAGTGGTTAAACATGTAAATAAGGTATGGCTATTATATAAAATTTTAGAGGTAAAATCACTTAGAGGGGGGGTGCATCAATGATTTAAGTAATTTAATTCCAATTCCAAAACTTCAAACTCTTAACCAATTAACAAAATCATTCCTGAAACATATAATCTAGTTATTACAAAGAACAAAGGAAACTATGCAAGATCAATACCCATAACACATAGATTATATGGGAAACCCTCATGAGGGATAAAATGCACTCTTAATTATATAAACAAGTGGACTACAGTTTTATAAAATATTTAAAAATAATATTCTTGAGTGAATCACCCACTTCACAAGGAGCACCAATCCTTAAGCATGAATAAGCATCCACTTGTCCTAGATGTTGAGCACCCACACAATAACTTCTGATATCATTACCTCTAAAGATCTGATTCCATTTAAATATGATGAATTAATAGTGAACATAAACTCTCTTCAACCCTTCACACTCTCTCAAACCTCCACACACAAGCAATGTATCCAAAACAATCTTTTGGATCACTTTATACCTCTTATCTCATCCTTAATATTTAAACCAAAAAGAACAATTTTAAAATATAATAAATATACCTATAGGTCTCAAAAATATCCCTAACACTTCTATTCTCTTAAATATATCCACTAGGCATGTTCACTCTTCTCTATTCTTCACTTTACAACACTAGAAACCTTCATCTTTATTTATGCTCTTTATAGAGCCTCCATGATCACCATCTACTTGGTCAGCCATAAGACATACCTTAAACTTTAAGGCTTATATAAAAATTATAATAATATTAATATCACCTACATAGGTCATTCAAATATTTTATAGATTACCCTTAAGAAACATCACCTTTCAATTAGGTCTTAACAAGCCCTTATAGGTCTATGGAAACTTATTCATCCTTTTAGCACTTCACTGAGCAAAACTAGGAACACAATACCACTTTAAATCACATAGGAACTTTAAATATGACCCTTGAGACACCCTCAATTGATTAAATTTATCACTACACACCTATGGATATGCAAAACCTAAAAATCATTTTCCTTGTACATGAAAACACCATGAATGAACTAGAAGTTAACTTGTAAGCATTTGTTCATACTAAAGATGGATTGATCAAACCTCCAAAATACATACATATGATCCTCAAGGAGTATTAAAAATTCTCCAATATATAATTCATCTTGAAAAATCCAAACACAATCAATAAAAACTCAAACATCCTTCTTATGTCACTTGTAGAAGATAGTCAAACACTTAGTCAAATTTGAACCATAATAAATGCAAATGTATGACTAGTCAAACCTCCAAATCATTTTTCCTAGATTGCCCTTGAATTTATCTAAAATTTTTTTTATACCATGATAAATTTAATCCATCATCAAAATTTATTAACAAAATAATGCAGACTAGTTTTCCTTTGTAAATTCAAATATTTGAATTCCAATGGTCACTTTTTAATGGAAATTTGACTATGGAAACTAGTGAAATCTGCCTGATAGACCAACTTTTCACTACCACAAATTTTTATATACATCATATCAATACCTAAAATTTTAAACATATTATCTAGGAATAAATATGAATAAACCTATGTGGCCACTTTCTTTTGACATCTTCACATGTGCGAATGTTGATGTCATCAATATGCTTACTTAGGAAGTTCTACCAAGATGACTAAGAGAACTTAGACCTTCATAAGGCTATTCTAATGAATTAATTTCACTTACATAAGAAAAATAATAACTATTTACCCATTATATGACCCTTTAATCATGTTTAACTCATCAACAACATCCATCAACTTGCCTAACCAAGCAAACACTACAAGGTCCATGCATGATCACTAAGGAACACTTTGTCATTGATAACCATGTATAAAAATAAACTCATGGACACCCTTGGACACATTAGGGACATCATTGAAAACACCTCAAAATTATTCAAGTTATAAATTACACTTGAACCTCTAGTTTCCACTATGTATGTGAAAAGTAGGAAATGAAGGTTTGGGTACAATTTGCAATTTTTCAAGTTATAAATTGCACCCAAATCTCTGATTTTTTCTAGGGGTTTTCTAGGTTAAATTATATTCATTTTCAAAAAAAATTAATGGATCTCCCTTAGGGTATAATATGTTTTGACATAAAAATATCAATAGATACCTTCGAATGAAAATTGTCGAAGAGAAATTTCTTGAAGAGAAAAACCTTTTGAAGACCATAGTTTTCAAAGTAAAGTTATTCCATAAGAAATGCTGAATAAAATGATTCAATGAAAAGTTTTTGATTTAAAATCTACTAAATAGAACAAAATTAAAAATAATTCTCTTGACCAAATAGTTTTCAACTGAAAAGTTTACAAATACCAAAATGTCAAAGATCAAAAGTATCCAAAATGATGAATAAAAGAATCTAAATAAGCATTTCCAAATAAAAGAACTTGAATAACAAAACCTGAATACCTACTATATATATAAATTCTTTCAAAATTTCCATTAATATATTAATTTTAGTATGTCCTTTCTAAAGTAAAATAGGTTCATCAAATGTGATTTAATGTCCAAAACATCAAGGTTTTACAAATGATAAAAACCAACCCAAACACACACACACACACACATAACCCAAATAATAAATAAGTCCTCTAAAAAAAATTGGGTCCCAAATTTTTAAATAAAACCCAAGGTGGGGTGTGTTGAATACAATAAATGGTGATTCACAAGGGTGAATACTCCTAAGTTTTCAAGAACACAAAATCTATGGTTTAATAATCCCAATATAAACCATGAACCATACTAAAAGAAATGATTAAATCAAAAACATAAAAGAGACTCTTAAAAATTCCATGTAACATACTAACTTCACTCATACCTTGGGCCTGTGGGTGGGAAAGTGATATTCTTTATTCCTTTTCAAAAGTTTTTAGTTAAAGACATGGGGTGAGTTATAGGTTTCATTATGATTTGTAATTAAGTGCATAGAAATTTAATGAACTTGGGCATTACTCTATTGTCATCTAGGTATCCATAACCTTGACAAAGATACATTTGATCACCTTTTCTCTTATCCTCCATATTTTCCATGATGCAAGATATAGTTTTTATTTCATCATGTAGTATTTTAAGCATCTTTGATTTTATTCTATACTTTTGGATTATAACTTTTATTTTTATTTTGTCTTTTTTTACTAAAAAAAAGAGGGAATAAGGTGACGACCATTAGCTAGTCTTAGTATCATTTGTTTAATCAAAATGTCCCTACCAACTTTACCTATGTCAATGTTTGTTACCTCAAAAAATTATTAGCATTTAATGTGCATTAGACCTAAGGGGATAAGGAGAAATTTCAAAATTAACATAACTATGGGAGTAACCTTTTACATACCTGATAAAATTATTAGCTTTGTAACATAGTCATGGATAACTATCTCTTTGCTTACATGGATTAATAATTTTGAAATACAAAATTTAACGCCCACTAATTATAGTTGGATTAAAAACACACATGCTATTTTTTTTATTATACCAGGAGTGAACAATCACATTACTATGAAATCAAAGGAAAACTATTATAGAAAGTGGAAAACTACCTAAAAAAACCACCATATTAAGCAAAGTAAACTACAAGAAACCAAGGATAACAAATCTAGAAAGTATGAAATACTCTAATGAAATCAAATGACTGAAATAAAGAAGATAACTAATAAATTAAATCAAACGTACTCCTACCTCTACCTCTACTGAAACATCATTTATTACTTAGAGACTTCTATGGATAGAGTAGCCATGAAGTAATGATTCAAAAACTAACTATTGATTGGATATGTCAATTCATTACCTTGAAAGCCCTTCAAATACAGAAAGTTAATACCCAAGATCTTAGAGATCTAATAAGGCCCTATCCATAGTGGGGTGATCTTGTCATGCATTCCTTTATTTTTTTGGGCTTTGTCCCACAAAACCACTAGGTCAAAAAAATTGAATGATTTAGATTTTACTCTCTTATCAAACCATATTTTGATTATGTCCTAATTTTTGATAAATTTTTATAATGTTTCATTCTTTGAATCTTCCATTTAAATAATGTTTAGCAATTTGGACTCTATCTTCTTACTAGGCTCCATGTATTCCTATATAAATTGATATTTTGGTATATTTAGAATGATTGAAAACACCGCTTGTTTGTGATAAACTAGTAAATATGATGAGGCTTAAAGGGCATACTTATACCAAGTTCAATACTCCTAGAGTGCATATCTTAGTAAGAGATGCCACTCTCTAGCCTTATCTGTAGTAGAATTCTTGATAGCATGAATTAGGTTCTTGTTGGTTAATTCATCCAATCCATTCCCTTACAGGGAGTGATTGGAAGATGATATGATTATCATGGACCTATTCAACAAACATATCTATTTAAAATGCTATCCCATTATCAAAAACCAAATAAATATATGTGTCAAACCTAGTTGTGATATGATCTTCAAGGAAACTGATCACATCTTGGGCTCTTGAGTTCTTGGTGGCTACTACCTTGGTCTATCTAGTGAAATAATCTATATTAGTGAGCACAAACGTGTGCCCAATTAAATAATTTGAGTTTATGACACCAATGAAATCTAAACTCCATTAGACAAATGGCTTACCTTTAATCACAAGTTATAGGGCCATTATTGCATGCACCTATTTTTTTGCCAAGACATGACATTCATGGCATATCCTAATGTGTTAGTGAGAATCATTAAAGATTTTTATCTAATAATAGGCCATTCTATGCATTTTATAGGATGTGGTATTTCTATATGGATCGTCACTACCAATCTTTTGATGTAGATTTTATAAAATCTCTTGGGCTTATTTACGTGTCAAACATCTTAAATAGATGACTTAATAGTTATTATGATAGAGGATGCCCTTCTTGATCATATAACAAGAAAATTTGAGCCTAAAATCTCTCTTTTACTCTCTATTGAGTTCCTAGGGGCATGTTCTAGTGAGTAAGAACTGAATAATACTTGAACACTAATCCTCTTGGGAAACATGTGTTTGGTAGACCTCTTTGATGGTGATATATGGGTCTTATTTAATCATAAAATAAATAATTACTTATCCTTTGATGATCTTAGTAGGTTTAATTTCACTATCAAAATATTTCAATTTTTCCATCCATTTACCTCTATGCTCTCCCAATTTGTTCTATCCTAGCATAAGCTTGACAATAGGATATAGTATTATGGTGATGGTCTTGTTTCAGAGGATGTAGTGCCTAAAATTCTCAACTAATTTAACAAGAGAAAAGATTTTATTTTCAATTAGGGATTATCTAAGTTTTGCATACTTTTAAGTTGGTGCTCAAAAAGTGATAGGGTGTTCACTTTCCTCCCTCTTTTGAGTGAGCATAATACTGATTGTATGTTCTAAAGTGAATGAGTACAAGAAAAATTATTTAGTGAAATTTGGGCTTAAATACACTAGGCCCTATGAAATAGCCTTATTTATGTCTTGGAAATAATTATTTTCTTCAATTATCCATTCCATATTATCATCCTTTTTGAGCATTACATTTAGGGTTCTCATAATTTCTATAAATCTTGATATGAATTTCCACATGAAATTAATCATCCCAAAGAGGGAATTGAGCTCCTTTTTGTTATTCAAGATCTGAATTCTATCTATGTTAATGGTGATCCCATCTTTAGTGATGTGTCCTAGAATCTCTCCTTCACTAATTCCAAATATACTCTTCTTGAAGTTTAGTGAGATACTAAACATCCTTCACCTTTCTAAAATGGACTGAAGATGGTCGATATGATCAAATTTATGTTTAGAGAAAATAGTGAGATCATACATGTATCTAATTATTCATTTACCTATCAATACATAAAATTTATGATCCATCGCTATTGAAAATTATCTCCATCATTAATTAACCCAAATAGCATTTACTTTAATATATATGTTCCCCATTTTTTTTGTAAATGTAGTTTTCATCTTATCCTCTAATTTTATGAGTACTTTATTATGTACCAAAAAACCATCTAAGAAATACATCATTCTATAACCAATCATAGTTTATATCACTTTGTCTAAGTAGGATAGAGGATAATTATTTTTCCTAGAATCTTTGTTCAAGTTCTTTAAGTTAACACATAGCCTAATTTCACAACTCTTTTTCTTGATTAGAACTAGACTAGACACCCCAGTTGAATGCCTGATAGGAAAAACTATTTAGTAAATCAATAGCTTATTTACTTATTTTTGAATCAATGGTTCTAGGATAGGATTACCCAGCCTTTGCCTCTACCTAAATGGTTTATGACCAAGCTTGAGTGGAATTGTATGGGTGATGACTTTAGGATTGAATATATTTAGGTCATCATAGGTTCATTTAATTATATATTCATAACTAATAATAAATTCCTTAACCTTATGCATTTTATTTAGAGTGTAGCTTAAGCTAATATTAATAAGGTATGCATTTCTTTCATCACCTATGTCTTTTGAGCTAATGTTAGATTCATTAACCTTGAGTTGTCTTTGTTTCTATACTTGAGGGTTGGTATCAAAGGCCTTTTCCAAGGTAACCATCCCTAATGGGATATGATTCTCCTTTAGTTGGATAACATCTTCTTAACCCAATTCTTAATGGTACCTATGGCTTCTTTCTTCATCTCAATTATCTAAGACTCAAACTATCTTGAATTAGCTAAAAATTGGAAGATCTATTAGTCATCATCAAATACCTAAAAAAATTCAACATTGTCTAATACTGATGGATAAGGCATCAATTTAATAGAGAACTTTTATACTTTTGACTCCTACAGAGGTGCCAATTTTCTACTGAAGTGGCCAGTGAATCAATAGCCTACTTTTATTATTTTAGAATGACCACTATGATGAAATCCTTAAATGATTTAAGTAGATCCTAGGATATATGATTATACTTATTTAAATATGAAAATTTGAATTGGTATTTATTTCTAACCTGGTTGATAATGAGCTCATAGTCTCCATATACTAATAGTTCCTTGACATTATTTTTTAGGGCAAAATGTAATCCCAAAATTGAGGCGTCATACTCTACTCTATTATTGGTGCATGAAAAATAGATTCTATACATCGCTATCATTAATTTCCTTATAGATTGATTAATTCTATACCAACACCTAATCATTGATTGGATCTCACCCTGTTAAAATGGAGGGTCCATAATTGGGAAGGGCCTTGAATTTATTCTTATGTTTCATGCTTTGTAGTAAATTTATAAATTCCAAGACTAGGGGACTTATAACTTACTCATTATTGGTGTTGTACTCAATAATAGGATGATTCATCCTTGGATCTCTGTCGATCTTGATCTAATTGGTTATTAATCTCCATTGTAGACAAATATGAGAGAAGTATGTGTAAAGATATCCATTTAACATCTTTAACCAATCTATGTTCAATGGCAACACATCCCTCATAAATATAGACTACCATTATATTGATATTTATCTATACTCAAGGTTCTGATGCAACATATATTCTTACATCATTATGTTCTCCCAAAATAGGCACTATTATTTTATCTAGTTTCCACATGGTCCTCTTGGATAGACTTACGTTTAAACCAAGATTCTAGTAAATGAAATTTGGCATTATCATTATTGAAGTTCTATAATCTACCAAATAATTATGCATGTTCTTTCCAAATTAACAAATGGTTAGAAAAGAAGGGGGAACTTCAAGATTGATTTTGTATATTACATTTGTGTTGGTTATTTTGGACTTTTTTGTAATAGATTTTCTTGTGATAGACTTCCATAAGAGCTCCTTCTACTCTGTGATTTACACCATCTCATGAAGATTGATATTGGCCTTGATCTTATTCATATCCTCGGCAATGTTGTATCTTCCCTTACTCTTTTCCTCTCTATATGAAGGTTGATCACTCCCTTTTGGGAGAGGAGGATCATTATCAACTTTAAGATTCAGGGGAATAATTATATTATTAGACAGAGTAGAACTGGTGAGAGGTTATTTGATCCTTATATTGTAATTATTCCTATTGAATTTATGGAATGTTTTTACCTCATCAATATTATCTTTTGGCATATTGTCATCTTCACTAAGAAGGAAGAATCATAGGTTTCAAAGATTATAGCCAAACTTGAAGTGCTAAATTCATGAGGAAGATCTACAAGATTGATCATTTGATCTATTCTGATCATTTACCTCTAAAATATTTTAAAGACTACATAAAACTCTACATAGTACAATTCTATATGTTGTGATGTGTTGTGAAACCTACACTAATTAGACAAAGTTATCTCCATGATATTGATTTTTTGTAGCCTATTAGCCTATTATTGTTTTGTATTTTTGGTGGTCCTATTAAAAGGCCTATTGTATCTTAGAAAGCTATAATTTTGACTATAATTATAATTAGTGGTATAACCCATCCTTTTCTACATATTTAAGAAATCATTGCTCATCTTCTAGACCATTCTTTGTATATGATCTAATTTAACTTTGGTAGATTTAGAACCCTAAGCAATTGTTGCATTTATATGATTTTGATGTTGATTTTTCTACTTCTCATGATGCCATTACTTTGTGCTTGATTACTCAAGAAATCATAATATTAATTTGTTTTTTTTGTGTCATGGGAGGTAGAGTGTACAATTGATATTAGTTGAATGTAGAGGAATTCTAATTAACATGTGGAATTAGATTCAAAGATGGGAGCCCATTGTTGAACATTTAGTCTCTTGAATTCTAAGGATTGAGCTATAGATTGAGCTATTTATTGGTATTAATAGCTTCTTATAAGGTCAAAGATAAATTATTAGTATTGGTATCTCTTCATAAGAATACTATAGTAATGTGATCTAGAGCATTCTTTTATATTTTGAGCATCAAATCTATGTTTGGCATAAATGTGACATTTAATCGATTGTACATATTCTAAAATATTTAATTGAAGGCCTAAATTGAGTCATTGGGTTCTTTCTTCACGTTAGTGAATGGTAATACACCAGACTTGGATTAGTCACTTTCCCAAATTATGCAAGAAACATATTTGACACTCATTTTTTTAGGTGATAGAATTTTCTTACAAATTGAGATACCAATCATAAGAAGAATATTTTAGAGTGAATAGGAAAAGCTGGTATGAAATATACTCATAGGTGATATTCATTAATCTCAAAGCATCCTTGAAAGAGTTTATATGTTCTTCCATATTTCTCCCATTTGAGGGGGAGAAGGTAGGCACATGCTTCTCTAGATTCCTTGGTAGATCATGTTGGTCCTTAGGAATGGCAATATCAAATCTAACTAATCAAGTCTGATCCATAAGAGGATTGAGAAGTGGGATGTTTATTATAAAGGAAGGTGTTCTATCTCAATGTATCCTAGGGATGATAGGTATTGGTCTAGACCTCCCAGCATTTGACAATGTTAAAACCAAAAGTCTTGCTTGGGCCTTAGACCTTGTTAATCTCTAAAGTGTCTCTAGTATAACTCTATTTAGTGACTAACCTATACTATTGAGAGAACACACATGTGTGCCCTCCTTATAATGCCAACTTTTTCTATCTATTGATGTGAGTTTTATGCACACCACAAAAGGTTAAATGAGGTAGCCTTTAATATTTTGGGATATTTATGGAATGAGGTTCTACTCTAGAGTAAGATTTATAGGCATGCAATTAAAAAAACTAGGTGATGGAATAGTACGTTGAGCTTGTGGATAGTTTAACCAATTTTTTTGGATG
Organism: Torreya grandis; assembly: GCA_037957365.1. Taxonomy (NCBI): domain Eukaryota; kingdom Viridiplantae; phylum Streptophyta; class Pinopsida; order Cupressales; family Taxaceae; genus Torreya; species Torreya grandis. The sequence goes on from JARHVA010000801.1 coordinate 3,956,908, forward strand.
GATGTATGGAATATAATATAAAGTAATCACTAATTAATTTGGATGGGTGGTTAATTCCTCTATGGTGGGTAAATCTCAAAGAAACTCAAAAAGGGAAAGAAGATTAAGGAAAATATGAAGGCTTTATGTTATTAAAAGTTCACTTTTAAGACTATATCTTTGGTTTAAAAATATCTCCAAGACTATTGTTTGTAATTTACAACTATTGCACACTCATGAACAATCATGGTTACTAGTCTAGGAAAACAAGTGTAGGTATCTTGATAATCTCAACTAAAGGTTACTCTCTTTAGGATTTCTATTGCATACCCTTATCTATGAGGTTATAGCTCAAACCAAAAAAATTTCTAAAGTAGTTATAGCTCATGCTTAGATTACTAAAAGAAATAAAATACCTCTACGCACCTTGGATTATCAATTAAACCTATACTAACTACTTAAAATAATGAAATTTATAAATCCTAAATTTTTATTGCACATATAAGATCAATATTCATCAATTGAAACAATAAAATTTATCCATAGCATTAGCACACTTCAAAATTATTGAATTTATATAGAGAAATAAACTTAAATTTCATTAACATAGAAAGGGAAGAAGAAAGAATAAACATAGTTTCATGATAATCAATCTCTTGATCTCTCCCTATATATTGATTAAAAACTTACACCATTTAAAAGGATTATTTTACATATATTTAAATTTTTTAGGGTAGATGTTACCTCATCCTAAAATTATAGTAAAACATTGGTTACATTAGAATAACTAGATCATATATTCTAGTTTCATACAAAACTACATATTAGAACTTATGGATTACATCAAACATGTAATGTGTACATGATATAAAAAAATTAATTAATACATGGACATAACAAGACTTAACTAAATATTTCTAATCATTACATGTAAAATTACACAAAAATAGCCTTTGATTAAGACTAACTTATTTCTTTCTTGAAACCTTTTAATGTTATTGTTGGAATTGTAGTTGTAACTAGGGATGAGTTGGTTATAGGAGTTAAACTTATTGATGAAGTAGAAATGGTGACTAAAGTTATGTCTAGGGAAGAACTCATATATTTAACTATATTTATAAATGGAGTTGAGCTGAGAGGGGGAGCCGATGAACTTTCTAAGCTAGGAGGGGCTGAAGTTGATGGTGGTGTTTTAACTGGCACATAAGTGGAGCCTAAGCTGAACTAGTAGGTGGCATTAAGGATAATTTATTATTCATTTCCAACTCTTTATAATGTTTGTATCCTTTGGTATGTTTCACATAAATTAATTTAATATCAAGGAGAGCAGGTTTTGTTACCATATCTGCCTATCCTTCTAGCTTGACATGCTCTGTCTTGGTAGCTCAGAAGCCTACCCAAAAGACCTCTAATTTAGTTGACTTCTTCCTCAATATAATTAAATTTGATTAAATATATTATAAACTCAATCCATGTAATATTTTTTTAAAACTATTTTAAACTTACTATATAATTTGATCAAAAATAGTATGGGATACTATTGTCCTAGTGTTATCTCTTACCCCTATCAATTCTAGCTCATCCAAAATTTGTATTGCATGTTTTTCTTATTCTATGATCTTATTAACTAAAGCATCAACAACACCCACCCAATATCAAGCCTCCTAAGTCCTTATGACTGTTAGATTTAATGCATTGGTTGCCTCTAAGGGAGTCATCAAATTTAAATGGTCAAATACCTTATTAAGAGTATACAACATAAAGAAATTTAATTTTTTATCATCTTCTTTGATAAGTTTAAATAATTTTGTTATTTTAATTACATGTGGAGCCAATTTTAATTTCAAAGAATGAATGGTATCCAAAATTTCATATAATCTTGATCAATGCTAGAGGGAATATGGATTACCTATTACTACTCTCTAAGAGTATCTAGCTCTTCTTCTAGTTCTTTTATAGCCTAATCTATTCCCTCATAGATGGCCAATACTATTTAAATGTTGGACTTGAGGTAATCAATATAGGGGGACTAACCCTTTTTTATATCAAATATTTTTGAGAGAGAGTAATTCTCTTCTATTTATTTTAGGATTAAGCCTATGTCATTACCATATTCTATCTTCCTCTTCCTTACCATTTATACTAAGGTTGTTGCTTTCTAAAAGAGTGAGATCATAGTGGGAAGCTTAGTGATATTCAAATTAGGCCTCTTAGAAATTGACAATCCTAACTCCTTAGTCTAATCTATAATATTTAAATTTGATAGATCTAATGCATGGGCTTCTATTTGTGTATCCTTCTCAGGCTCAGGTTTAGGATTAGTGGATGGCTTAGGTATTGAGGGATAAATTATCTTGGACCATTATACATTCCCTAAGTGTGAAATGATATTCATAAAATAGATATGTTTCTTATTGGGGGATCTCTTTATTTCTACCACTATTGTGGTTTGTACTATTCCTAATGAAGGTAGTGGTGAACCCAATTGAGTAGAGGAGGATAACACTTGGGTAATGGGTTTGTTAGTAATTGTGGAAGGAGACATGGAGGTTAAAATAATAGTGGTGGAGATTAAATGAATAGTGGTTTTAGGAATGGAGATTGTAGGAGTAGTGGTTGGAAGAACAAAGACTCTAGGAGTAGTGTTTGGCATAACAAAAATAGTCCTAGTAGATACAGGAATAAAAGTGGAGAAAATTGGAAATGGTATAGAAGAAATAACTAGTAATGACATAAGAGGATAAATGCCTAGGAGAGTAGTGAAAAAATAACCCTTATATAAATTTTCACCACTAAGGGGTGCCTTTTCTTTCATTCCTTTTAAGCTCAGTACTTTTTCTTGTTGTAACTCCTCTTCATCCACTTCATGGTTTATCTCACATTCAACTAAATGTTTTACTTCTATGATAGTTAACTCTATGGATGGAGCATGTGGCCTCTCTACCCTAGGTTTTCTTTGATAAAAAATTGTTGTCCTCTCATCTTATGGAGAAGTCACTTATTGGGTAGGAGGGGAAAGAGTCATACTAGATTTTATGGCTGCTAAAGCTACCATATTAGGTGTCATATCTTCCTCACTAGAGGATTCCAAGTAGATGATCTCCACTTCTAAATTAACTATGTTATCCTTCTCCTGCATTAGCTCTTCTACTAATTCATGTTTGAACTTACTCAGTTCAATACTATATGTTTGAACTAGAGGAATATAGTCTTACACTTCTTGAGAAAAAACTTATTTCTCTTCTAACACTTGCTCTTTTTCATGTTCTTGAGTAGTTGATGCCTACCCTACCATCTATTATTTATCTTAGTGATTTTTCATCATGGAAAGTGGTTATTGGGGGTCTTAGATTTGGTCATTTGGTTATGGTAAGGCCTACCACTTTAGAAGTCAAAGTATTTACATCCCCCTAGTGGTGGGATCATATATTTTGCTTGACCAAGTGTAAGGGAGGGGTTTTATTGTATTACCCTCAACAAATATTCACTTAGGCTAGTAGTCTCATCCATTTCCTTTACTTCTTCATCATATTTTTCATTAAGGAACAAGAATTCATGGTTAAAAGGTTCATGTTTATATGGGATACCAATATTATGAATCTTTTTATATACTCTCCCATGGGGGTCCCAATCCATATGGGGTAGAGTAGCCAAGGCATAATCCCTCTTTGCATTCCTAGCCTATCAAAAATGTCTTCTATATGTATAATTTCATCATCCCAATATTGAGATGGGAGCCATATAAAGTGATTTTCTTACTCTTTATCAAGTCCTCATCTATACCATTCCATATTTGGAAAGCAATCTCTTATTAAAAAACTTTGTATGGGACAAATTTGGGATTTAGAGAGGGTCTACCATATGTCCAACAACCATGATAATTGTATAATATGGGTATAGCCAATAATCATCTAAATTCATGAGTGTATTTTAAATTCTCTTTGAAATCATATCCAAAGTATAGCCATGAATAACCTTCAAAACTTGAGGATATAGGTCTTCTAAAATTATATAAATGTTCTTCATTTATGCATAGATGTGAACAAAAGAATAGATGTCATAGATTATATTCTTGATATAGTGAGGGTTACAATTCCATAAAACCCCATTATGTCTATAAATAATGTGTATGAATGCATCCAAAATATATGACATCATATATAAATTCTAATCTTTGGGACTCTTATCCTTGTATATAATCTTTTCATGCAAGTGGGAAATGATAAACTCCCCTAATGCATAGGTGCACTCTAAAGTGATGAGAAGGTCCAGTAGGGGTACCCATTCGATATAGAGGAAATGGATGTTTAGGTGTAAAAATAATCAATTTAATAATACCATTCCAATATGATCTCGCATCTAGAATTAGGTGATGGTATGGGGTTCTTGGTTGTTTCCTTGATAGCGAAAGTCTCACCTAGGAGAAGCCATTTTCCTATTGCTTGTTCTACACTTTTGTTTTTCTTCCAAGTAACTGCATTGTTCAAGTCAAATGTAGCATATAGAATGGGAATACATAAACAAATTATGAAAACATCACTTGAGATGTATGTAATGACTATGTTTTTGGTGGCATAGGGTAGACAACCATCATCTACAATTATCCCTTCAAAGAATAAGTCTCACAGTAAGTTGATGCATGGAATGACTTCTAGTTTGGTAGCTAGATAATGAAATTCCTAGTGTTTGAATGGAGGTATGTAAGCTACAACTTGTTTGTATTCTACTCATACATCTTCCTCATATGTAAATGGATCAATGTTATCTATGACCTCCTATAGCAATGAGTAAATGGTATGGAGACTGTCTAACACTATTACATCAAAAACCATGTCTAAGTATTCTATGGGTTCCTTCATGGAAAACCTAAATGGTGGTGGATCTACATTGTATGCCCTAGATGGTGATGTCATTTTTGTTGGGCAATGTTGGATTCAAAAATTTTAATAAAGAGGTTTAAAACTCTGTTACATAAATGTCAAGTTATTTTAGATGTAGCTATGGCTTCTAAAATTGTAGAAAGCTAAGTGAACTCAAGCTCTTTGAAAATAAAATTATATAAACTTAGTTAGGGGCTCAATGTTATAGATTTATACATTCATTCTAGTTTGTGCACCATTAATATCTAACTTATATGAGCTCATCACCTTAATTCAGTTTGAACTTGACCACCTAGGCCTAATGTGTATGGCACATAGGATTATTAGTCATTCGAGGTGCCATAATGTTACTTTTTATTTTGACACTTGTCATTCTATGATTTAGTTAGGGGTCAACCTTTACCTTTGGGCCTAATGATATGATATGACAAGCTCAAGATTTTGAATGAAAGACCCTAAAGAGAAAAATTCTCTTCAGAGAGATTTATTCAAGAAGATTTATCTAAAAGTCATCAAAGGGAAAGTTACCAAATGAAAGGCTCAAAATTAAAGTATCCAAAGGAATAGTTCCCAAAAGCCAAGTTTTCTTCAAGGAGATTATCATTTGGGAGAAAGTTGCTATAGAGAAAGTAACTGAACAAAACCTTCCAAATGAAAGTTACCAAAGAGAAGGTTCCCAAAGACTAAAAGCTTTTGAAGACCAAAGTTTCTTAAGTAAATTTGACTAATAATAAGTGCCTAACAAAAATATCAGAAGAAAAATTATCAACTAAAAAGCTACCAGCTAGAACAAAATTCAAAATTACTTTCCTAAATGAATTATTTTTCAAATAAAAAGTTTATAAAGACCAAAATTTCAAAGACATAAAGTATCTAAAATGTTGAATAAAAGAATTCAAATAAGTAACTCTGAATAAAATAACCCAAATAAGTAAACCTAAATACCTATAATATATAGAAATTCTTCCAAAATTTCCATTAATAGATTAATTTCAATAAGTCCTTTCAAATGGAAAATAGGTGCACCAAACATGATTCAATGTCCAAAATATAAAGTTTATATAGATAATAAAAACAAAAAAAAAACACACATATATAACCCAAACAATAAATGTTTCCTCTAAAAAAGTAAGGGCTCCCCACTTTTCAAAGACAATCTAAGGTGGGGTGTGTTAAATACAACATACCTATGTGTACATTTTGTGATTAAAGTTTAATTAATTGATGGTGATATGATGACCTAGAGACCTTAATAAAGTGTTTATATATTTAATGAAACATGCCATGAATGTTTTAACCCTTAAATAATGAAAGGGAAGAGCTAACATAGGCTGTTAGGGTCACTTACAGTGGTTAGCTTGAGAACCCTATGTATGAGCTAAGGATAGTCACAATAGGTTTGTGTAGATAAATAAAAATAAATCATTAAGATGGGTTAATATATTTGAAACATACCTAACTAAGTTATCCAAAACCAAAACCAAAACCAAGCATTATTACTCTTTTTTTTCAAACTCATTTCTCTCTTGACCTCACAAAATGCATACTCAGCCAACCAAGAGGCACAATATTTTTCTTATATATACTAGGAGAAGATGCATAGTGGAAGGAGATATTAGGAGGAATTATAGGGGTATATACACTTTAAATTTGTGTCATTAATTTTTCCATATAGTTCATGTACTTTATGAACTATCATTAAGATGATAAGGCACCTTAAACCCTCCTAAACCCCTCATAGTGACCGAATAGGAGAAATAGACCTTCAAATGGAATTTATTAACCTTGTAATTAATTTTATGACCTTATAAAGTCTCATGATAATATTATCAATCAATTTTTGGCATATGCAAGGTATAGGTGGTATAAAATTGGCCTAAAATGCATGCCCATAGGCTCACTTGTGAAGAAATAGGGTATATAATGGTCTCCAAACCAAGTGCAAAGGATTTTTAAATCTAGTTAGAGATAAAATGATCATATACACACTTTTTAAGGTCTATAAAAATGATATATGATCCATCCAAGTCATAAAGTTGGCCAAGAAGGTGAAAAATGCATCGTTTTGATAGTCAAGAAGCCTATCTTAAGATTGTGTAGTACTTCAAGAGACCTTAATCTCAAGGTATAAATTTGTATTAAGGTGTTTCAAGCCTAAAAAAACTATTTCCAATATTCAGACCCTAAAAAATTCTTATCAAACCACTTCAAATGATTCTCAAGCCTGTTCAAGCACCTAAGCTAGGTTTTTGGCCATTTCATGGTTTACCCATCCATACATGGTCTTAGAAGCTAAAATTTGGCATGGAGAATGGTCAAAGGATGGATAAAGTGAATCAAACAATTTTATTGAGTTTCACTTGTGTGGGAGTTAGTTTGAGCCAAAACTCAAATTTTAGGCTTAGAGGCCTAATTGAAACCTAATTAGAGAGAGAAAATAAAGAATAAGTGTACTTCTATTTAGAGTTGGGTCATGAAATTTTGATTAGATATGTAAGAAGATACTAGGTACTCAAATATATGCTTTAGTTTACAACATCATCCATAAATTCTTGCACACAAGGAGCTTTGTGTGTTTTTAAGGCTATAGGGAATTGGGAGAAAATGCAAGCTTAATTTGCAAAATGAGGCCTTGGTGAGTGTTTTATGGATCTAAATGATTTTTTATAGGTCTGATATGACTGATATATGCCATCCATGGAGATATGTTACACTCATAAGGTTGAGATCAAGATTTGACAATTGTAAGCAAGGATGGGCATAGTAGGACAAATTGTGTTTCAAGACACTTAAGAGGTGTATTCATCATTGCAATGTTATTTTGACGAGATCCAAATAAGATAAAATGGATCAAGAGAAGATATATAATATAAATAAACACGAATTGATGATGAAGTGTACCACTTGTCACTTTCTAAGCAAAGAGAAGGGAAAATTTTGAAGAAGAAGATAAGGTGTTAAACAAAGTTTGAAATACCCATGCCATTTGGAAGAGGAAATCATATTCATAAGAGTAATACATGTCATTGAGGATATCATGGGACTATTTAAAACTATTTTCTTGATTGTAACTCTTCCTAGACACTTGTCACCTCTCTCTCATACGCTTTTTTCTCTTCTTCTCTCTCATTTCTCTATAAATTTAACCTTGATAGGATATGTATTCATTTTCCACCTGAGTATGGAGAATTCCTACCCATTTTCAAGCCTTTGATTAATGAGAAACTACTCGTTTTACCTCCTCTTTTGACTAGTTTTAGTATGTGTGTGTAAATAGTTGATCTTGTCAAGTGTTTTTTTTTAATTTTCCTTGGCATATTGTCCTTTTCTATCATTCATATGTAGTTTGAAACCTTCTTTATAGGTTATGTGAAGCATCTAAGTGATATTTGAAGGTGTAGTGAGTTTTCTATTAATTAGTGTCATTATATGACCTCTATATTAGTCCTCTTATCCTAATCATCTTTCACAACCTTCATATAAAGTGATAATATAAAGAGGCATATTATGAGTCGTGTTTGTTTTAGGTTAGTCTCATGGTTGATGTGTACTTGCAGTTATTTAATAATGGTGAAATGTTTTGGTGCATCACCTTCATCAAAAATAAGTTGGTATATTAGTGAATAAACATAACTGATACATCAATGGGAGATATTCCTTTAAACTAGAGATTTAATTCACCTAAAGGTCACCATAACCTAGTATTATCTCCAAGTTATCACAAATTTGGAAGGCTTAAACAATATTCCAAGGGTGAAAATTTGGGGTATAATAATTTTGGTATGCCCATTAGGACATGCTCTAAAGTGGTTTAAGTATTTTTGGTATTGTCCTACATATTAGGCTTTAAAGGAATTCAAAACATCAATGGTGACTCCAAGCTTAGTCAACTAGTTTTAGCAACCAAGACACTTATTCAAAGTAATTTGTGTTTTCAATTCACTATCTTGATGAGGTTTTTATTGCTGAGTTTGAAGTCAATTCAAATTTCACTCAAGTTGATGAGGCATCTCAAGCCTATGATGTTTCCTATCAGCCCTATAATGAGCCTTATCAACCATATAATGATCCTACTTTCTTAATGATGATCAAATTCATACTATATTACTCCTTATTAGCCTTACCATGATCCACATCAGCCTTACCATGATATTATCAGCCTTATCATGATTCATATCAGTCCTATGATCAGCCTTATCAAGACTATATTATCCTTAATCAACATAACCACATTTTAAATTAGTCTATTTCAAGTTTCTAACAAACTCTTTTGGGCTACAAAAGGTATATGATAGGGCTTAACACACAAAAAGAGTATGGTCAAAATGTCTCTTTTCATCTCATTCATAAATGTGAGAGACTCATTGAATATAATAAAGAGAGAATTGGTATATATTGAGAGAATAAATTGGTAAAGCCTCTCAAGTGACATATTGGATATAAGTGGCCTAATTCAAGAAATATAGGATAAGCTAAGAATTCATGAAGGATAACACGTTCAATACTATCAGCCCCATGTGTCATCATATATACCACCTCATCCATATTATGTGCCACCCATTCTTACCCAAAATACCATTTCAAGTGAGCTTCAAAGTGTTTCAAGTTCTTCACATACCCCTCAAGTTTTCCCTTAGAAATTAATCCAAAAGAACATTCAAAAGAAGGAAGAGGTTGTTGTTGAAAAACCTATTATTGAGAACCAAGACAAAGCAAAATTAAAGAGATTGATTTACACTTGAAGGGAATCTAATGAAGTTATTTTAGCACAAAATATTACTCCTCTTCCTCATGAACCCCTAAACAAGAATTTAAATATTCCAAATTGGAATTAAGTGGTGAAATCATAGGGTAAGCAAAGTGAGACAAGCATAGATTGGGTATTTGAAGTCAAGAAAGAATATGAACCTATGCAAGGCCCTCCCAGCCCTCCTTAACAGCCCTCTTGTCTTCCATATCAACCTTATTAGGCTCCTTATCCTCATGAAGTCATTGATTATCCTCAAGAATAATTATTATAAGAGAATATAGATAAATAAATTGGAGAGTTGGAATTGAAAGTCATAGAACTTAAATCAAGTCTAGATTTAGAAATAGAACCTCAAGAAGGCATTCAAAAGGATAATTAAGTGGTTTTTGAGAAAAATGAGTACCCTATAATACAACTACATTTACTCTCTCTTCAAGAATTATTTCAAGAATTTAAAATTCCCAAGACCTCAATTTATAAGAGTGATCCCTTGGTTCTCAAGCCTATTAATGAACAACGTACCATACCTCATACTCCCTCTTAGAATCATGAGCATATTCATCAACCTCCCACCATCTCCCTTATTGAAGAGGAACCTATCTTTTGGGAGGAAAATAAAGAGGATCAAGTTGTAATTGAATATAATAAAGATACTTCAAGTGCATTTGATGAGGAAATTTTCATTGGTAATCCACTTAGGAAATAAAAGTGCAATTAAGTTATCAAAAATGAAAAATAATGTGATATTGAGGAAAGAGTACAAGATGATCAAACTACTAAAGCAGAAGACAAAGCTCCTAAGGATGTACCTCAAATTGTACATCTTCAAGAGGAATGTCATGAAGATGATGAGGACCTATGTCAGTAGTATATAAATATTTTCAATGAATTTGAGGCTCTTCAAGGGCTTATACCTCTTATTAGACATACTGAGTATGTTGTTGAGGCTACTCTATTGATTGAGAAACAATGTGGGGATCCTCAAGAGACTATTCATGATCAAATACATCATTTCATAGAGTTATTTGAAGCTAAGGGTGGTGTTTCTTCTATAATCTAAGATATGGTCATGTTTGAGGTAGATTAGAACATTAAGAAGCATCACGAGAAGGATCTTGAACCACATGATGAGTTCATCTTCATAGGTTACTAGATTTTTTCTATTACTTCACTTGAAAGCAAGTTAAGAGGATTAGTAATAAATATAAGGATGAAGCCAACAAGAAGAAGGTCAAAGAGGCATATTGTCTCATGTTGTTTCATTAGCTCATGGAGAAAAATATCTCAAAAAATTCTTTTAATCCAGGAGGAAGAATATATGATTAGGTTAGTTGTATATACTACTTACTTTGTTGTGTCTTGTTTTCCCTAAGTTCTTAACTAGCACATGTGTGTGTCTTATTTCCTTATTTTGTGTGTGTTGTTCTCATTTTGTGTGTATTTAGAGGTCAAGTCATATTGTTTTGTCTTGTTCAAACTGTAATCAGCTCTAGGTTTGAGTACAAGTGAATCCATTACCCAACGGAAGGACAAGGTTATTGGTCTAGTAAGCATTGCAGGCATGTTACCCACATGAATCACTAATTTGTTGACTATTTTTAACCCCTAGGTCAAAATTTCAACCCCTATAAGTTGAACCTTATATTTTCATGCATTTTTATCCTTTTTCAAATCTTTATCAACCTTATAAGTTCTTATTAGGATATTTCTAAGATTTTACTAGCAAAAATTAAGGTTAATTTGACAAGATTAAGGTAATGTTTTATCTTAGGTTAGTCTAATCATTCCATGGTGTAATAAATCTTGGTAAAAAGGTTTCATAGGTACTTAATTTTATATACAAGTCACTTTTCCCCCTTAATTACCTTGTTTAAACATTTCACATATGTTTGGAGAGATTAAGGTAATTTGCAAACTTTAAGGTAAAGTTTTATGCAAAGAAAAGTGATTTTGGTCAAATAAAACATATGCCAAAGATGAAAAAGGTTAATGATCCATATAAAAAAATTTGACAAGATTTTTAATAAGTTATCTAACTACCATGTACCTCAGGGATGTTAGACTAAGTTAGTTTTGCAGGAAATCACTCCAAGAAGGTAGTTTTAAGCACTTGTATAGACAAAGAAGACTCACTTCCAGGTGAAAAAATTTTAGATGTGTCTATTAATATTATAAAGGTAAAATAAATGATTTTATTTCATGTAAAATTATAAAGAGTCCAAAAATTGCTTCATTCTCCCCATTGCTCCATTGGCAAGATAATAAAGGTTAACTTCACATGGTCAGTACATATATAAGAGACAGAGAGTCATGGTTTGATATTTTTGATATAAGAGGGGGTCCTAATTAGATTAAAATAAATTTAAATATTAATCATATTTGTGGGCCCTACTTAATGAAAAATCATTAATAAATTAGGGTGGTCTATAACTACCTATAAACCCCATATTCTCAAATTATCTCCTTAAAAATATAGTTTTAGATTGGTTGGAGGTATGGTAGAAATAATAGAGGACTTATAAGGTCTATAAAAACATATCACATGTTTTTAGAAGCCACAATTGGCACATGTTAGTCCAATTTGGCAAGAAAACTCTTATTTTACATAGTTTGCAAGATGACTATAATGGTCTTTTGTTTGTTTCAAAAATTATAAATAGTCAAGGAATGTGGATGAAGGTTTAAAATTACATTTTAATACTAAAAATTATTTATATATCCATAAATTATTCTCCATTACTTCACTCCAATACCATTATCTCCAAGTAATATACAATTTTTTTTCAATTTAAAGATTGTGTGTGAAGGCTACTTGCATAAAAGTGGTTTGTAAAGGTCTTGTTATACATTTATAAATATGTATGAGAGTATTGACCCCATGAGATATGTAAGTAGGCATTGAGAGATAATATAAATCTCAAGATATCAAGCTTGCACCATAAGAAGGCCTAAAACATGAGAAATGCAGACCTACAGGTACGTAGAACTATAGGTCTGTATTTCATGAGATATGTATTGAAATGTACATCAAAAAGTGGGTTTTAAGGTATAAAAAGTGATGTAAATATAGTTTTTTCACATGTGGTATAGTTCAATGTTAGTGGATAAGGTGTGGTTTTAAGTCTCAAGGTTAATACACACAATAACCACATATAGGTAGATAATGAGACATGGATAGTTTGAGGTTTTGAGTTAGCATGAAAAAAAATTAAAATGTACATGTGTGATTAAGTAAACCTAGATATCGATTTAGACATAGTATAAATCCCAAAATGTACACTCATTGGATGATCAAGTGCATTTAAGAAGTGAAGGACTAAAATACACCTACAGGCAAAATGTAGGTATAACCTGTATGCTCAAGGAAAGGGAAAGTGCTAATAATCCTATAAATAACTAGGTTAAATAAAAAAAAATTAAATTAAGTTAAATCACTATTAAATTTAAACATATCTACTTCAAAAGGATAGGTTTAAAGGTTCAATACTCAAAAGGCTCTCAATTATCACCTATAGTGATGTATCAGACATGGGGAAGAAGGGGGTATGCTTGTGAAGATATGAGGTTTTAGATAAGTTGAGAAGTTTCAACATAATAAATAATCTCTAAATAAATTATAAAAGGTCATTGAGTTGATCAGTGACTTGTAGAGTATTTTTTAAGCTTCAATTGTAACCAAGAACATAGATGATCACCTATATGTGCGCTTAAGCAACTCAAGATGGTTTCAAGCTTGAAAAGAGGATAAAATGCATGATAATGAAATTAGAGTTTGGGTGAGTGAATGAAAAAAGGATAAAATTTAATTTGAGATCAAAATAGACATAAAAAGAGGCCATAGAGGATGATCAAAATAAGGCTCACTTGAAACCTACATACACACAGTCAAGTAATCCTATAGGCATGCCTACATACATGAAAGGTGTCTATTTGGTTTATCAGATAAGAAGTGTATATGGAGAATTAAAAAATGTGAAACCTAACTTATAATTATATCATGACCATACATTATCTCTAGGGTTAATGAAAATAGTGGTAAAGTTGATAGGCTTGTTTAGGCCTGTTAAACTTAAAACCAAACACCTAGAACTATGTGTATATTTTGTGATGAAAGTTTGATTGATTGATGGTGTTAAAAAGACCTATAAACCCTAATAAGGTTTTTATACCTTCAATTAAACATTCCATAAAGGTTTTAACCCTTAAATAATGAAAGGAAAAAGATAACACATGTTGTTAGGGTCACTTGTAGTTGTTAGCTTGAGAACCCTAGGAATGAATTAAAGATAGTCACAATATATTTGTGGAGATAAATAATAGGAATGATCACTGGGATAGGTAAAAAAAATTAAATATACCTCACTAAGGTATCCAAAATAAAATCCAAGCACTGTTACTCTTTTTTTGCAAACCCATCTTTATCTTGACTTCATGGAATGCATACTCAACAACCCAAGAGGCAAAACTTTTGATTAGATATCCAAGGAGAAGATGCATGGTGTTAGGAGATATTAGGGGGAGATATAGGGGTATCTTAAATATAAATTAGGGTCAATAATTTTTTCCATATAGGGCTTATACTTTATGAATCATCATTAAGATGATAAGGCACCTTAAACTCTCCTAAACCCCTTATAGTGACCCGATGGGAGAAATAGACCTTAAATTTCCTTAAAATGGATTGGTTTCACCTTGTAATGAATTTTATGACCTTATTAGGTCTCATTATCATATTAAAAATCAATTTTTGACACGTTTAAGGTATAGGTGGTACAAAATTAGCCTAAAATACATGGTTATATGCTCATTTGTAAAGAAATAAGGTATAAAATGGCCTCCAAACCAAGTATAATGGATTTATAAGTGTGTTCATAGGTCATATGAACATATAAATACCTCTTTATGTCTCTAAAAATGATATATGATCCATCTAATTCATCAAGTTGGCCAAGAAGGTTAAAAATCCATCATTTTGGTAGTTAAGAAGCTTATCTCAAGCCTTTGGAGTACTTCAAGAGACATAAATATAAAGGTATAAAGTTTTTTTAAGGTGTTTTAGGCCACAAAAATATATTTCCAATCTTTATAACCTAAAAAATTATTGTCAAACCACTTCAAATGACTCTCAAGCCTGTTGAAGCATCTAGGCTAGGGTTTTTGTCATTTCATGGTTTACCCATACATATAGGGTCTTAAAAGCTAAAATTTGACATGTAGTATGTTCAGGGGATGGGTAAAGTGAATTAAACACTTTTACTAATTTTCATATGTGTGGGAGTTAGTTTGAGCCAAAACTCAGTTTTTAGGCCTGAATGCCTAATTAAGGCCTAATTAGAGAGAGAAAATAGGGAATAAAGTGTACTTGCTTTCAAATTTGGGTCATGAAAATTAGCATTGAGATGTAAGGGGATACTAGGTGTTCAAATATATTCCCATTTCTCCAATATTATCCATACATGCTTCCACACAAATAGCTTTGTTTGTATCTAGGGCTATAAGGAATTGGGAGAAAATGAGACCTTAAGGTGCAAAATGAGATCTTGGTGAGTGTTTGATGCATCAAAATGAGTTGTTACAAGTATGATATGACTAATATATGCCATAAATAGAGATATATTAGACTCATAAGGTTGATATCTATCAATATTTGACACTTACAAGATAGGATGGACATAATAAACAAAATTAGGCTTCATGACAACTAAGATGTGTAGTCATATTTGAAATGTCAGTTTGAGGATATCCTAAGTAGATAAAAGGTTTCAAGAGTAGATCTAGAATGTAACTCAACTTTACATGATGATAAATGGTTCTACTTGTCACTCTCCAAGCTAAAGAAGGGGCAATTTTGAAGAAGAAGACAAGGTGTCAAGTAAATTTTAAAACTCCCACACCATTTAGAAGAGGAAAGAATCTTCATAAGAGTAACACATGTCATTGAGGATCTCATGGTACTATTTAAAACTCCTTTCTTGATTGTAACTCCTCCTAAACACTTTTCACCTCTCTTTTATGCCTTTCTCTCTTCTTCTCTCTAATTTATATATAAATTCAACCTTGATAGGCTATGTATTCTTCCTACACCTGGGTATGGTGAATATTTTTCAATTTTCAAACTTTGATCAATGATAAACTACTAGTTTTACCTTTGAATTTGATTGGTTTTAGTATGTGTGTGTGACTAGTTGATTTTTTCAAGTTTTTTACTTTGCTTTCCTTAGTAGGTTATCCTTTTCTAGCATTCATATACAATTTATAACCTTATTTATAGGTTATGTGAAGTGTCCACATGATATGTGAAGGTTTATTGAGTTGCCTATTCATTAGTGTCATTCTATAGCCTCTTCATTAGTCCTCCTAACCCAATCATATTTTATAGCCTTCATGTGAAGTATTGATGTAGATATATAGATTAGTAGTAGTGTTTGTTTTAGGTTATTCTAATGGTTGATGTGCACTTGAAACTATTTATTAGTTTTCAAATGTCTTGGTGCATCACTTCCATTATAATAGGGTTCTCTCTCTTTTCCCAATAAGTTGGTAGATTAGTGAATGATCCTAAGTGAAACATGAAGGGAAGATATCACTTTAACTTAGAGATTCAATCCACCTAAAGTTCACCCACATCTTAGGATTGCCTCCATATTTTCTAAAATTTAGAAGGATTGAACAATCTTCCAGGGGTGAAAATATGGGCTATAACAATAGGTATAACATGGATGGCATTTTTTTTGGAGTAAATTGGCTCACAAATTTTGTCATAATAGAGATGAATTTCTAGGGATTATTTATACACTTTCATTCTAAAGGTAGTAAATTTGAACTACGTGGATTACAAGAAAAATATCCATAACTATTTGGTTAAGATAATATGATGAATATTTTTTAAAAATGTGTTGGAGGATTTATAACATGATTATTTTCTATAGAAGTTTAACTAATAATTTTATATAGACATCTTAATTTATAGATGATTTTTGTTAACCACCCACCTAATTTTGGTTCCATGCTACAAGAATACCACCAAGAAGAGAAGATGATAATGCCTTAAGATTGATTCTATGGAATATACCACCAAACATAAGACCATACATGTATCCATATTCCAAAAATAGTGAAATTAAAAAAATGGTACATGAGATGTTGTAGGAAGTTATTGTAAAACAACCAAGGTGAATATTCATCCCAAATGGTTAAGGTTCATAATAAGGATGACACTTAGAGGATGTGTCTAGGATATATAGAAATTGATAAGCACACCATCAAAGATAAGTTCCCTATTCTATTATTTTATGATTTATTATATGAACTACATGGTATTGTTTACTTTACCAAACTAGATCTTAATTTTGGGTATCATCAAATTTGGATTAGAGATGAGGGTATCTGTAAAAAAAATAATTCAAAACTCACAAAGGTCATTACTATTTTATGGTCATGCATTTTCATTTCACAAATTTAACATCTAAATTTATAAGTTTGAATAATATTATTTTTAGGCCCTTTTTAGGAAGTTTGTGTTGGTTTTTTTATAGCATCATAATATATAGAAAATTTGGGAAGAACATTTGAATCATGTGAAATAGGTACTATTAGTTATATAAAAACATTAAATTTATGCCAAATCTTCCAAATGTGATTTTAGAGTCCAAGAGGTGGATTACAAGGGTCATATTTTTTAAGATGAAGGATTAAAATTTGACCCAAAAATGGATAAAAACTAAGATGTAGTGGCAAGTGCCAAATACCCTCAATAACCTTTTGGATTTTTGGGGTTAACATGTTACTATTATATATATATATATATTAAAATGTTGTAGCATAATAATTTAAATCACAAAATTGTTGAATAAATAATCCTTCCTTTTTAATCAATCAACTACCAAAGCATTTGAGATGTTTAAAGAGGATATGTGCACCACTCCAATTTTGGCTACCCCTAATTATTCTAAATTTTTTTTTGTTGAATGTGATGTATCAAGATATGTCATGGGGGAGGTAATCATGTAGGATGGAAGACCCATTTAATTTGAGAGTCATCAAATCAAGGGAAAAAATAGGCTCAAGAAAATCTATGAGAAAGAGATGATGGTTTTTCATCATGAAATCAAGAAATGGATACCTTATATAATGGGTAGGCACTTTAAGGTAAGTATTGATCATGATAGTCTAGAATATTTAAAAAAAAATGATTGACATTAGATTAAAATAAAAAACGAGTGACTAAAATGTTGGGATGTGACTTTAAAATTGTCCATAATAAAGTAAAATAGAATTTTTTAGTAGATGCACTATACAAGAGGGATGAATTAGATGAGACAATGATATGCACAATGAGCATTTGGAATATATACTAGTTAAAATATGCAAGATATAAATGGAAAAATGGCAATGATACACATGTTAATATTTAGAATCTTCAACATGGTTCTGGTGTTTCTAATAAGTTTGAGTGGAAAGGGAATGAATTATGGTATATATATAGATTATACCTAAGTAATAATTTTATACTCAAACACAATATCCTTCAGGATCTTCATACATCTTTAATAGGAGGGAACTCATGGTTTTTTAAAACCTATCATAGAATCAAGAAATATTTATTTTGGTAAGGGCTCAAGGGGGATATATAGAAATTTGTGGTAGAATACAAGGTGTGTCAATAAAACAAAGGTGAAACAATTAAGACTCTATGTATTCTATAACATTTATCCATCCCTAGACAAAGGTGTGAGGAAGATTCCATGAATTTAATTAATGGATAAGTATATAGTTTGATGCATCTCACTTTTCCACTTTTCATGAAGATGAACATGGTGGTGCCAATAATCCAAAATTTAACCCCTTAATTATTTCATTGGGATAATATATATCAAATGGAGTTATTTAGGTATTAATTGACATTGATGGTAATCTTTAGGATTTATCCATGTATATAACCCAAATAATGGCCCTGAGAGAATGGTGTTAGGGAGATGACTCATTGAACATATGCCCCTTTCCACCTATTTGATTTGTATCAATTTTAATATGGTTAAGAGTCTTGAGGATGAATCCACATCTGACACAAATGAGATGGTGTGTTAGAAAACATAAGTCATGGTATTATTTTAAACACTAATGGGGTTGAGTCAAACCACTCCTTTGGTGACATGCATTAACTAATAAATCAAGGTTTACTTGGTTTAATTGTTCTATTGGCACTAATAGGGTCTTTAAATAGTTGGAACATGTCATAATTTCCTATAAGTGCATGTTGTCCTTGTTTTGGATTTAGAATATTTCATATTACATATATATATATATTCCTCTTTGACCATCATACCATAAAAATGGAGTTGAAAATAAAACCATATTAAAATCCCATGCAATCAATTATTCCTAAACACATCCATTTTTTGCCATAATGGAATCATATATCTCATTTTAAGAGTGTGGAATTTGGTGCCATACATGTCATACTCTGTCTGTTATATTGAGTTGTGGAATGATATGATAAACCACACTAAAACTTTCCTCTATCATTATGATAAGAAAATTACATGAGTTTAGAAGTAGGTTGATGGTAATATCATTAAGAAATACCAAAGTATTTCCTCTGTCTGATATAAAAATCATTTTGACTCACACCTTTAGGCCATGGTTTTTTCTCTCAATCACATGAATACAATAGTTGATATCCATGAAACCAAATGTGCTCAAATAGAGGAATGTTTTCAATATTTTAAGATTGGGGACTGTCTCTCAAACAACTTATTCAAGTCTCCCATAGCCAAATAATCGATGTAACAAATAAAATTCATCAAGGATTATAATAATAACCTCACTAATCTAATGCAATTTTCCTCGATTTTATTGGAACATTTTAAATTTGTTTTCTAAGCCTAGGAAGACTCGGTAGAAAGATCACAATCATTACAATAGTGTTTAGATGAGGTGACCCACAAGTTAAGTATTTTAGACCAATTTTTTTAATGTTCCTCTTTTTATTACCAAGATATTTGACATAGTGAAATAAATGTCTAATGATAAATAATTGTGAATTGATGGCTTTCCTTGTGAATTATATAAAGCTACTTGGAAATTTCTAGGACTCAACTTATTGTATGTTTATAAACTATCCATAAATAATAAGGCATTATTAGATATCATCAACAAATGAAATATTAAATTCATCCCCAAGTTTGGTGACCTGAAAATTATTTATAGTTGGTGTTAAACACCATTTTGAATGCTTGTTATAAAAAAATTTACAAGGCCCTAGCTAATCAACTCTACCAAATCATACCTATAATAATCAAACCAAAGTAAACACACTTCATAAAAAATAGATATCTACTAGATAATTTAATTTTAGTTTGGGTGATAATGGAATGGAATTGTGACTCCCACTAGAGGATCATATTTCTCAAGCTTAATTTTTAAAAATATTACGATCAAATAGAATGAACCTTTATTCTCATTGTGCTTACGACTATAGATTTTGGCCCATTCTTTCTCTCAACCATGTAAACTTTATTTTATGATGCCATGGCTTATCTCACCATCAATAGACAAAAGTATGATAGATTTGTAATTATAAACTTCATTATACATTATTTCCCTATTCCTTCTACTTTATATGTTTTGGTTGCTAAGGTGTTTGGTTATCATATTTCTCATAGAGTAGATAAGGGATTTATTAGGGGTATTATTCTTCCTAGTCACTCCTCTCAAGTCATCAATGTGAATTTTTTAGATGATACCTTCCTCAATCTTGATGAGCAATAAGCTTACTTAAAATAGGTACTAATTATGAGTTAATTTTTTTTTTCAAATCCTCAGGATCTATTCTCCAATGGTCCAAAACCTAGTGTTACACACAAAGTATGATGCCCTTGACATAATGGATCCATCATCACCAATGGAAATGAATATAGAAAGGATAAATTTTAAATTTATTTTGATTTAATTTTTATTTTGATAAATCTCCTTTATATTAATGGTAATATGTAACTAATAAATAGAAAATAAGGGTTTTTATTGGATTTCCAAACCTCTCTTTTTATTAGGTAAGTTGTATGTTTATACCAAAATTATTTTAGCCATTATTGTTTAATAATCCTCATGTTGAAACCCATCCAAAGACTCATATTAAAACTAGAAAAGTTTCTTATAGTTTATTTAGGCCAATTTTAAGCAAACTATATGTTATCACATTTTTAATTGGTACATTTGTTGCCTTCCTTACAACAAAAAAAGGAATGCACATCATAGATGTCTAGAGATAAAGTATTTACCTTTATGATAAGTGGGTTCTTAGATCAATTGAGGTCAATGACTCTTGTAAAAAACTTCTAAGGCATGAATTTAAACTTGTACCCCATATGGAAAAATTAGTTGGAAAAATATTGGTTCACATAATATTGGTTACCACTATCCCTATCAAGAAAGGAAGGTTATTTTGTAGAGAAGAGCATTTGGAAAGATTTTTTAAGTTTTTAATCATTTTATAAAATTGGTTATATTTGGTTATCATATTTTTATTTCCTTTAGTGGGCATAACATCTAGTATTCCCTTATTATGACATTTACTAGTATTTCAATACCATAAATTCTAGGTATTAAAGCCTTGTATACATATATTTTTTAAACCAAACTCTTAAGGATTTAAATTATTCTAAACATTATATACTATGGTATATTTAAAAATAAAAATAGAATTTTATTAATATGAACTTTCCTTCCATTTTTCATATTTACGAGTTGATGTCTAATGTCATGCTACATAAGATGGGGTAACAACCTCCACATGCATTGTGAAAGGACTTGAGATGGAATTGTGATACCTAGTTCATAAATAACTATCTTAGTCTTATTTATCAAGTCAATATCCCATTCTCTTATGATCTAGATAAGATAAATAGGTGTTATAATTTATTTTATTCACCTAGGACTTGAATCTCTAAAATTATTATAATATGGAATGTCAAACTTGAGCCCAATCTTGCACATTTTCTTTGATGTCTAGTTTATCAAGGTTTTTCTCTTGGGTAAAACCTCTTTCACATTGAAATTTCTCAACCTAGATGTTTGACCTACTATATGCTACATCCTTAGCCTATAGTGTGTATCAGGATATGTGTGGCTAACTTGTGGCCAAATAACCTATAATCAATTCATATGATAATTTAAATAGATTTATATTAGTATTAGGGTTTACCTATGTTGTTTTCATTACATAATTAGCATATATATATGAGGTAGGGTTAGTATTATATCATCATATTGTGAATTTTGTTCTTATTGTAAAATTATGGAGGTTATCACCTCAAAGTGGATCATTATTTATTCATATATTATTTCATTCATATTTTGATTCCTTTATATGAGTCTACTTTATTTACAAAGTAAATTAATTATAAGTGATATCAAATATTTGATTTTTTTTCAAAAGTGGGGATGAAACCCTACTTTTTTGGAGACATATTTTCTAACATATTGATTTTTTTAATTTTTTTACTAGAGTTAGATAATTAATCAAGGATGTCATGATTAAAAAATAGGGTTTAATGATCATTTTTCAGTGAGTTATTGGTGTCTTAGGGTTTTTCACAAATTCTCTCTATAGTCGACATTTTAAGGGATTCTAAAAAATATAGTGGGGTATATTAATTATAGTTTTTATTTAAAATATAATTTAAATCCAAATTCATTTAGTAAAATGAGAAAATAAAATTATACATTGTTAAGCCTCAACATGATGGGCTCAAAAACTAGAGGTTGGGGAAATAATTCATTTACAGTAGGGGAAAATTATAATGAAGAAGAGATAGAGTGACATTTTAGATCAAGTGGGGCTTCTAATTTAAACTATCATTTGTTAAAGGAGATAATGTGTGTTCTTGATAATAATATGCACAATATAGAGTATGAATTAGAGAATATTCAGAAGGAAATAAAAATAGAAATAGATAATATATACAATGATGTGAAAGGAGAAATGTCCTCTCTTGCAATTTTTATGAATATTATATTTTCACAATAGACTAATTATGGATATATGAGACAACCTAGTCTTGTTACAAATATTATGTATCCTCATTCCATGAGTAACACTATTTGTAGGCCTTAGAACTCACTAAAAAATGTGGATATGTATAAGTTAAATAGAAATGATACATTCAACTAGATCGAGGAAATGGAATTTTTTTAAATTTAAATCAAGTCCTTGGTGGGAAGAATACTACCATGTCATATATACATATATAACTTGAATAATTTATTTTATATCAGTGGTTATGTTCTCAAAATAATAATAAGGATCTCAATGTCACTTGATTAGTGTTTATGGAGGATTTGTAAACACTATATAATATTAGTGTGATAGAGAATTACATTAGACAATTGGCAAAGATCTAATAAGTATGCTTGGTCAAGGGTTATATTCGTCAATTTTGGAACCTATCTTTGCATGTGAATATAATTACAAATGATAATTTGAATGAACTATTTATTGTTAGTCTTAAAGACCACATTCAACATGAGGTATGCATGTTTAATCTTCTTAATGTTTTTAATTATATTATTATGGAACATAGGGTAGAGGAAAAAATATTATCTAAGGAAAATTTATACCATCACTAACATCAAAGATCATAACATCTTAACACCATATTTCCTTCATCCTACTATATTTATGGCTCAAAAAATTGAATAAAAAAGCTCAAAAGGGTTATATTTAAATAATATATAAAATATATTTAAGGACATAAATATGTTGAAAATAAATTGTTTTACTTGAAGGTACAAATGAATAAGAAAATGATGAAGTAGTATGTGAGGCTGATTTTGAGCCAAGGGAGGAATTAGATAGGCCTATGTTTTCCATTATTTTAGTTGGAACATACATTTTATTGGGAGTCCACTAGATAAATACCTTGGGAATGATTGAGATGAAGTTCTAGGATTTATTCACATATTTCCATTATAAGGGAAGGAAAATTGAAATTCAT
Organism: Torreya grandis; assembly: GCA_037957365.1. Lineage (NCBI taxonomy): Eukaryota > Viridiplantae > Streptophyta > Pinopsida > Cupressales > Taxaceae > Torreya > Torreya grandis. The sequence goes on from JARHVA010000801.1 coordinate 3,980,511, forward strand.
GGGTTACATGTAAATTCCCCACAAATGGTTAGTTCTCATTGGATGTATAATATTAAAAAAAAGAGTGTATGGGTTTGTGGCTCAACTATTTTCAATAGAGGCACAACCACTAAATGGGTCTACACTTACATATGGGTTCGTGGCTCAACTATTTTCAATAGAGGCATAACCATTAAATGGGTCTACACTTTTATATCTACATGTTATTTTGGAGGATCATTCAATACTTTTTAGTGATATGAAAAAAATAATTCCTCCCAAAATGGATCATGATCATTCCATTCAACTAGTGATAGGTGATGCAGAGTAAAAGAGAGAAATAATCACTTAGCAACTCCTTTTAGCCATTCACAATGAGAAATCTAGATCTTTTTAGAAGTGAATTGGGTTTATATTCAATATAATACCTATTATATATATCCTTTATCATCTTATTGCTTTATATAAAGTTTCAAACTCAAAATATCCATGAAAGTATAGTAACTCACCGCTATACTTCATAATTAGGCCTCTTATTGTAGCCCTCCTAAGACACTTTTCTAGCTGATTTGAAAATTAAACATAGGTTCACAATAATCAATTCATATTTTTAGATACCGATTAATAGAATACAATTTACTACCAATTTTTATGAAAAAATTCTAAATTAGATGCATTAACTCTACTTGACCTTTCTCTAATTAGGCATCTTTGAATTTAAAATTGATTTTTTTCTCTAAAAATCCTCACGCATACCATTCTAAAATAAATGGTTTGATTAACCTTAATGAAATCATGTAGACACTAAAAAATTTCATAGTTTTAGATGTCAAAATGCTTAAAACCCTTACCCAACCATGAAGCTAGTTGACCACCTAGTTGACTTAGACCACATATTAAACTACTAACTTAACTTCTTAATTCACCCCTTTCTAACCCATATTCCTATAGTTACTTGAACACCAATGGTAAACATAACCATTGATGGTTAGCATGAATCTCGATGGTCAGGTCTTCTAAGCTTGCTTTAAAATCACTACCAGTTATATGAGATAAGCATGGAACATTTAAAATTTTCCATTTTGTGATGTAAACTAGATTTAAAACGTCATAATTAGAAAATTTCTCCTTTATCTAATTAGTAACTTCCTCTTACATATTTAGTAACTTTATCATATAAAAGGAGAGAAGTATGAGAAGAAAGAGATGGAGAAATATAGAAATCCATGTCTAAGCTACCTTACATATAAGTATCCATCATCGCTTTAGTAATAAAGAAACATCAATAGAGACTTGAACCTCTGTTAGAATCATTTTCAAAGTCTAAAGTACTATCACTCTAGCCAAATTACTTTAACTTCCACCTTTAAGCTATAGGTATCTCATGCTTATTTTATTTGATCTATTTCATATCTAACCTCCCTACCCTATCTATACCTATCTTTGTCTTATTTTCCATCCTTCTAATCCATAAAATCCTTCTGTTTGACCAATTACCCAATATTCCATTACTTTTTGAACATTTATATAATTTCATAGGTAACCATTGATGGTTATCCCAACCACTGACAGTCACCTCAACCATCGATGGTCACCTAACCACTGATGGTTATCCCAACGTCCAATGGTTCACCCAACTATCGATGGTCACTATGGTATAAAATAATAGAAATTTATTTTCACCCCCTTAACCCCAACCAAACCCTATTTTTTGTGTTCCTACCTATTTATAGAGACTTTTTTGATTTTTTGAACCTGACCCTAAGTATCTTAGCATGAGTATTAACCCATTTTGATATAATTAGGTATTTTGTTTAAAAATCAATTTACTTTCATCTCATCTTATGTGCATTTACTTTCCATTTATTGAATGACAATTTCCCTTATTTTTATTTATATCAACTTAATTGTTATAAATAGTGGATTGATAACCTCTTAGCAAGCATACGCTTCTTGGATCTAGCTCATGCTAGGTAGTCCACTCAACCATCCATCTAACAACCCCTTTTTCTAGTGTCTTTCTCATTTTTTAGGTTATTTTTTTCAAGCCAAAGAGGAGTTCCCATCATCATCTGGATCATGTATGCACTTTTACCAAGTATTCTTCTACACACCCTATTACTAGTTTCATTACTTGCTTCCAAATTAAGAAATGAATATAAATTAATCTAAAACATCTTGGCACACTTGGTGGGACCTAGAATCCCCTTTTCTTCCTTTATTATATGCTCATTAAATGAAATATAAAATTTGTTTTAGGCTTAAAATAAATCTTTTGCATACATTGATTGCTTGCTTGTTTTACTTCATCTAGTAACTTAAAGTCAAAGTAATTAATCATAGTTTTCACTCTTGTTATCACACACTTATCCAAACAACATAACCAATCAACACATCAGAACATACTTGAGACCAGGCCCAACTAGGATTTCATCACCTAATGATAAACATTACCCTTTTTTGACAATCCTATTTGGAGGTCATTACCAAGGGGATAACCAAATCATCTTTCTAGTTGAGTATAAACTCTAAAATTAAATGTATTTTGGATAAGCACATAACATCCCTATCTCTATGCTATGTGAAGAGAGGGGGTAGGCCCGAATACCAAGACACATACTGAATTTCAACATAGATTTGTCTCTTGAGCACCTAGACATAACCTGAAACCAACCTTAGATTTCCCCTCTAGTGCCTGATCTAAAAGCTAAATTTCTTTTTCACACTTTTTAAGGCATAATCCAAAAGCAATCTAAAAATAACCCTAAGTTTAAACTCACTTTTAGTGTATTTTTAGATTTCTTTGAGTTCTTTTATTTTGCTTTCTCTTTGTTTGAGGTGTGAGTTTCATCATTTCCTATTTCCTCTCATGGTCTATACTAGACAACAACTAAGGAATCAAACCAACCAACAACCACCTTCTTCTTTTTCTTCCATGGAGTATACTTTAGATGTTGAGGGTTCTTCTCATTTTTCTCCTCTACCTACTATGTTTTAGATTTTTGTTGAAGGTGATGCATATTTCATTGCCTTCCTCAATAATAACCCTGTGGCTCTTCAGCATTACCTTAACACCTTATCTAACCATGCCTCTCATGCTTTATCTCCTTCTATAGATCCTCCTTATGGTGTGCCTCCCCATATTTTGGTGGGTATCACATCAACCCAACCCATGATTACCCAAGCCTCATATTCTTCCAATATCCCATCTACCACCACTCCCCAAACTCCATCCAACATCCCAACCAAAAACCAAACACCTACCACCCCAACCAATACCTTCAACATTGGATCAACTTTACCTCTTGTTACCTATACTATTTTTGTTGTGGGAGTATATTCTACCCCTATTTCTACCATTACCCTTAGTTCAACTAATCCACTAACTTCTATCCCACTTTAGAGTTTGTTACTTTCAATACTCAAACCCTCCTACTTATTAACACTAGAGTTACCACCCACCAATAACCAATTAGCACTTTCATACCCCCAACCCAATCTATGTCCATTCTTCCATCCACCAACCCAAACATACCTCTAACCCAACCCATATTAGCCTCCCAATAAGTACCCATGATATCATACCCATATTTTTTTAACCCATAAGGATACATAACACCTTCCACCCAATGATTTTTACCAATCGACCCTTATGTGGCAGCATCCCAACCTCTTATGACTACTTACCAATATATGGATTCTTCAATACCTTCTACCACTTATCCATACATTGCTACCACCCAACCTTAATAAAATTTACCACCTAATTATGCAGCTTCCTAACCTCAAATAGATTTTTTCAAAATGTTAATCGACAAGATGACCAACATAGAGTCATTTATCTCTAGGTTGCATAACCTTTTATCCTATAATCAAATATCTAATCAACCCATCCATCCATACCTATCCATACATATCCTCCTTAATGGAAATTACCTATGTTTTCTAAGTTCCAAGGTAAGGAGAAGCCCCAACAACATTTGAGAACATTCCATCATTGTTTCTAATTGATCAAATATAAATATGTTGTCTTCCTTCATACCTTCCCCATGTCCTTATCTGGACCAACCCTTGATTGGTACAGTTCACTTACCAATCACTCCATCTTTTCATTTTCCTAACTAGCCCAAATATTTTTAGAACACTTTTTAATAATCATAAATTTTTCCATTACCAATATCTATTCTATTAAGTAATTTGATGATGAGTCAATTGCTTACTTCATAGCCAAATGAAGAGGCCTCATCAATCAACTTTATTTTCCATTAACCCAACTTGAGTTGATTGAGATATTCTCTTAGGGTTGTGCCAAACATATTTATACCACTCTTCAACTTTAAACTTTCACAAAAATTTGAGGAGGCATTTACCATGGAACATAAACTTGAAAACCAAGCCATTGATGAAGGGAAATTGAAACTTCAAAACAATAATTATATCTTTAAATCCAATGACCCTTCCTCTATAAAAACCACTAATTAATCCAACCATCCCAATACTAAGACAGAAGCATCTACAAAATCAATTGTAAGAAAAATTTCTCCACCTCCAACTATCAACCAACCCCATCAAACCAATTCTTCCAACCCTTCCTACCAAAAAAATAAAAACCAAATTTGAGCCCCTCCAAAAAAAGTACTCCCACAAGGGAATATTATGCATTAGTTTTGGACAAGTTTCTCAAATCTAACCTTATCCAACTTCCACCAATCAAACCACCCCAATAATTTGATGTTTCTCACCTTGTACCTAGTTGGTATAATGAGAATTATCATTGTGCCTTTCGCTAAGTTATTGACATGACATAAGTTGATGTAATACCTTCAAAAGTCTTATCCAAATCTTAATTGATAGTGGAAAACATGAATTTGATAACCTTAATGAACCACCTAATCAATCCCTTAACATCTTCTACAAACCTTTTCCTAATCATGCTCCTTTTACGCATCACCATGACAACCAACTAGAATCATCTCACTCTCATGAGGCACATACAATCAATGTTATTTCTAGTGAGCCTATTATTGAGGAGACCACTATCACAACTACTTCCTCCATTTCATTTATAGAAGTAGTAGACTCACCTCATATTCTTTTGGATACCCAAACAAAGGAATCAACTACCCCTCTCTCTTCACTTCATGAGACCTTAGATCCATCTACCTCTCCTTTAATGGAAATACCAAAGGAGATAACCTTTCCTTTAACTATTTCTTCTTCTTCCATACCACCCATTAAAGTAGTATAACTATCTTCCATTCCTTTAGATACCCAAACAAAGGAAGTAACCATGTACATTACATCACTTTAGGAAACTACACCTACTTCCCCCATCATATAACCATCCATTACCTCTTTGGAAACCATCCCACAAGAGAAGGTTACCTCATCCACCTAGCCACCAACTTTGGAAGCTCCCATCAAGAACAAAGATGAAGGATATATTCCTTCTTATTCACCTAAGGGCTTAATTTTTGAAACCAATGACCAAAGAGGTAAACCCAACTACAAGCCCTTTTCTAGACTAGTCTAAAGTTTAGAGTTTACTTCTCAAACTAACTTTGATAGATTTCCCTCTTGGCATCATCTTAGGCTCTATTACCAAAATAAATCTAAATCATCAACCTCCCTTAAATCCACCCTTAAACCCATTATTACTTCCTCATAAAAAACTTCTTCTTCTAAAACCATAAGTAAACCTTCCTAACCACATCCCATTAGCATTACCAAATCACCTCATACCTCTCTTACCAAACTAGTCAAGAATCTGGGAATTCTTTCCACACCTAGTTGAACTCACCCCTCTTTGAATTTGGATTGAAATCCATCTATTCCACTAAATAAACCCAAAACCAAACCAATTAAGAATATATAATTTCATAAACCATAACCTCAAACTAGACCCATACCACCTCTTTCCCACTTACCTTCTATTCTAGGACCTTATCCTTCTACTATCCTGGTTACCTATTTTTCCTCTAATAAAACATCCCCCTTTTCTCTACCTATCCCTACCCCTACCAAACTATGTATTTCTCCTTCATTATTAACTAACCTATGTACCTCTACTTTCATATCTATATCCAACCCTTCATCATCCAAATATTCCAATTTCAAATCATTTACCTTGAAGCTAACCATAACTAAGAAATCCCAACCACCAACTAAAACCATTCCACCACTTACAACTTCTAAGGTGAAAACTATTTCTAAGAAGGCTCCCATCCCTAAAATTATAAACCCATTACCTCCAATACTTTTTCATGAATCTTACACAACTATCCTATAAAGGCTATTGAAAACCTCTTCCATCAGCTTACCACCTATCAAACCATTCTACCCTTCTGATACTAAACCTTCCTGGTTCAATGATAACTTGATCTATGCATACCATAGGGCATTGAGATGCGACATAGAGAACTATAAATCTCTCTAAAAACTTGTTCATAACTTATATGATGAGGATGATTTATTATTAGAAGAACCCTTTTTACCACCATTACCAATCCAACCATCAACTCAACCTATCCAAAATTTACATACTCCCCCACTCTTAATCAAGAGTGAGGAGGAGGAATTGAATCAACCATCAAAATTGATAAATCCCCCCATACACACTATTCATATAGTTACTTGATCTCAGGGCAAATAAAAGGATAAGGGAAAATCCAAAGTCTATGGCCCCGTCTAATATATGAGATATGATAGATAGAGATATGGCCCCACAACTATATAGGGATGGGGTAATACATGTGGGTGAGTCAATCTCTCTATCTATCTATAGTTAGAGGGGGAGGGGAGATATGTTAATTATAGATATGGCACCATCCCTAGCTCTACCTAAGGGAACAAGTTATTCCCATATATATCTATTTGTTAGACCCAATCTAGTGGTGAAGGGTGCTCCCCATATCTATAGATGGGATCTCTATTCCTTGGACATACCCTTCAATCCCTCAACCTCCTAACCAAACCCAAACACCTACACCTTCAACTATGACACCATTAAATCCCAACGTATCCATTTTCTGACCCTCTCCCTCTAACCCATCTAAATCTATTTAGCATATCATGTTGAGACAAATTCACCAAACATCAGTGAAAATGAGCCTTTATGAACTAATCAAAACCTTTCCCCACCATTGTCAGGCACTGCTAGAGGCTCTATAATCTATAGAGGTTCAACCAAATGATCATTAACCTCTTACACCTTTTGTTGGAGCCCTCCAACTTTCTACTCTCATCACCTTTTAGGATTCTAAAATACCTTTTATTCATCTTGAGGATTTTGATCCTCCCCTCTTTATTACCTCATACATCAATCAAACCCACATTAAAAGGGTGATTATTGATGAATAATATAGCATCAATATCATCTCCTATCATGCTTGTGACCAACTTTAGTTTCCTAAGAAAATCATGTCAAAAAACATATTGGTCCTTTGCTCCTTCAATGATACCATGGATACTACCTTGGGGACCATTATCCTCTATATCTACTTAGGGCCTCATACTATTCTCTAACCATTTTAAATTATATAGGGTGAGTTTTAATATAATGTGTTACTCAAACACCCTTGGATCCATTCTATTAGTTGTGTCCCTTATACCTTAGATTGATGTGTCAAATTTGAACACAAAGGTTAAGTTGTTACCATCAAATCTAACCATAGTCATTTTTCCTATTGAAATATGACAAATCAGCTTAACAATGTTCTTATTCCTCAATCATACACCTCACCATCAACCACTAATAATAGTATGCCATCACCAACCAAAATAAATAACACTCAAACCCATAATATTGATGAAGATTTAGCTAACTCATTTATTCCTTCTTCCCAAATTCCCATGGAGGACCCCTTTAAATCCATGTTCTAATGTCTTTTACTTGGGGAGTATCATCTTTTATACTTGGATGTTTTCCCTACTTTTCAAGAGTATGAGAACTTTAAACATGACCCTTCTTATGATCCTAATATTAGAACCATAATCCCTTTTGGGCTCCCTAACAATTAAACAAATTTCATCTATGGGGGGACTCAACTATCTACTTCTTACTTCTATTACCACTCCTCATATTTTCCATTCATCTCTGACTTATCTTATCTAAACAAACCAATGTTTGCCAAAGCTTACCATTATAGTTGTGCTTGGAAGGGGTTTGGTCCTAGACTTTATGAATAGGGACCTCATAATTTTCCCATAATCAAAACTCAAAAACCTCATGAGTTATATGGCCTTGGGTTTGTACCACCAAAAGAACCCACCTCATCAACACCCATCACCACCATCAACAAGGATGTTCCATCTTTACCAACCTCATCTCCCTTGAAATCTAAGTACCTTGATATTATTCCATCTAACATGTTGACTTGGGTACCCAATATAATCCCCATATCATCAAGATCAACTAATCCTTAAATTCTATGGAGTAAAAAAATTACCCTTCTTTCCTTCATGATCATATCATATAATTTACTTGGTCCTATCAGCATATACCTAGAATTGACCCTTCTATTTCTCTCCACAACATTGTCACTCATCTTAAGGCTAATCTAGTGTGGAAAAATCTTCATAGGATGCATCCTTCCATATCCCTTCTTGTCAAAGAATAAATTTAGCATCTCTTATACATTGACTTCATTCAGGCTATTGAATATCCATAATGGGTTTCTAACATCATTCTCATCACCAAAACCATATGGTACTTAACCTATGTATTGACTTTAGTGACTCAATCTCACTTTCCCAAAGGATGAATTTCCTTTATTGAACATCAACTAACTTGTTTATCTTAAATCTGGCCATGAAATGTTATATCTCATGGATAGTTTCTCAAGATATAATTAGATTTTGATTTCCCCCAAAGATCAACATAAAAATTCCTTTATCACCCCATAGAGGAATTTTTGCTATAGGGTCATGCCCTTTGGTCTAAAAAATGCTTGAGAAACCTATCAGCATGCCATGACCTATATTTTTCATGATCTCATCCATAAAATTATAGAGGACTATGTGTACGGTCTCCTTTGTAAATTGAAACACTACAAGGATCTCCTAGCCATTATTGCAATCATGTTCAACTGAATAATCCATTCTCATGTTAGACTCAACCCCAAGAAATGTATTTTTGGGGTCTTATCAGGAAAAAATTTGAGAGTTATAATCTCTCTTTGAGGAATCAAAATAGACCCTACCAAAGTAAGAACAATCTTAGGGATGCCTCCTCCTACTAACCTTAAGTAACTACACAACCTACAAGGGAAGATCTTATCCATCCATCACTTCATCTCCTAGCTATTAGATATATGTTAACCCTTTCACCACTCCTTGGGAAAGATACCTCTTTTAAGTGGACCAAGGATTGTCAACAATCCTTTGATTTAATCAAGGAATACCATCTCTCTCCACTTGTCCCCATCCCTACTAAAAAATACTAGCCCTTCTACCTTTACATCTCTACCATTGACCATTCCTTAGAGGCAATGATCACTCATCATGATTAGTAGAATAAAGAACAAGCCATCTAATACATTAGCTACACACTTATAGAACATGAGACTTGATATACCCATCTTGAGAAGATTTTCCTTGCCTTAGTCTTTGTCACCTCTAATCTTTATCACTACTTTCTTAGTCATAAAACCTATGCCATTATTAATACCAACCCACTCAAATACATGCACTATAAACCATACCAAAACTAGCATATGGCTAAGTGGCTCATGCTTCTAACTAAGTTTGATATTGAGTTCCCTGATAAAAGTCCATTAAATGTCAAGTCATCACCAACCAATTAGCTAAAGCTCCTCTACCAGATGACCAACCACTCCTTTTGACATTTCAAAACAAGGCCATCACAACTCTTTCTTAGGGAGAACCTACCTACCAAATGGCCATGTTTTTTAATGTCTCTAAATGCCAACATGGTGGAGGTACTAGAGTTATTCTCTTTCCCCTTAATAGGGAATTTCTTCCACTCTCCTTTAAACATGACTTTGAATTTACCAATAATGTGTTTGAATACAAAACCCTAGTCTTAGGTCTCCATAACACTCTAGCCTCAGGATTAAAAATAAGTAGTGTATTTAACAACTCCCAATTGGTCATCAACTAGGTCAATGGATCCTACCAATGTAAAATTGATGTCCTATTGGGGCACACACAACTCGTAGACATACTCTTAACATCATTCAATCATTTCCTTATATATTCAATTACTCAATCTACTAATAAATTTGTAGATAATATGGATTTATTTGATTCCAAAGTCCCATCTCAACCTACCAAACCTAAACTATTTATCACCATCCATTGATTTATCACACCTTCAAATATCAGTTCTGACCTTCCTACCATTTGTAGTGTGGAAGAAACTCCTTTTGACATTTGGTATGACCAAAATTTTAACTACCTTAACCTCAAGATTGATCCTCCCAACCTTTTAAGGAATTCTTGAAGAGCCTTTGTTTAGAGTACCTCTCATTATACCATACTAGGGGGAATCTTTTATAATTATAGCTTTGATGGCTTCCTTATCTATTATCTGCATAGACATGAAGCTTCCCATGCTATCAAGGAAATAAATGATGGAATATATGGGGGACATTTTAGTGTATTATCTATTGATAAATTTATCCTTCACCTTGGATATTATTGGCCAACCCTCAATCAGGATTATTGTGATTATGTAAATAAGTGTGTAAAATGTCAATAACACACTAATTTATGTCATGTACTAGACCATGGTCTTTGAGTATATAAATAATATTGAACCTTCTCCCAATAGGGTCTCGATACTATTGGGTAAATAAATCATAATTATTAAATATGACACCAATATATCATTACTACCACCAAATAGTTCACCAAATGGGTAGAAACATTCTCCCTTATCTCAACCAAAGTTAAAAAGATTATCGATTTCATCAACCACCATATCATATGCCACTTTGGTATTCTATATAAGATCATAACTAATAATATAAAATACTTTAAAAATAAGAAATTATAATATATTTGTGACACTTTTTTGCATCAAGTTAAGCTTTTCCTCATCCTATCTATTTCTATCTAGTTTTCATTTTTTCCTAAGTGTGAAAAGAAGAAAACTAGTGGAAAAGGATGTGTAAAATAATACATGTTGAATGCATGCATTTAGAATCTATAATTTGTGATAAATCATATTTGGATAGGGAATACTGACCTATAATTATAAGTCACTACCACAAAACTTATTGGTTAGACAAGTAGTTGGATGGATTGCCTAGTGTGAGCTAGATCCTAGAAGCAAAATCTTTCTAGGAGGCTATCAATCCACCTTATATAAACACTTAAGTTGGTATGTAAAAATATAAATATTTGCATAAAATGACATAAAACAGAAACTAAGAACAAAAAATAACAATAAATTAATTAAGAAAACTAAATTCTTTACTTAGATGGCTAAAATAAAGCAACTAGTTTAAATAATGCTAATGCTGAAAATTGTTTTAAACAAAGTTATGGTTTTTGGTTTGGATTGATTTGATAAAGGTAAAAATAATGATTGGGTTAGGTTTTGGAAATGGTTCAGATGGTGAATTTAAATATTTTAAATAAAATAATATGGATAAATGTTCAAAAAGAGGTCCACGAAGGCAAAGGGGAAAATGGTCAAAATGAGGCCAAGAAGGCAAAGGGGTAAAGGGTGATCAAAGAGGGGAAGAGATATGGGTAAGAGGATAAAATGACAAGAGGGTAAGGGAGGAATAAATTGAATTAATAATTCCAAATTTAAAGGAATAAATAAATAAAGATATTTGAATAACAATATTACCTCAATGCTTGAAGATGTTTGTTGATGAAGATTGGCTTGTTGAAGATCCTTAATGTTTTTGGTAGAGTTTCATTACCTCATGCTCTTTTCCTAAAATATGTGGATTAATTAAAAAATTATATCCTACTTAAAATTTTTTTAATAAGATGTTAATAACCAAATACTAACTTCTAATTTAACCTTGGGTGAAGGAAAGGGGGAGTATTTATATCAGAAGTATCGTGTCATTTTCCTTGTGGTGCATCATGCCAATAATGACAAAAGAGGAATAGTATAAGTATGGTGACATTTTAGATGTGTTTCATGAATGAGTCAAATATTAAGTTTGTTGGGATTCCCATTTGGGTTGGTGAGTCTCCCACCTTGCACATGAATCCAACTTTGAATGCGAATCATGCACATGGGTTTAAATGAGACCAAAGACTTTTCACCACCCTTACTTGTCTTAATTAAATAATTTAAATATATTTCACACAAAATTTGGTCCCATTTTCTATGTGGTGCATGAATTATTAAAAAATGAGGTTCAGAGAGGCTAAAAGGTTGTCACCCTATCCTTTGTCTAGGGATTCCCATTTGGGTTAAAATGTTAAAAATGGGAGCCATATATCTTTGCCAAAGCACTAAAGAGGTAGTTATCTCATTTTAAAGGCTACTTTAATGTGTGAAGGTAAAATAAATGTTTAATGATGGATCATTTATGGGAAATTTTACATTTTTCAAGGGGGGCCTTGTGATGTTGAAATGAGGTCATTAAACACCTTAAGAAAGGGTCCTAAGTGGGGTATGATGTCCCACATCAAGCCACCTCACTTTTAAGCCATGTCACTTTCCTTATCACTTGACATATTACCTTCCATGTCACTTTACATGTCACATTCCATATCACTTTCCATGTCACTTACCATGTCATATTCTATGTCATCATGAATAGTGATAGTGGGTCCCATAGTGAATAGTGATAGTGAATAATACTTTTGAATAATACTTTTAAATAGTAATTTTGAATAATATTATGTGATTATGAAAATAGTTATTTGGTTAGGTTAAGAGGGTTTATTTAAGTATTAAGAAGGTTTATGGGGTATTTATGGGGTCTCAAGGAATTTAGTCATTGAAAACTATAAGTGTGTAGTTTTCTAGTGTCTACATTTTACCCCTTTTTATTATGTAGCTTTGAATTAAAAAGATGCAAAAAAAAAATGAATCACTTGTTCAAAGTTTATGGTGCCATGATTATGAGAGGATGTTTCCCCCCTCAAATTGAGAGCTATTTAGGAAAGGCCAAATCGCATGCAGGTTTGATAAATAATTGGTGGGGAGGCACTAGGTGGTTCCACAAGGTAACTGGGCATGTGAAATGCCAATAGGTGTACAAAACATGACTAAGCATGATAGTCAAGATTATGCAAAGACTAATATTCTAATGTTGGTAACAATAAGGTTAGGTTCTATAAAGACAAGAGAGGGTAATTGGTCCATAATGTTGGTCATAACTAATTGGGTCATTCCTATCAAACCATCTAGACAAGGTCCATGTCATTTATAGGTATCCAGGTGAGGAAGTGCTCCCACTAAACAAAACAAATGGTTGAGTTATGCATGAGGTAGTGCAATGTTCAAATGGTCAACATTAGAAAAATGGCTTAGTGAAGTCAAAAGACCATACAAAGTCATTATAAAACATGCAAAAGAGGTTAGGTCAAAAATGGCTAATATCAAGGTGAATGTGGGCAAGTGGGTTATTTGGTTGGAATGGGGTGGTCGATCAGACTCCATATGTCCTAGGCAAGTGGATGTTGCCTACATAGTTCCATGGTCATAATGTCTAAAATAAACTTTAGGCCTAATGTAATTCTTTTGAGGTGGGGAGTGTTGGTTAACTTGGTTTCCCCAATTTGATATCATACATTTAGGTCTATTTAAAGAAAATTGTATAAATGGAAACTCCAAAGGGTGGGAAATATGGATATCAAATAGTTTTATGATTGATTTGGTAGAAATGGTGGATGAGATTACTTGGGATGTAATTATATGATTGCATCAACTATGTAAAAATAATATGTATCCATGGATAAGTAGGTTCAAGTGTGAAATTTATGCCACCATTTTAAAGAAAAGAAAAGGGAGAAATATGCTTTACAATTATTTAGAAAATCTGGCACTGCTTGAATTGTCATGATGATCTGATAGGTTATTTCATCACCATCAAAATAAGTTGAGATTATGCATACTCCAAAATAATGTCATTAACATGATATGGAAGGGTATTATTCAATTATCTAGGGAATCAAAGTAGTAGAGTGGGTAAAGAAGAAGTGGAAAGGATTCTAACCCTTGAGTCAGTGGGGCCCCAAAATAAGTAAGAATTGAGTTTCAAGAGAATTCAGAGAAAGAATCTGTGTGGTTTTGGAATATAGAGTGAGGTGAGTAATAATATTAATTAAATGAGGGAGAATCAAAAAATAAATGGTAGAAATAGAAAATAGAGAGGGAAAATATAAGAAACATATATGAAGATAGATAAAATGGGGAGTTGAAAAGGAAAGTGGGACAAAGAAGTCCAAGGAGAAAATAGTGTGGGGAAAGAGGTGACTTCTATAAGAGACTATTAAGTGGATTATGATAAAATAGCAAGGTGATTATAGTGCATATGAGGATGTAGGCTAAGTAAGGAGAATTAAGGGAAATTATGGGTTGGAAGGTAGGTCATGTGAGAAGGTATGGATAGCATCCACATGTGAGTACCCCAAATCATCTGATTAAATGTGGTTTTAGTTTTGATTCCAACATATCTAAAGGTCAAGGTAAAAGGGGTTTGAAATACGCAAGAACAGAGGGGCTAACGAAGGAATCTTCATCCTAATGGGTTAGTGGGGCTCAAGCTTGCTAGTTGGTTGTATGAGCATGTGGGCTTGTCCAATTATGTTATAGATCTATCAGATCAATATATATCTCATAGTAAATCAATGTTGAATGGAATACCTTTGAGGTCATAAAATGCTATATATTGTGATCATAAAAGATCAAAATGGGTGGAGGATTAAAAATGGAAAAAGGTGATAGGTATGGGTGAAAGGAGTATCTGGAGAGTAAAAAAATGAAAATATCTAAGCTTAGCATGTAAAGGCATTAAAGGAAAAAAGGGATGCACTTGAAGTAACAAACCTGATAAAATTTCATGCATTAAATCAAGGGCATAGAGGACATGAGGAAGTAGTAAAAGTGGTACAATAAATGACCACACTTTGAGGAGATTGAGGTTGAATGGGAGAAAATAAGGGAGATCTAACAAGGGATGAAGAGATAAGTAGAGAAAATATTGAGGTTATAGATAAATATGAAGGTGGAAAAGGAAGGAAGGATCTAGGCATGGATATATAAGAAAAAAAGGAAGGTCAAGGAGAACAAATAATGTCATCAAGGGAGACAAAAAATGAAATGAAACATAGAAAAGAGAAGAAAAATAAAAGGTAGTAGAAGATGGGGGGTGAGGGATGCTCTAAATAATAATAGATTAGAGAATTGAAAAGGATGGGGAGAGAATTGTAACAATCGTGAAGGGTAAGGAGAGGATGGGAAATATGGGAGGCCATGAAGGGTTTGAAAATAAGTCTAAAAATAGACCAAGGAGAAAATAGTTTTGTGATGAAAATGAAAAACAAAGAAATAAATGGAAGAAATGAAACAAGAGGAAAAAGAAGTGAAATGAGGACACAAAAAAGATGATAGAAGAGTGAAGAAATAGGTGGTATCTTTACCAAGTAAGCATGGATGATGTTTGGTAATGAATCAAAGTATAAGGTGTTTTTGGAGATGAGAATAGGATGGAAAATGGGAAAGGGGTTAAGAAAAACAAGGGGAAGTGAAGAATCGGTGAATAAAAACCTGAAGAGATAAGGTATGCATCAATCAACTTGTTATAAGAGGTTGACAAGCTAAAATAGGGTGAGGTGGTGAAGAAATAGGGGAACACAATGAAAGGGCATGAGGTGAAAATAATGGATGAAGATCGGGGATGATAAGAAGAAAAAGGAAGAATTGAAGTAGGGATACAAATCATGGATACTCACTCAGATGCAAAAAACAAGTGAGTACTGAGATAGAAAGAGGAAAAGTAGAATGCAAAAGGCAAAAGGCAAAAGGTAAGAACTGAGAAGAAAAAAGAGATAATTATGGAAGGCTTCTCAAAAGATAAATACCTAGGTAGAAACTAGTTTTGGAGGAAAAAAGAAGAAAAAAAGGATGGAAAAAAATAAATAAGAAGAATGGAAAATGGGTACAATGGTAAGAGTGGTGAAATGATAGAGAATGGTGGTACACATAAAGAAAAAGTAAAGAAATAGAAGAAATAGAAAGCTTACAAGTTGTATAGTATGATGTGGAATTGGTGATGAAAAGATATTGATAAAGAGGGTACAACAAATATCCAAGGGCGAGGAGAAATGATGAGGATGGTGAAAGAAGATAAAGGTGAAAAAGGGGATAAAGGAAAAGGTTGGTAATAAGTGGAGAGAGACCAAAAAATGAAAAGTGGGTGAGGAAGTGAGCTACAAATTATGCACAAGGAAATGTTATGGGGAGGCTAGCAAGGTAGAGTAGGTGGTGAATTTATGGGAGATAAGAGGGCCTAATGAGGAAGGCTATCAACCCTTGTGTTCAAAGAGATTGACAAGATAGAAAAGTGGTTAAAAGAGATTAAAAAAATGAATGGAGGGAGGTGGTGAGGGGATAGTTAAAGAAGTGGAAGAGATTTTAGAAGGGAAAATAGAATAAAGGATGTAACTGAGCTGACCTCAGTAATTGAGCATTGCCTACATAGTCCAAAAAGACCCTAGGCCAATGTAGTTCTCCTAGAAATTGGGGAAAAACTAAGTGGAAACATTAAATGGTGTTAATTCATATGGATAAATTATGTTTTAAAAACATAATTATGGAAGGCTTCTCAAAAGATAAATATCTAGGTAGAAACTAGTTGTGGAGGAAAAAAGAAGACAAAAAGGATGGAAAAAAAACAAATAAGAAGAATGGAAAATGGGTATAATGGGAAGAGTGGTGAAATGATAGAGAATGGTGGTACACATAAAGAAAAAGTAAAGCAAAAAAAGAAATATAAAGCTTAAAAGATGCATAGTATGATGTGGAATTGGTGAGGAAAAGAGAATGATAAAGAGGGTACAACAAATATCCAAGGGCGAGGAGAGATGATGAGGATGGTGAAAGAAGATAAAGGGGATAAAGGGGATAAAAGACAAGGTTGGTAATAAGTGGAGAGAGACCAAAAAAATGAAAAGTGGGTGAAGAAGTGAGCTAAAAATTATACACAAATAAATTTTATGGGGAGGCTAGCAAGGTAGATTAGGTGGTGAATTTATGGGAGATAAGAGGGGCCAATGAGGAAGGCTATCAACCATTATGTTAAAAGAGATTGACAATCTATAAAAATGGTTAAAAGATATTGACAAACTGAATGGAGGGAGGTGGTGAGGGGATAGGTAAAGAAGTGGAGGAAGAAATTTTAGAAGGGAAAATAAAATAAAGGATGCAACTGAGCTAACCTTAGTAACTGAGCATTTCTTACATTGTCCAAAAAGACCCCAGGCCAATGTAGTTCTCTTATCAATTGGGAAAAAACTAAGAGGAAGCATTTAATGGTGTTAAAACATATGGATGCTTGAGAATTTAAAGATACCTTGATGTAAGATGCCCTAAGCAAGAGGGTGTTGTTATCAATGGAAATGAGTGAGAATAAATAGGAGATGGGAATCAATTGTTAGTGGCCGATCTTCTATTAGAAGTGAAGCAACACCTACATAGTCCATGGACATTAGGTTAATGTAGTTCAATAAGGGTTGGGTGAATGGTGTTCAAATTGGCTGCCCCAATTTGATGGACCATGTGGGTTGGTTTGGGTGGATGGAGAAGGTGTTGTAAAATATTATTTTTGTATTTTAGTGAAGGTGATAGTGAAATTACATGGTGTAGATGGGTGAATGGTTATCAGAATGATCCCACATTTAGTAAGATGAGAGACACAGATGGGTAAGGTAGTATAAATAAGAAGGGAACACAATGTTAAGCACCATAAATGACCTTTAATGTATCTAATCCATAGAAGAGGTGCCTTTGTGAGGAGGTTACACCTTATAAAATTATGTGACGGTAGAATCCTGGAGATAACATATATCATTATGAGCCAAGTTTTAGGATGTGGGCTTATATCAAGATCTACATAGTCAATTTTTCCAAGGTTCATCATCACTATGAGCCAAGTTTTAAAGGTAGTATTGAAGTGATGACCTAAAAGAATTTATTTGATGGCTAACTAGACTATACAAGTAAGGAAGTTAACACCATGGTGAGAGATAGAGGATGGACCTTACCTGACCCTAGAGCTGTATCGGTAGGCTAAACAAATGGTGGCCATGTCTGCATCCTTTATCCTAGCTCCTTAGAACTAATGACTTAGGGTTATACTTAGAAGAGGTTTTGGCCATAGGGAGCTACATGGTCCAAGATATTGGTTATACAATTAGAGAAGGCGACCATTCCCCTATCATAGATGAACTCTTAGCTGGCACAAAAGAAAAGACTACAATGTTTGAGTAGGCACTACCAATGGTTGGGGTCTGATGTTTAGAGCTTGTGGAAATGGAATGGTAGTAATAGGAGGGTAGAGGGGAAAGGAAGTTTAATGTATTGTCATGAATTCATGGTAGCCTACCTCTAATGGAAGAGTTTTTAAAGTGGAAAGCATTATGGATTTACCACCACCAGCAATAGTGGTAGTTGTGAAGGCATGATCATTATAGTGGCCCATGGTTAGAAGTAAAGGTAAAAATGATGTGAATGACCATCAAGACTACAAGGATCACAAGATGAAAAAGCTAGGAAAGACATTAGATGTGGATTAGATGATAAGGGTAACAAAAAAATATCATGATGGTGCATAATGGCTTTATCAAGATGACCAATTAGATCAAGGGTGACTTGTCCATACAAAAAGCTAAGTAGACATGACTATTTCATGTGGAAGACTATTCAAGGGAATTAATGACATCATATAACCTTCCCAGTCAGTGGAATGGAGAATCATGTTGGTGAGGAAGAATGGTCAGGTATTCTATTTAAAGAATCATGTTAAGGATAAATGTATATCATTGAGTTATTTGGTTTTGTAGGTCATAGAGAGTGCAAATAACTACACAAGGTTGAATATGGAAAATAATGGGAATAATGGTGGAGATAATCAACAACTCCCACAACCCAAAATAATCAATATGTTGAATGTGCAGATCTATTAGATACTACAACATGTAATGGTGATAATGGAAGTATTATTAGATCAATAACAAGGGGAAAGGCACCCATAGCCTGAGCTTAAGATTGAAATTTTACGTCTGTATCAATGAAGGAGGTGAGAATTTTACTGCATAAGATGTAGGTCTAGAGAACATGAACATCTACCTATCTATGGAGGGAACTCTCACTATCTAAGGGGATGTGCACTAAGGCAATAATCAGAAGCACCTATGTGAATAGAAAAACTAGAAAAAAAGGATTTAATGGTTGTGACAGGTGACCAGGGTGAGAAATCTAGAGTGAAATATGATTCTCATCTTGTGGGGATGAATTTGGGAGAGGATGATAGAGTATAAACTTTAGCAATTGCTGAGACATGGAATACTACAGAAGTTAGTTTAGGGAGTAATCAAGTATAAGGATGGATAAACAAAAATCTAGAGTCACCAGATAATTGTTCTAATGCTTAGGTAAACAAATATTTTATGGATATGCTTTAGGCAATGTGTGTGTAATCTGATGACTATGTATGTGTTGTGTGACTCCTTGCACCTTAAATAAAATATTGCATAGAATGTTGTAAACATGGGAAAATTGTGTTGGATGCCATTGATCTAATGTTATCATGCTTAAGTTTGTGTGGATAATTATGAGTGATATGGTTATGGTTATGGTTTTTATATTCTCACTTAATGTAAAAAGAATGAATATTATTGTTGCAACACTTAATGGTAAAAGTCATGATGAAAACATCAACCAAGCATAGTAAGATAATAATAGGGAACTATGATTTATTTTTACAAGGACCAAAAATATACTTGAAGTGGGATTGGATTAATGAATATAATCCCTTCAGACACTATACAATGGTCATTAGTTGATAAAAAAAAGTTTATTAATCACAAGGTGTCAAGTAAGCTCTAAATCCCTTGATTTATAGATAGTTTAAAGGGAATATGGGTGATAGGTGGTGTGAAGGGTAATGGGTGATATGTATGATAACCACATATTAATTAGTTTTCCCTTCTATAGGTGACCTGAGAATGGTAATAGACAAGCCCATGTCATATGCTAGATGTAAACTGATCAATGCAAGAAGTCTATATGTGAAAACCAATTATAGCTTCAAAATTATTATGTTACTTGAGAGCTAAATATATATTTAGAATATATTGTGAGTGTGGGTATTTTGATTTATTGCTATATATGGGAAGCTAATCAATGCAAGAAGCTTCCAATAAATTGCTTTTCTTTTGACAAAGTTAACTTAGCCATCCTTCAAGGGAGTGGTCTAAGATTATTGGATTTGTTTAATTTTATTGATAGTTTTCCTTCAAGGGAGTAGGCTACCTTACATTTGGTAATTTATATTTTGTTTTTGGGTAGCTGTCCTTTGAGGGAATAGTCTACAATGCTTAATATATTGACCCGATTAGTATTTTAGTATCCAAATTATGTCTGGATGTAATGTGTTTGTACATGGACACGTCTAATTAGGTTAAGAGGTTTAACTTTATGAGGAAAAACTTTAACACAAGAAGGTCAATGATATGAAAGGGTGTGGTTTTGAGAGATAATGACCATGGGATTCCATCTTGTTAGAGATGAAAAGTATCCATGAGAACCATGCTATGGGTAGAGACGTGGTACCCACATTTAGGATTAGGCTATGACTATGATGGTTAATCACATGGTTCTATGTTGTAATAAATTGTCCTCAAAATGAGAGGAGAAAGATGGGTGAAGGTTAAAATCTTGTAACCAAGGGATGAGCTTAAATTAGACAAAATGAGTGAGCTTAATCATTCTTTAATAGAAAAATGGATGCATATGTGAAGAATTGAGTGGCTAAAGTTCCATTTTAAATTTAAGGGAGGACAAATTATAATCTCTTGAACCATACTTATTGGTAATGATCTAAGGTCTAAGCTAATTGAAAGCAAACATGCCTCGTTTACTCTTTTCCATGTTGGTCACATGTTGGTTTTCCTTAAGGATAAGATCTCTAATATTGAATTCTCATTGTTTGAGGTTCTTGTTATAGGCATGTTTAATACACTCTTGATAGCTACAGAGGTTAGTGAGGGATACTAAATGATGCTCATCAAGTATCTCAAGTTGAGATAAATAATGCTAATTAAAATCTTCCTTAGAAATAAGCTCATGTAAAGATATGTAAAGAGATGGAATTTAGACATCAAGAGGCAAGACTGCCTCAATTTTAAATATTAAAGAGAAAGGGGTAGCACACATAGAGGTTTGAATGTTTGTATGATAGGCCCATAAAGTGAATGGGATGTGCAAGTTCTAGTCTTGACCTGAAGCACTAATGAATATGGTGAGCATTTTGTTAAGGATTTTATTAGAGGCTTCTACTTGTCCATTTGATTGTGGATGGTAAGGTGAGGAAAATCTTAACTCGATGCAAAATGCATCACATAGCCCTTGGACATTTTTTTTTTGAAATATTTACCATTATCAATGATGATCTTATGAGGAACACTTAAGCAATAGATGATATGATGGTTGATAAAGTTAACAATCTTCTCCACTTTGGTTGAGATAAGAGGGATATCTTTCACACACTTGGTGAAATATTCAATGGTTATGATGATGGAGCTAGACCACTATGAAAAGTGGGGTTTAATTTCCCTAATGAAATTGAGCCCCCATTGAGAGAAAGGCCAGAAGTCCTTAGATACCTGGAGGCTATTGGTTGGTGTGTGATGTAAATTAGTTTGTTGACATTTTACACACTTTTTTACATAATAACAATAGTCTTATTTTAGGGTGGGCCAATAGTATCCAAGGTGAAGGATATGTTTATTTACTGCTAGGCCACTAAAGTGTCCCCCATAGATCCCATCATGTGTTTCCTTGATGGCATGGGAAGCTTCATGGCTACATAGGCAACGAAGAAGGATACCATTGAAAACATGTTTTTAATGGATTCCCCCTAGGATGGTATAATAAGAGGCACTCTAAACAAAGGATCTTTAGGCATTCCTAGAGAGGTTGGGAGGAATGATGCCTATATTAAGGTAGTTAAGAGTTTGGTCATACCAAATGTCAGGTGAGGATTCCTCTACACTAGAAATAGTAGGGAGATAAGATTGGTTATAGGAGAGAGTGGTAAAATGATGAATGGTGATAAGGATTTTGGAATTAGAATTCTAAGAAGGGATATGGGAAGTAAGGAAAGCCATTGTATCTATAAATTTATTGGTAGATCAAGGAATAAATTAGACCAGATAATGTTCAAATGATGTTAAGAGTATGTCAACTAAAAGTTTATATTTTGTCAAGACATCATTCTTACATTGATATGATCCATTGACCTAGTTGACCACAATTTAGGAATCACCAAAGACATGGATTGTCTTAATTCCTAAGGTTAGAGAAGTTTGGAGACCAATCACTAGGTATTTGTACTCAACCATTTATTAGTGCATTCAAAATCATGTTTGAAGGAGAGAGGAAGGGGTTCACCATGGAGAGGAATGAGAATAACTACAAACCCCCCTCCTTGTTGGCACATTGAGACATTGAAGAACATGATAATTTGGTAGGTTATGTCATCTTATTCAAAAAGAGTTATGATAGACTCATCTAGAAAGGAAAGATTAGGTGGTTGCTTGTTTGATAAAGAAGCTTCCACCAATTGGTTGGTAATAACTTGCCCTTTAATCAATTTTTTCTAGAGGAATTCAAGGTTGAATTCGTCTAGAAGTATGATATACTTAGCCATATACTAATTTTGGTATGTTTTAGAGTGTATGTACTTGAGTGGGTTAGTATTAGTGATGACATAGGTTTTATGGTTAAGAAGGTAGTGGTAGAGTTTGGTGGTCATGAAGGTCAATGCTAAGCAAAGTTTCTTGGTATGTGTATACCAAGTCTTGCATTCTATAAGCAAGTAGCTAATGTAGTATACAACTTTTTCTTTGTGTTATTCATCTTAGTGAGCCAACATTGCCCCAAGGGAATGGTTAGTAGTAGAGATATATAGGTAAAATGGGTGATTATCCTTAGGAGGTGTGAGGATAGGTGGTGACAAAAGGTATTGTTTAAGTGAATCAAAGGCCTTTTGAAAATCATTATTCCATTTTAAAGAGACATCCTTCTTCAAAAGGTGATGGAAAGGTTGGCACAGGTCTAAAAGTTGGGAAATAAAATGATGAATGGATTAATGTTTTCCTTGTAGGCTATGGAGTTGCTTAAGATTGGTTGGAGGAGGTATGTCCAAAATTGATTTGATTTTAGTAGGGTATACTTTAATTTTATGAAGAGAGATGATAAAGCCAATAAGTTTTCCTGAAAGGACCCCAAAAATGCATTTCTTGTGATTAAGGTGAACATGGTAATGGATGAGGCATTAAAATATGACTTTAAGAATAGTCGAGTGGTATTTTTAGAGTTTGGATTTTCAAAGAAGGTCATATACATAGTCTTCTACAATATTATAGATGATATCATGGAAGATATAAGTCATAACATGTTGGTAGGTTATACTAGCATTCTTTAACTTGAAAGGCATAAATTTATAGCAAAAAATTCCCCAAGGAGTGGTAAAGGAAATTTTATGCTGATATTTACGAGTAATCAAGATCTGATTATAACTTGAAAACCCATCCATGAGAGATAACATCTCATAGTTAGCTGTAAGAATAACAAGTTGGTCAATGATAGGTAGAGGAAATTCATCCTCAGGGTAGGTGACGTAAAGGTCACAAAAGTCCACATAAATGTGTAGACCCCTAGTGACTTTGGTGATAAGTATGATATTTGAGAGCCATTAGGGGTAGTCAATGGGTTGAATGAGGTTTATAGATAGTAAATGTTGAATCTTTTCCTTGATGACAAGGGCTATACGAGGATGCATGTGTTGAAGTTTATTTTTAACATGCATGACATCAAGATGAGTGACTATGTTATGGATAGTAACGGTGGGGTCAATCCTAGGAATATCACTGTAAGACAAAGAAAATGCTATGCTACGATATTGGAGGAAAGAGAAGAAGTCTAAAAGTTTCTCAACATTCAATGATTGGCCCAATTTGACAATATGGAGGTTGTCTAGGGTGCCGAAGTTGATATCTATGGTAGATTAATTTGACATTCCCAAGGCTTTAGGAGGAAGGGATTTATGGATAGAAGAGTACCCCACATTGAGGTAGGTAATAACAAAATCATCAACTTGATGTTAGATGGTGTTGATGGTAGGATAATCATTATCTACCATTTCAAGGTGCATGAGTAAGACTTTGGTTTGGTCACCCTTTTGGTAGATGAGAGGGCCCAAAATAATGGTATTGAATATAAAAAAAAGTTAGGGGGGATGATGTTAGGATTTTTAGGTGGGGAAAGTGGTTGGGTTAGTGAGGATGGGATATTTTCCTCCATGGTGGTAATAGGTTTAGGTGAATTAATGGGTTCTTCAAGTGGTTTATATCTAAGGCCAAATGACTCATAAGGTTGTAAATTTTGGATATGGGGTAACTCATGAGGCCCTTATTCATAGTGACCAAGGCCAAATCCTTTCCAAGCACATCTATGAAGATAAAAATTAGTGAACTCTAGTTTACTAAGATAGGAAAAGTTAGAGGTAAATGGTTAGACAGATGAAGTAGTGGTAGGGGATAGAAGTGGTTGATCAAGTCCCCCATAAATGAAATTTGTTTGATGGTTAGGGAGCTTGAAGGGGATGATGGTTCTAATGTTAGGGTCATAATAAGGGTCATGCATGAGATTCCCATATTCTTGGGGATTAGAGAAGGCATCCAAGGTTAAGAGTCTATATTCCCCAAGGAAAAGATGCTAGAATGTTTTTTCCATGGGGTTATCTAAAGGAATCTTGGAAGAAGGGATAGATGAGATAATATAATCTTCATCAACATTTGGGGTGGAAGTGTCATGGGTTTTGGTTGGTGGGGTTATGTCATTAACATATGGTTGTGATGTGGATGAAGCATGAAGGAGGATGTTATTAGACTGATGTCATATTCCAAGATGTGAAAGGACCAAGGTCAGCATGTATAGTCACAACTTACCGTTCATGCTCAAATTTGACACATCGATGTAAGGTGGAAGGGACACAACCCATGGTATAAATATAAGGGAGCCTAAGTAAAAAATTGTATTATAATTATTTTTACACAAAATAAAAAATTTTGGGAATGGCATGGGGCCCTACATAGTTATCGAGCAAAATTATGCCGAAGGTAGTAGCCATGGTATCATTGAAATAATGAATGATTATTGTGATTTTTGACATGATGTTTATGGGTAAGTGTAATTGGTCATAGGCATGGGAGGAGATAATATTGATGATAGCTCCTCCATTAATAATCACATTTTTGATGTGGGTTTGATTAATTTATGCCATAATAAAGAGGGGAGATTGAGATCCTCTCAATGAACAGAAGGTATTTCTAAATCTTTGAAGGTGATAAGGTTGGATGTTCAAAGGGACCCAATAAAGGTGGTGAGAGGTTGAGATTCATTGGTTTGGACCTTGATGGATTGTAAGGATTATATGAGTGCTTGGAAGTGATGGGGAGAGGTAGAGACTAACTCATATAATCTCATTTTTGTTAGAGTTTAGTGAAGTTGCTTAAGGATAGCTTTTCAAATGGATATTGCATATGAGTCAGGGTATGGAGGGTTAGATGGGAAGGCACCTAAGATAGACACATTGGGTTTTTTTTAAGATATATATGGTTGGGTGTTATTTTCTTAGGAGTTTGGGGAGGGATAAATCTAAGGAATGGAGGCCTTAGCCTTCCCTTTATCCTTTTGTTGGGCTCGAGATCAGGTAACCACGTGAATAGTATAGATAAGGGGGTTTTCTATATTGGGTGGTTGATTTGGTTCCTACTCTTTACTTCTAGGTGAGACTAAAGATTATATGGGTTGATTTGGTGGTTGGATTGGAAATGGGGATGAAGGAGGTTTGTCTGATGATAGTTCATCATCTTCATACAAGCTATGAATAAGTGTTTGGAGAGCCTTAAAATTTTATATATCATGTCTTGGTGCCTTATGGTATGCACTTATGAAGTTATCATTGAACCAAGAGGGTTTTTTATTTGAAGGGTTAAAGTGTTTGATGGGTGGTAAGCTCATGGAAGAAGTTTGCAATAACCACTAGAGAATGGTTAATTAAAATTTAGCTAAAGGTGGTAGAGGTTTAGTGGTTTTTATTTTGGGTGTTAAAGTAGAAGGTTGTGTGGAGACAAGTTTGGTGGTAGGTGTCTTGGGTAAAGTAGTATGATTGGTTGATGGTTTATGTTTAGGTAAGATGGTTGAAAAGATGGAGGAAGAGGAGGGTAAGATAGGTGACTTAGGAATTGTCAGTGTAGTGAGGAAAGGTGTCTTAGAAAGAAAGTATGAAGCTGTGACCAATAAAGGTGGTAGGGTTTTGGTAAAAATGATATACTTCATGTTCAAGGTAGAGGGATGAGGACCCAAAATTGAGGGCAAGGTTAAGGGAGGTAAAATTTAGGGTTTTTTGCCTTTTGGTTGTTTTACTTCTTTGGTTGTTTTAGTTTTTAGTTTTGGAGGGCATTTGGTCACTTTAGTTGTCTTGGTGGGTTTAGGTTTTTGAGGATCAATTAATTTAAAGGAGGTTTTGGTTGGTTAGGTGGAGGTTTTAGTTATTTTAGAAGGGCTAGGCCAGTCTACCAAAGAAGGGGTTAAAAATTCTAGTTTGGTTCCCTTACCTTTATCTTGACCTCTGATAGAAAGTTCCAAAATTAGAGGTTTGGTTGATAAAGTTATCTTCTCTTGTTAGATATCTTCGAAAGAGGGAGTGGATGTTTTTATAATAGGGGAGGTAGATGTGGTATCCTCTAATGGTGGTGTGGGTATGGCGGCTTCATTTGTTTGGGTGTCCAAATTAATAGAAGGTAGTTTCTTCCCTTCCATTAAGGGGATGGGGAAAAAATTAGTTGAGGTAATGTTTTATTCAACAATGGGTTTATCAGTAACCACATTAATAGTGTGTACCTAATGAGATGGGTCAAGTTTATTGTCATGGTAAGGGGTAGAAAGAGCATTATTAGGGAAAGGCTTATGGAATATGTCAAGGGCATGGTTTAGTGGTGCATTAGGATTGTCCAATGTAAGATCCCCCTTGTCAATGAGGGATTGGACAAGGTATTTAAAGGTGTTCCACCTATTGATGTCATATCTTATGACTTAGTAAAAGGGACAATGGTCATTCTCATTATATCAACCTGGTATGGGGGAAAAATATCAAAATATTGGGGTGGTTTAATTGGTGGAAGTTGGATGATATTGGATTTTAGTAACTTTTCCAAAATATAAGGATATTGATCCCCAATTGGAGTTAATTTCTTATGATTATTCCAATTTTAGTTCCTTTGGTTTTGGTATGAATAATTAGAGGAGTGATAGGTTTTGTTCCTTGGGTTATATTGGTTGGTGTGGCTTTCTAGACAATGGAATTAGTGGTTGTTATGTTTATAGTGTTTGGATTGGATTGGTTATTTGGTTTAGAAGAAGAAAGCTCATTGGGTTTGTAATTTGGGTTATTGCTTTTCAACTTTAACCTTCCTTCATCAATGGATCTATTTTATACTTTATGAGGCATGGTAAAAGCTTCATTAAAGGTTTTAAATCTTTGGACATGAAATGTGGATGAAATGTGTTTTTCACATGCCTAGGCAAAGATCTCTATAAGCTCAAGTTGTGGTAATGAAAAGGAAAGTTGGTTGATTAGGCTCTTTTAATGAATAAAAAAATTAGAAATAGATTCATCTTCAAATTACTGAATGGAGTAGAGGTTGGTAATATAAACTTTTATTGATATATATATATATATATATATATATCAAAAAGTGATCCAAGAATTTTTGGTATAACTGGGTGAAATAGAGGATAGAATCTTTGGGTATGGCACTATATCAATCCAATGTTCGTCCAGATAATGACATAGGAAAGGTAAGAAGTAGAAGAGAGTCATCATGGGAAATCAAGTAACATGAATGCCTAAATTCTCTTAAATGTTGTTGAGGGTCTTCCTTACTCTTAAACTTGGAAAATTTTGTAAGTTCCCATTGGGCCAGGTAAGGTCTAATGGGGACCAAAGGGTGAATAGACTCATTAAAAATTTGATCATAAGATAGGAGATTATGGGCTCAAGAGATGGATGACTCAAGGGTAGTCATATTATCCATGATAAACTTCATTAAATTTACTTGAGGTTGTTGGGATGTGTATTTATATGGTATGTTTTCTTGAGGTTGGGCAATGTGCAAATAACTAGTGGATGGTTGAGATGACTCCACGTATTGGTATGTGGTCCTTGGAGGTTGGGTTTAAAATATATATTGGTATGTGGATGTTAATTTTTAGGTAGAGGTTGGTGGTTGGGTAGAAATCATATGCCCCTATGGGTTATGAAGATAACTAAATGTTACATGTTGGGTCAGAGTGGCAGTTGGGTTAGTGGCTGATGGAAGGGTGGTGACTATTTTGATTATTGGTGGTGACATGGAGGGTATGTACACCTAAATTATTGTAATTGGAGTAGTGTTTTATGGATTGGAGGTAACTAAAGGAATACGGGTAGAGCTAGAAGTAGACACTCCTATTGTGGGGAGTGATTAGTAAGAGGTATGAGAGTAGTGGTAGTCTGGGTTAGTGGGTTAGTTTTAAGGGATTTTTTGGTTGATGATAATGTTTAGAAAACTATCGGTTGATTAGTTCCCATGGTAGTGGAGGTATTACCCATGATATAGAGAGGAATTCCATAAGGCAAATCTATATGTGGGGTCAAAATTGAGATTTGGTAAGATATGGTTTTTAGGTAGTGTTGTAAGGATGCATGGTTATTGTTTAGGAAAGTGATAAAATATGCATATCTTTATACTACCTGAGTAGGAAATTTTGAAGAGTGAGGGGAGTGTGTGGGTTTGGAAGTGCGTTTTATGGATTAAGAGGTGAAATTTGGTGATGGTTTATTTGGTGTTGGGTTTTGTTCCTTGAGGTCCTTTTTTTGTTGGCAAGTTAGAACCATAAAAGAAGGTAAGAAAGGGATTATACATTTTCACACCTTAAACAAAGAGAAAAAAAATCAAGGCAAACAATGCATTCACTAAAAGTGAGTTAAATCCTAGGATTATTTCTTATCTCTCTTTTGGCTTATGCTTTAGAAAAGCATGAAGAAGAAATTGGTTTGAATAGGTCCTAAACAAGGTAGTCTATGTTTGGTTTTGGGTTATGTTTAGGCATTCAAGAATAAGTTTGTATTAGATCAAGTACATGGATTTTTACTTGGGGCTTTCTCTCCTAAATTAATGATCCCATATCTAGTGTGGGTGCTTAGATAATATATAATGATTACCATACTTTAAATCAATGAGAGAGCTAAGTTATCTATCCCCTTGGTGACTAAATCCAACTACCACAACTAGGAAAGGCTAAGGTGATCCACTAGGTGATGAAATCCTAGTCGAGCTTTGTTTCAAGAGAGTTTTATGTTTTTTATTTTTCAAGTGGTTTGGTTACGTAACATTTGTGAAATATGTTTAATTTGCTTTTCTTAATTAATCTAGGCGAATTAGAAACAAGCAAGCAAATAATAGATGCAAGGTTTATTTTAAAGCTAAAATATAATTTCATATTTATTTAAATGAATAAAAAATATCTAAATGAAATGTAAATTAAATATTAAAATGCATTTCCTAATCCAAAGATGATTTATCTTTTTATTTCTTTTTTAAAACGTCATGGAAAATAGACTTTAACTTTTCTAGAAAAAAACGCAACTAAAACTTGTTTTTCTATTTTCTTATTAATAAAGAAGGAAAGATTATTTTTATTTGAATGAAACTAAATTACTTTCAATAATTCAATTATAAATTTCTTAAAATATATATGAACCCAATAAAACTCAAGGGTCTCACCAGGCATGCCAAAATGACTCTATCTAATTTTTGCTTTTTCCTAAGTGTGAAAAGAAGAAACTAGTGGAGACAAGTGTGTAAAATAATACTTATTAAATGTGTGTTTTTTAAATCCATAATTTTTGATAAAATTATATTTGTATATGTAATAATTAACTCTAATTATAAATTAATATCACAAAATATATTCGTTAGACAAGTAGTTGGATGGATTGCCTAGCGTGAGCTAGATCCTAAAAGTGAAAGCTTTCTAGGAGACTGTCAATACAACTTATTTAAAAACTTAATTTGGTAAATTAAAATATAAATAATTTAATAAAATTATAGAAAACTGAAACTAATAACAAAAAATTAATTAATAAAACTATATGATTTGCTTAGATGGCTAAAATAAATCAACTGGTTTAAATAATGCTAATGTTGAAAATCAGTTAAAATAAAGTTGTGGTTTTTGGTTTGGATTGATTTGATAAAGGTCAAAATAATGATTGGGTTGGGTTATGGAAGTATTTTGGATGGTTAAGGGAAATATTTTAAAGAAAATAAGAGGGATAAATGGTGAAAAAGATGCCCAAGAAGGTAAAGGGGTGAATGGTCAAAATGAGGCCAAGAAGGCAAATGGGTAAAGGGTGATCAAGAGGGAAAAGAGATATGGATAAGAGGATAAAATTACAAGAGGGTAAAGGATGAATAAATTTAAATAATAATTCAAAATTAAAAGGAATAAATAAATTAAAATAGCTAAACAATAATATTACCTCAATGCTTGAAGATGCTTGTTGATGAAGATTGGCGTGTTGAAGATCCTTGATGATTTTAGCAGAGTTTAGTTGCTTAATGCTCTTTTAATCCAATATTTGGATGACTTTGAAAATCATATCCTCCTTTATAAACATAAAAAAATATGTTAATAACCAAATACTAACTTCCCTCTTAGCCTTGGGTGAAGGAGAGGGGGGTATTTATAGCATTTGTTGTGAAGAATCATGACAAAAGAGGAATATTAGAAGTATGGTTCCATTTCCATGTGGTTCATGAATGAGTCAAAGATGAGGTTGGTGGGAATTCCAATTTGGGTTGGTGAGTCTCCCACCTTGCACATGAATCTAACTTTTAATGGGGATCATGCACATGGGTTTAAATGAGACCAAATACTTTTCACCACCCTTGTATTTATTTAAGCACTTAAAGAGATGGCACAAAAAATATGGTTCCATTTTTCATGTGGGACATGAATTAGTCAAAAATGAGGTTGGTGGGGATTCCCATTTGGTTTGGTGAGTCTCCCATTTGGGTTAAAAAGTCAAAAAATGGGTTCCCTTTGTCTTTCCCAAAGTACTAAAGAGGTAGGCATCTCATTTTCAAGGCTAATTTCATGTGTGAAGGAAAAATAAATGTTTAATTATGGCCCCTTAAGGTGGAATTCTCCATATTTCAAGGGGGGATTGTAATTCTTAAATGAGGTCATTAGGCACCTTGGGAAAGGGTCTCAGGTGGGGTATGATGTTCCACATCAATCCACCTCACTTATAATCCATGTCACTTGCCCTATCACTTGCCATATTACCTTCCATGTCACTTGTCATGTCACATGCCATGTCATCATGAACAGTGATAATGGGTCTCATAGTGAATACTACTTTCAAATAGTAATTTTGTATAGTATTATGTGATTAGGAGAATAGTGATTTGCTTATGTTATGAGGGGTTATTTAAGGATTAATAAGGTTTAGTGGGTCTTTATGGGGTCTCAAGGCATTTAGTCATTGAAAATTGTAAGTGTGCAATTTTCTAGTGTTTACACTATCATCCATAAGCAAATGAATAGGAAAAAGCCTTTAACAAAACCCTCATCAAAATGCTAACCAAAGTATTAAGTGCTTCATGTCACGATTGGAAATTTCACATCCCATTAACTTTAGGAGCCTATATCACTATCATTCAAACCTCTATGAGTGTTACCCCTTTCTCTCTCATCTTTAGAGCTGAGGCAGTCTTGCCTCTTGAAGTCTAGATTCCCTCTCTTCACATATCTTTACACTGAATCCTTTTTAAGAGTGACTATCATTAGGAACATCTCACATGTCCTAAAATTATTAATGAACATCAACTCACCACCCTTACTAATCTTCATGTTTATCAAGAATGAATCAAGCACACATACAATAAACACCTGAAAGAGTGAGAATTCAATATTGGAGACCTACTCCTTAATAAAAACCAACATGTAACTAATATAGAGAAAATAAAAAATCAAAATTTTGGTTTTAATTGGCTTGGACCATACATCATAACCCATAAGTATGGATCAAGAGATTATAATTTATCTTCTCTCAAACACAAATCAGAATTTGAGCCTCTCAATACTTCACATCTTCATCCTTTCTATTTTTAAAACAAAGATCAAATGCACCTTTTTTTCTAACTTAAGTTCATCCCTTAGTTTACAAGATTTTTACCTTCATCTACCTATCCTTATTTCTCTTGAGGAAAATTTAATTATAACATATAACCATGTGATTATCCATCACAATTATAGCCTAATCCTAAGCATGGATACCACAACTATACCCATGGTATGGTTCTCATGGATACTTTTCATCTCTAATTATATGGGATCCCATGGTTATTTGTCTCTCAAACCACTTTCCCTCATCTATCATCAACCTTTTGTGCTAAAAGTCTTATCTCCATAAAGGTAGAGCTCTAAACCCAAATAGACTTGTCCATGTGTCAACCTAGCATTTAAAATCAATTTGGGATACCAAAATCTCACTTGGGTCCATATCTCTAGCATTACAAACTACTCCCTTGAAGGATGACTTCCCAATAACTAAATATTTCTTAAAAGGTAGATTGTTCCCTTCAAGGATAACTACAACATACAAAACAAATACAAACTTAGACCATTACCTTGAAGGATGGATATGAAAATTTTGTCAAAGTATTCACTTGAAGATTCTTGCATTAATTAGCTTCACCCCTTTTATCAATAATAACAAAAGACAAAAAGTGGTGGCTTATATCAAATATCAAATCAAGTTATCCCAAAAGTTCCACAATCAACCCTTATATATTTAGTAGACTTATCACATCAATCAGTCTACACTTTGTATTAGGACATGGACTTGTCTATCATGGTTCTTAGGTTACCTATAGAAGGGGTAAACTAACTAATTTCAGGTTATCGTATCACCCATTTGCCTTCGAAACTACCTATCACCTACTTTCCCATTTATACCCTCTAAACATCAAGGGATTTTGAGCTTACTTGACACAATGTGATCAACATACAATATTTTCACTCAAAGCATGCTAATTAAAAGTGTTCAAAAGGCTTATTTTCACTAATCTAGTATGACTTCAATTTTGTTAGGCCCTTATCAATGAACACATCATTTCTTGTTCTTACCCTCCACTAGTTAATGTGGATATATGTCTCATGATTCTCCTCTCTTTTCTAAATTTTGTGTGTTATCTACACTTACATTATGTGCTTTCATTATATCCATATCATAAACATTCAAAACATAGTTTTCATCACAACACTAATCCATATGCCTCACAACATTATGATCCATATCCCATGTATGCACCCAAACATCATATGTATCATAAACTAAATCATCCCTCATATATACACAAAACATTACCTAAAACTATCAACATATCGAATTAAAATTTATAAACACAACACACATTTTAATTCCTTCATCTCATCATCCATAATCTATACCTATCAAAACACAAGACACAACATATTGTCTATCCTCAGGTATACACATCTCATCTCATAAAGAATGGGGCATGGGCATCGTACCATTCATAAACCCTAAAACACACATCATACACATTCATAAATATCAAAAATCATGAGTTAATCATAATCCACATATCTATAACTCACATTGTGTCAACAAAAAATGTAAACCATACCATATAAATCATAAGCAATTATCCCTACGCCACATCATAACTATGAAATAATAACCATCTCATATCTATAAATGATGTCATCATTCTTTTTACTATCAACATCTATACATCAAATAGTCTATATAAAACATAAATTCACTATGATCGTATATACATAAAATCATATATCTAATATAAATATTATCACATTATGAACCATATCATTCAATGATCAAACTCACATATATATCATATCCATCTAATGAACAAAGAATATACATCTATAAGCAACAACCCTTGTAGCATAATAAAATCAATCATCACATATCTATAATCATATATACCTACACTCATGTCATCACTTATAAAACAACATCATTAAAACATCACATGAACCAAAGATGAACAACAACAATTAATCTACATATCCTTTCATGAGAAAAAGTCCACATATCATCATAATACATCAATACACATCATAAACATCTATAAACATTACAACACAATCATCATATTCTATGTCAACATGTCATCAATATAATCAAATGTCAACAATATAATTAAGATAATCGACATATAATCATCATATACATCAATAAGGAAATACATGTCATAATGTATCCATGTCTCTCTTGATCATATACATCTCACATCATTGACACACAATCCAAAATCAAAACAATGTACATCTATGTTGACCAAACTAAACAAGTCAAGCCCCTAGGGTACCAGAACTACTACCACCTGCACCACTACAACTAGTTCCATCTACACCTATATTGGCACCTACACTACCATCTAGTGGTGGTCACCCTAATATCCCTACCTACCACACTATCATGGACTACTATCTTGGAGTAGTTATAAATGGACCACTAACTAAACTAGCCCTATAATTTCCATATCACATCTTTAATTGAAACTACACTAGTACTGTCACCTCATAATATCTTATCTCCTCAATAGTGGCTAAGTATTGTGTCCTTAAAACTATGTCTGGTGGTCCTCTATATACTACTATGGCCACTCCTACCCTTTCTCTTAGTTAATATTTCTCCTGTGATACCAACCCAAGAGATATCCTCCCCTGATCTTAGTCTCTATTCAAGATGGCAACCTGACCCTGTAGGGTGATGACCTACCCTTGTAAAGTGGCCAACTATCCCTATAACCTAGTAATCTAGGCCTATGCTACTACTAGTGTTGTTATTGCCTATCCATCCTCTATCAATACTCCTATAATATCTACATCTATAGGCTTCTACCCCTCATCACCCTATCCAAAATTGTTTATGGGATATTTCACCTAGTACCACATCATATACCTATCTACAATACTAGCATCATCAATGGTGACTCTAACTGGTAGCTCCTCATAGTATAGTAAAACATCCTATGGTTGTGGCTCTAAGAGTGGGGACTCAGCATCCTCCCTCCTATATCATGAGAAATTTGGTGGGATCACCTACATCAATCCAAACTACCTCTCCACTCACTCGAATGGGATAAGCTCTACCTCCCGATCCCATCTCCCATAAATCTAGTGCCAACTCTATAGGGACAAGGTATGGTAGTTGTATCCTAATCACCTAGGTCAACCTGTATATGGCCTTCATACTATGTCACCAACTACCAAACCCTCCAAAACATCCCTGAGCCACTCTATGTCTTAGCCACTAGCACCAACACTAGCACCAGCACCTATCTAACTAAAAATGGTTCCTAACTAAATCCATCCCAGGGTGCCCCCATGGGCCTCAGTACCCAAATTTTCTCATAGACTCAATAATAGATCATGAACCCAACACTAATCCCATATCACCTACATATTTTTAAGGACCAGAGATCCTTATAAATCTACACTAATGGAATTAGGGTGAATCCAAACATGGTCCTCCCTAAAAGCATCTCCACTAGCACCCCTAGAAATAGGTATGGAAAGTGGCTACTTATTGAATCTAGCACCATGAACTAGGACATAGCCATCATCATCATGAGTAGTCACCTATCTATAAGATCCTTCTAGTATAGGCATCTATAATTGAATCTACCAAAATGAAACCATGTATAGACCTGGTCTAATATGTATATCAAGTCCATATGATAGTCAATCTCCTTACTCTCTATATGGTAGATTAGATCCCCATGAATGGGTATCCATGTGATATGTTGAATGTCCTCCAAGATAATCATCATCTCCCTCATTTGAAGTAAAAACATGTTTTTGGCTAGGTCCCATCTCTTGATGAGAGCCACAATCATACTCGCATCTCATTATAAGTGATGGTAATGAATCATTGTGCCTAGTCTAATAGTGTCCATATGTCTCCACTAATCCATGGTAATTATGTCTCACACCTTATAAGAAAATAAGGGACCCAATCCCTTATCTAAATCTAGTCATGGGATTACAAAGCAACAATATTAGCATGACCATTTAGTTTTCCACCTCATGCTAACCACCAATCTAAACTTATCTTTTTCACCCTATTTCAATTTAACACATTTCATCTACCCTACTCATATCTATCAAACCTATCACACTAACTTATACCCCTCTCTGACACCTACACAAACAATCACTTATATTCAATAAAACCCTACCCACAATCCTTATCTCAACCTTTCGACCTCAACCACTAATATTAGCTCAATCCCTAATCACTTTACCCACCGATCCCTCATCCTATCTAAACTTTTTCACATAAAATTTCCCCCTTATAAACATTTCTTTAACACTTCACGACACTTTCTATACATTCATTTCCATTTACACCACATAGAAACCTAAACCCTACACCCTTAAAATAACATACCTTGCATGAACTCTTCACCCTATTTGAACACAACTTATACAACTATAAGCACTTTACCAATCCCTAAATAAACAACACTTCAACATGATATCAACATTATACAACTTTATTAACTTCTAAAAAAATTTATACTAACATCCCTCTAGTATGTTGACCACTGATGGTTTATTAAACCATTGATGGTCCCTTAGGGACCTTTTACCCTAGGAATTATCCATTGATGGTTGAGTTAAACCATCAACAATCACTATGTGTGACTGTTGATGGTGTAACTAAAACCCTAGACCTCTCAAAAACTCTCCAAAACCACCTAACCTTATTACCACCTAAATATATACCCAACACACCCTTACCCTATCTAATTCATCCAAACCTTGGCATACTTAACCAAAAACTAAAAACTAGGGCATCTTAATAACCAGTTCAAAACCCTACCCAAATCATTCACCACTAATGTCAATGTACCTACAACACAATCAATTAAAATATGCTATTAATTTCAAGATAATTTCTACCTCATTTAGTGATCATTGATTTGGTCAAATCCATCAAACCATTTACAAACCATGTCCTCATCTACCCTCCATCAAAATAACTCTTGATCAGATCTACACACCTACTCACCTAATCAATTACCTCCAACTTAACAAGCTCAAAGCATAATAGATAAATCACCTAATTCACCCAAAGCACAACATGCCAAAATTTAAATGGTAAAAATTATGTTATATTTTCCTTTTTACCTTCCAAATTTTAGGATTTATTCCTAACCATCGATGGTTAGGGTGACCTTCGACGATCTACCTAGGGGAAAAACCTAATTGTCAATGTTTAGGATCCTCCACCTTTTTTTCAAAAATTTTAAGGCACCTTACCTCGGTGCTAACCTTTTGAGAGATCACCTCCTCTCCACCAAACCAAAATTAGACCTATTAGAGATTAACCCTCTCCCTCTAACCCATATTACCACATCCACCTTAATGTTGTCCATTTTTACCTAAACATTCACATGTTTTGTGATGACCTTGCCTTGATCATTTTGACTACACCAATCAACCTTTCCATGTTGAAATTTTAAACTTCACACCATCTCATGCATGATTAGAACATTTATGTTATTTATTAGGATAATTTCCTACCTTAGATACATGTGAACAATGTCTACCGTATCTAGGTGACTTGATAGTCATAACCTGGTTAGACATGACCAACACTGTGGACTGGTTCCCCTATCATATGTCTCCCTAGAATTCAACCTTATTTTTATCAACATTAGCAACTATAGTCTTTTTGCAATCTTGAATATAAAACTTAGTCATATTTTATGTGTAATTTTGTGTTTCAAATGCCCAAACTAGTTTGTGTCACACTCCTTATGACTACCCATTTATCATTTATCAAATGCTGACCTAATTTTGTTTTCACTTTATCACCTCCTACTTTAAGGGAGAACACCTCCTCCCATACTCAGGGCAATCAAACCATGACCAATAATCAATTCATTTTTGTTTTCTAGATTATTAATTCAAATATGCATAATAAAAAGGGGAAAAATGTAGACACTCAAAAATTGCATAGTTTTAGATGTCAAAATGCCTGGAACCCCTACCTGACCCTATACTAGTTGACCACCTAGTTGAGTTAGCCCACTTATTAAATTACTAACTTAACTTATTAATTCATCATTTTTAACCCATATTATTCTAGAATCTCAATCATCTAAATTTATCCTAATAATTTATGGTTATCTTGATCATTAATGGTCAAGTCTTTTAAGATTGTTTTAAAATCATTACTAGCTATATGAGATAAACATGGCACATTTAACAACTTATATTTTGTGATATAAACCAAATTTAAGGAATCATAATTAGAAACCTTATCCTCTATCCAATTAGTAACTTCATCCTACACATTTATTAACTTTATCCTATAAAATGTGATAAGTAGAAGAAGAAGAAGAAAGAGATGGATAAGTCTAATAATCCATGTCAAAGCTACCTTGCATACAGATATCTAGCATCCCTTCAGCAAGCAAGCAACATCAATAAAGACCTGAACCTATATCAAAATCATTTTCAAAGGTTAAATCACTATCACTCTAGCCAAATTGCTTCAACCTTACACCATCAAGCTACAAGTTATCCATTCCATACCAAAGAAGAGTTCCCATCATCGTCTGGATCATGCATGCACTTTTACCAGGTATTCTTATACACACCTTATTACTAGTTTCATTACTTTCTTCAAAATTAATAAATGAGTGGAAATAAATCTAAAACACATAAATATCAATTTATAGTTAAAATTTTATGGTTTGAGACAAAGTAGAACTACCCAAACCAAGAAATGGTCAAACCCCTTAAGTAGGTTTATACACAGGCTGAGAGGTGATTATTTAAGGATTAAAAGAGTAAAAATATGTTTCAATTAATGAAAAATATTGGAAATGGTTTTTTATAATCAAATAAACCTTTTTAAAATGGAAACACACACACATCAATGGTAAAATAGACTTAGAACTTATAATTTCTCTCTTGAATATTCACCAAAATATAGGGTACAAGATTGTGTTGATAAAGCTAGACATTTTTTAAAGAGTCTTGGTATTGAAAAGGAATTATGAGGACTCAAAAACTATTAATTATAATTACTAACAACCTATAAAACCATTTCAATATTTATAACTTGAAAATACACAAAAGAGACCTTAGACTTCTCTTGCAACTAGATTGTGACACACAAAATTATCCTTAAGGCATGTTCTTCTCTTTCTTCACCTATAGATGAATGTTTACAATGTAAATTAGAGAAATAATAAAATATTAAAAATTTAATTCACTTACCAATATAAAAATTACATTCATAACATGATCAAACAACTTTTCTCATGAAATGATATTCATATTCTACTCAAGTAATACAAAAATTATTAACAAAACATTTTTGGTGTAACCTAAACCTTATTTTATTTGTTTTAGATTAAGGTAAAAATAGGTTTTGAAGGGATCCTGAAACCCTATACAAATCAATAAATATATAACATTACAAACCACTAGGGTAGGCCAACTCACTTAGAGATAAAATACTTATTATATACATTAGAAATAAGCATAATGATTCATTATAACATTTTAATTGGGATCAATTATATTATCTTATAATTCCCAATCTCTAATTACTATCCCCCTTGTAATTGGCAATCGAATTGTCAAGGAAAACCCCTTAATGTAGTAGACAGGATTTATGCATGAACAATATGCATTCTTAAACACTAGCCTCCCTAAAGTCTGCAAAGTTTAAACATAGTATAAAAGTCCAGGTGGTTAGCACAGCAGCCACAAAGGTGTAAAACTACTAAAATAAATTATAATAAAGGGTTTAATATACCTAAAAAAATACAATATCAAACATTTTAACCTAACAAAATCATGTTTATAGATACTTCAAAACTATAGAAATATATTTTAACCTAAAAAAATAAATTTTGCAAAAAAATAAATTTTGCGTTTTGGTAAGAAAATGCCTAGAAGGCTCAAATTAAAAATTTAAGAACAAATAAGACCTAAAAATGACTCCTATATGATCTTAGAGACTACTAATATCTTCCAAATACTAAAAAGTAATGAAAAAATTTGAAAATATTTTTGGATTGATTTTCCTACATCATACTCCCTAGGAACAAGAAATTGACTCATGAACTCCTGTTCATGAGGTCTTCAAGAGTACCTCCATGGTTAATAATGTTAGTTATTGTAATCCAAGTGGAATCCTCTATAGTATGATTTTTCCACTATACTAAATAGTATTAGTAAACTTTTCCTCTTATTTTATTTACAAATTTCTTGTCTAAGATAAGTTCAAGTTTGTCTTGTTTTGCTTGTGGTAGTTGGTCTGCCCACTCTTGGATTGTTGTGTCTTGACTTATAGTTAGTTGATCTTGTATATATAATTAATTTTATGGATACAATTAAAAAAAATTAATATAGGAGAGATCCTTATGAACTAGGAAAATCTATCTCATAAGCATTATTAGAAAAATTTCTTATGACCTTGTATAGGCCAATCTTGTTCATCTTCATATTGTTGTACTCAATTTAGGGAAATATTTTATTCCTCAAGTGATACAATAACATATCTCCAATCTATAAATTTACCTCTCTCCTCTTCAAATAAGCATGCTATTTTTAATTGTCCATGCTTATATCTAACTATTTATTCACTTTATCATGCACCTCTTTCATGGCAATGGAAAACTCCTCTCCCTCAACACTGCATTTCTCTATTTTTCCTAAGTTTATCAACTCAAATTATCCTCTTGGGTGCTTACCATAAACCACTTGAAATGGACTCTTTCCAATGATCCTATTTGGTGATTCGTTGTAATAAAACTCTTATTGAGGTAATACCAAGTCCCATTGTTTAGGACTATCCTTTGTCAAACATCTTAACAAGTTACCCAAAATTATATTGACAACCTCAGTTTGGCCATCTATTTACGGGTGGTAAGATGAGGTCAAGTTCAAATTGGTTCATAAATTATTTCACAATGTTATCCAAAAGTTTCATAAAAACTTGATATCTCTATTTGAGATAATGCTCAATGGTATACCATGTAGTCTAACCACCTCCTTTAAGAACAAATGATCCACATCAGTAGTATCATTGGTTCTCTCACAAGGTATAAAATGGGCCATCTTGGAAAATCTATCCAAAATAATAAACATATAATCATGCCTTTTAGAGTTATTGGAAACCACATAATAAAATCCATGCTAATGGTGTCCCAAAGCCTATTTGGTATTTGTAAGGGCTGGTATAGGCATATATTAGTACTCATCCCCTTTACATATTGATAAAATTTTCATCTTTCCACAAAATTTCTCACATATGCTTGCATCTCAAGAAAATATTAGTGATTACTATGCTGAGTTAACGTCTTATCAAGACAAAAGTGACTAATGGAACTTATATAATGTTTATCTTTGATCAAGTTGTCTCTCATTGAACTCATTAACACACATAACCAAACTCCTTTGAATAACAAACCATCTTAAATCATATATTCCATCCAAGGATCCTTGTTTCTTATAGTAGGTTTCCTAAAAGCTTCATATGCATCTTAAAAATTTAAATCAATTTCATATAAATCCTTAAGTTACTCTATTCCACCACTCTCAAGCTAAATTTGACTAAAAGACAAGGTTTTCCTACTTAGAGCACCTACTAATTTGTTTGTTTATCCTTTATTATGCTTGATGACAAATGTGAATTTCTATAATTACTCCACCCACTTCATGTGCCTTTGATTTAGATTGGGCTGGTTGGTTATGAACTAAAGATCATGGTTTTACATGAAGATAATAAACTCCTTTATCATTAAGTAGTGTCTCCACTTCCTCAAGCGTTAAGCTATGGAATATTACTCAAAATCATAATATAAATACCATTTCTTAGCCTCATTTAAATCCTCACTAATGTAAGCTATAGGTCTTCCCTATTGACTTAAGACAACTACAATAGAACCTTCACTTGCATAACACTCAACTTGAAACACGTTGTTAAAATTAGGGAGTGTCAACACTAGATGTTATTTTATTATTTTCTTCAAAAACTAAAAATTTATCTTAACTATATCGCTCCATACAAACTTATTTTTATATCCTCTTCTAGTATAAATAATGGTTGCACAAATCCTACTTTTTTTTTTGATAAATTTCCTATAGAAGCTAGTTAAGCCATGAAATCTCCTTACCTCATAGACTATCCCTGGAGTTGGAAATTTAGTGATGGCCTACTTTTTCTTTATCCATATTAAACACACCTTGTGAGATCACAAAACCAAGGTAAAATAGTTTTTTTTAAGTGAACAAACATTTTTTGAGGTTAGTTAACAACCTCTCCTCATGCAACCTTTACATAACCATTTTCAAATGTTGAATATAATCCTTTTTCTATGGCTTAAAATCAAGATGTCATCTAGATATACAATCAAAAAATTACCAATGAAGGGATTAAATACCTCATTCATGAGTGTCATGAATGTGCTTGGGGTATTAGTAAGA
Source organism: Torreya grandis (assembly GCA_037957365.1). Lineage (NCBI taxonomy): Eukaryota > Viridiplantae > Streptophyta > Pinopsida > Cupressales > Taxaceae > Torreya > Torreya grandis. The sequence continues at coordinate 4,023,340 of JARHVA010000801.1, forward strand.
CCAAATGGCATGACAAGCCATTCATATAACCCCTCATTTGTCTTGAAGGTAATCTTACATTCATCTCCCTATCTTATTCTTATTTGGTGATAACCACTCTATTAATGCTTCAAAATGTACCATAGGTGCTCTTCAATGTTTTGAAACACTACTCATTTTAGGATTTCAAAAATCTAAGGCATGAGTTGAAGTTTGTGACAATTCAATGATGTTTGTGGTGGAATTGAAGTAGAGTATGCGAATTATCCATAATATTTGTTTGATTTAGTGGTTGGGAGAAACTAGGGTTCAAATATTTAGATATTCAATAGTTTTTAATGACTTAGAAGCTAAACTAAATTAGTATTAACAATGATCTTTAATCTAGAGTGAATCTTTATAAAAATAATAAAAGAGAAGGGTAAAGTAAGAAAGAAGCATGATTAAAGGTTTTCATCTTAAATATTATGACAAAATTCTAATTACATCAAGAACATTTGAACCAATTTATATAAGCTCAAATTATATCAAAAATCAAGAAAAATTCAAAGGAAAAATATGAATCATACGTAAGAACCAAATTTACTTTAAAGATTTGGTATTATAATATGAATAACCTAAGTACATCCAAATACAAAGAAAATAAAATGAAGTATACTTGAGATATTTATAGTCAATTTATCATTTATCACAAATTAATAACCCTATGGAAAAGAATGTAACTTAAAACAAGAATAATAATTCAAATTCAATATAACTATCTATAATTAAGAGGTAGCATGGACATTCAATAAAACCATATAGACAATCTTTTCAGAATTCCTTAGTTGTATTAAATGCTCTTTATATACAATTTCTCAAAAAATATCTCTTACAAATGGTAACCATCTACCTATTTATAGGAAACATAGGTAGTTAACTAGTTAAATTTCAAAATATCCACATGTAGATAAGGATAGCTATCCTTGATATAAATATACAATGTGGAAGGTCACATGTCAAGTTGAAAAGAAAGAGTATATGCTAATAGACCAGCATATACTTTACAAAAAGAAATTTCCTTTAGGAATTTCATTAGTGGGACCTTCAATCAGCGCTTTTTGAGGAAGTCTTTCAACTTAGTGTATTGATCCTTAATTAGTTAAAAATCCACTATAGGCTTCATTATATAATCCTCTTCTTGATCTACTAACTTGTCAAATTCATTATCAGCCTAAGATACAAATTCCTCAAAACATTATGCTTTTGCAATTTGCTTCCTTGTAGAAATAATGATATCAAGGATCTTCTGGTTGTCCTTAGTTGAATGAAATTTTTGTCTCTGATGCCCTAAATGTGAGCACCAAATTTTTGCTTGAATTATTCATCACTAATCAAGCCTATAATAGTGGTTTGAGAAGGGTTATTTAATATGTTCCTTAGAATTTTCTTAATCTAGGTTACCAAGCCTATGTCTATCTTGATGAAGTCATTGACATCATTACTCCAGGTGATCAAATCCTTTTGTTTATCCATCAAAAATACCATGAAGATGTCCAGATGTCTAAGTTTGATAATCTTGAAGTCCAAGGCCTACTTTATCTTATGTACCTTGATAGGCTCCTCCATCTGAGCTTGAGAATTTTTCCATTGAGTGATTAAGGCTTGTGCCATCTCAGTTTGATGGTTTAAAGTACTCAATATAAGATTGATGCTTTACAAATTATCAAATGCATCCATTAAATATTTAGCCAACACTAGAAATATGTCCTCAAGAATTGAAAGGAGGACCTAAGCTTATAATTTTTCTTTCTTTCTCCAAGTTGAGAATCTTTTGTTTCATTCCCTAAACTCTAGCCAAGGTCATTGTTGACTAGGCTAGTACCATACTAGCCACATATTATTGAAATATAGGATTCTCCCCTATTGCCTACTCTAGAATAGGAATTAAACCTATAAATGGTTCTACCTTCTAAAAGGTGAACTTCTTAGTAATAATAGTAACCTTTATGGTCACTACTCTCTCAAGAGTTGATGTATCTATATTCAAATGGACCTGAGGTTCAGACTTCTTTGCCTATGTCTATTTAGGAGTATCTAAATTTGAAATCCCATAGGCTATTGGGGTGTTAATCCCTTATATTTGCTTATTACAAAGGATCTAGATGATTCTCTCTATTTTTTTATTTTGAATATTTTGAATCCAAGGCTTGACATTATCCTGAACATCCATGTCAACTCGAGTCAAAACTAGTGAAGGAGAAAGAGGTGGGATTTTTTGAAACTTCCCATAAACAAACCAATCAGGAATAGCTGGTCCATAAACATGATTCTCATCACTGAAGAGGTTAATTTCACTAGTAGGGTGAGTGAAAGTTAAACTAGGCCTCTTTCTTAGTGCCAAAGGAATTAAGGCCAATTCTATCTATCTCTTTCCTTCATTTAATGGAACTAATTTTTTTCTTGATTCCTTAAATGGATCCTCATACTTATCAAAACCATAGGTAGTTGTGATATTAACAACTTCACTTTCCACTATTTATCAGTTTTCTAAACCAATCATGTTAATAACTTATACTAGGGAAGAAGGCCTTAGTGGAGATGCCTAAATTTGGGGACATTCACCAGGTCTATGCTCTATGTTAGACTCTTGAATCACATATTTATCTTTTCTTTTTACATCCTTAGGTTGTCCAACCTAGGGTGACTTTTTTAATTCTCTATACTGAGGCTCAAAATATTGTCTTCCAATAGGTGGCTCTTGATGTGCAGTACCAGATGGTCCTAGCAACAAGCTATAATGCAAGGGATGTCATTGTCATATTTTTCCTTAGGGATTATTATCCCTAACTATCTTATGTTCTAATTTTATATTGTAGTTTTTAACCCTACACATAACTTCTTTAAAGTTCCTTGCCTTTGTGTAAATACCATCTCCCACACCTAGTTGATGTTTTTACTCAATCTTTGGGACCTTTTTATCCCAAATATGGTTAGTCACCCTATCATTAGGGTCCCACATCTTAAGGTCACATAGTTGAAAATCAAAAGAGTTCTTATGCACCACCAAGATCTCCAACCCAATCCTTGATTACAATTCTACCAATGTCTACTGGAAAGGGATGAACCTGAGCCTTATTATTATTCTTTCATATCCAATCCATTCCCTAGATGATTTCATAAGGAATTTCTTACTATTAAAGCTTATTGGGAACATATATAGGTAATATATATGGTTGGACCATGATTCCTCCTATCCTTATTATAGTGTAATCTAGATAGAACCACACATCCCCCATGGTATCCACTTGTCTTTTGATTAGAGGATGAAGCTTGGGCATAGGGATACCTATGATTACCTCAAAAATGATTGGGAAGATACCATCACATATGAATTTCATTTTATTATTGTATTTCAAAATATGCAATTTGGATTAATGATGGGAAATGGTATTTCTACCATCAGGGGAGCAATTTTGGATGCTAGTGAAATTAATAGAGGCTAAGAGTGAATCCAAGAGGTAAGACATCATAAATAATTGTTTTGAGGTATTTATCTTGATGTCTATAGATTTTTTGGCCAAGAAAAAACTTATTATGTCTCTAATTGGAGGGGATAATCTTTACTCCAACAAGTAATGGACATAAGATACTCAAACTTTACTCAAATAAGTAAGTATAAATGGCACCAAATGCTCTGATTAATAAGGCCATAGATACCCTAACACCATCCCTAAATTGGGAAATAGGAATCTCACCATTAGGGGTCTCTAAAACATGGGAACCTTGGATTAACCAAGGTGAGAGGAATGAATCCAAGTTTTGGGAATTTGTCCATTCTCTCAAGGATGGGAGATTGACATGAGGTAAAGGGAGCTTATCGTAAGCCACAAACGCCATGGGAGCTATGCATGAGACTTTATTGATACTTCATTCATGAATAAAACATTTCCCATCTATTCTATAGTCAATGAAAATAAGAACAAGAAGTTCAATATAATGCATTACCTATGGTTTAGTAGCCACATGGTGAAGGCCTGCTAACTAAATTGATACTAGGTCTTTGTATCTTTGTTTCACTATAGAATTCCTCTTTCCCTCCTAGGAAATTGATTGTAACTCCTTCGTAAAGAAGAATAATTTAGACCAATTAATAATTCCATGTATATTCAAGGCTATCAAATCTAACCCTTCCTTCACCATTTGAAGTTAGATAAAGCTTTGATTCAATTTTCATCTATTGCCTACCCACTACCATTGATAAGACTGAAACGAATTTGATGAAAAAAAATATCTCACTAAGGCACTTGCTCTAAATTCAAGATGTACTTAATCTGATTATTATGTGATAAATTAAACTAACGTAAGTCCTTATTTATAGAGGGTTTAGGGTTTTTAGCTTTAATGGAAAAAATATCCAACTCTTGATTTCATATGTGCCTCAAATTTGATGGGACCTCATTCTCATATCTTCTACGTTATCGAGAATAGAACACATTTAATTTTTATCTTCCATACCTACATGGAGCTTATGTGGTAGGGTTTTATTCCATTCACTATAAATTTCATAAATGTTAGTTGAAGGCTAGCCATTAGCTTTCAAAAGTACTCTTTATTTTTCTTTAAAACCCCCTCCTAGTCCTTGCATTTCATTAGTCTCTTGATCTTTAAGCTCACTAATTATGTCATGTGTCATGTTCATGAGGCCTTTGAAAACTCCTCAACTTTGTCACACTATTGGATCAAATATAGTGAACAAGTGATCACCATTCTATTTTGGCTCGAGCCAAATCATTAACCATATGCATTTTAAAAGGACTTCAGGCTTAATGTACCATTGGATTAAATCTAACGAACAAGCAATTGCCATGGGATCCTGTAAGAAGCTTACCTTTTAGTTAGTTCCATGATTATATTAATCTAGGATTAAAAATGTCATTTAGAATTTTATGTTTAAAAAAACCACAAATTGGTTTAGGCTAAGATCTTTATAAAGTAGGTTTCTCTCAATAAAAAGTGAGGAATTTCTTAAAAGGTTTTTTAAGAAATGCCCCCTTTGTTTAGGATTTAAAAATTTGTATAAGTTAAATTTGATGGATTTGGTCACATCAAATACATCCTCGTAAACATCAAATGTAGGGAGTGAACCTATCAAATTTAAGACAATGGAGTTTATTGATTCAATAATTAAATGTCACATGTAAATCCCTTAGGAGTTCCCAAGGCTTTAGATTTAATTCACACCATTAGATTGAAACGTATGATCAAGTGATCACCATTAGATCCTTATTGGGGCCCAAATCACTAATTATATGCCTTTATAAAATACTTCAAGCTTGATGCACCATTGGATCAAATCCAATGAATAAGCATAAAGTGTTAGATCTACAAAAGCACACAAAATTTAAGTTAAATCCTGATTATATATAAAATTTCTTGATAGATTTTCTCATGAATATTTAAATTCAAACTCTTAGGGTTTACTTCTTGGGAACCCTAACTTTTTTCCATGGAACCTATAATTAATCACCTTAAAGATGATTATTAATAGCATTAATCCCTAACATATGATCATAATCAGATATATCAAAACTCATTTCTTTAATTAAGATTGACTTGCCTTATGAATTCAATATCAAAAAATCTTTCACACTTATTCTAGAATATAGAGGTTCAAAAAAAATCATAGGGGTCTCCTTTTCAAAAAATAAATATGGGGGGGGGGGGGTGTTTATCTCAATAAATGGTGACTCACAGGGGAAACATAGAAATATGTTGGAATGAAAGGCTCTGGTTTAAACTTGTACATGAATTTTATATCCCATTTGGACATATACTCTCTCCTAAATCAACTTTTGGTTGAAACAAGTTCCTTATGTATAAAATTTAAAATTAGATATTAAGACATAACCATGTAGTGTGTGCTTTGATTCCACTTAATGTTTGTCATAAATTTAAAAAAAAATCTAAGTTCATATGCTTTTGGGCCATTAGACTTAACTTTGAGAACTTTAGATATTCTTTAAGAATAACAACTCTTAATTTAGGGAAGGATTGGACATTTCTCTACTACTAGCTAGATGTCTATAGCACTGATAGAGATACCTTTGGTTCTACTCAAGGTCTTGCTCCACTACCAGTTATGCATCCATAGCCCTAATGGAGTTTTATTGAATCACCTTTTCTTCCATTTCCATATATTTTTTAATGATTTTTTTATATACGTTTTCTAGGTCCTTTTGTAAAGGTTGGAAACCAAAACAAACTAGTTTTAAGAATTTGGTAAAATGCCCTGGCATTAGGATACTCTCCTTTAATTAAACCTTTAGTCCATGACAATGATGTGTTTTAAGTGTAATCATGAATATGAGTTAATAAACTAAATTCACATTATATACATATGATTCTTCTTAAAACCAAATTTTGATGCAAGATAAGGTTAAAATCTTGGTAGCACATTAAATTCCTATACTAATCTATACCAATACCTTTGGTTACTTCATACTTATTTATTTCCACCTCATGTTTACTTTTTAAAGATTTATACCCACACTTTTGAGAAATTCCAAACAAAAAAATAATACCACAAGACTTTACCACAACCAATGAACACCACCAAGCAAGAAAAAGAAGAAAAACACAAACAAACACATATATACAAGCCTAACAAGGAAGAAAAAACAAATCAAGAAAGGAAACTAACTATCCTACCTATTCTAACTTTAAAAATATTGCACATTCACTCCATGAAGACCCTCGATGGGGTGGTATCAAATTAATGCTTGAGGTATTGCCCATTAGTGGGTAAGCTAAAATCTGATCCTTAGAGATCTTTTAACCGAAAAGTATATTTGTACAATTTAGTATGGGCCAATCCATAAAGTTGTGAACTTTTCATGTTTACCTTTAGGTTCTGATTGTTTTTCCCAAAGGACTAAGTCTCCTTACATTAATACCTTCACTTTAGATCTCTTATAAAACCATATTTTCATGGTTGATTGGTGTCTGTTGAAGTCTATAAATGCCTTTTCTCTAGTATTTTCTATTTGAATCATGTCTAATATCCTAAAATTAGCAATTTCTTGGATGTCCTCCATATATTCTTGCATTAATGTTAACATATGAAACTTCATGGTGATGGGAAAGATAAGATCCTAACCATATACCAACAAAAATGATGAAGCCTTGAGAGATTATTTGATCCTAATTTGATCTACCCATAATGCAAACTTAAGAATTTTATGCCATGTTCTAGGTCTATGTTAAGTATATTTCTTGATAACTTTCATCAATTTTTTGTTTGTGGATTTAGAAACACCATTTCATTAAGGGTATTGATTGGAAGAAAACATGAGTGCATTGCCTTGGTCATAATCCCATTCTATCATTTCAATATAAATGAATGCAGATCCATTTTCACAAATCAAAAAAATTAGGGTTTCAAATCTATTACAAATATTTTCCTCTAAGAAATTGATCACCCTTATATTATACATTACTTAGTGGCAATTAACTTAGTCTACCTAGTGCAATATTCCATAGTAGTTATGACATACTTATGACATTTAGAAGAATTGGGGTTGATTCTTCCTACAAAGTCTAATCCCCATTGTGCAAAAGGTTTATCCACCATCATGGGTTGTAAAGGCATGGCTACCATTGGCTCTTCTGTACTAAAAATATGGCATGAATGGCACTCCCTCACATTATTATAAGCATCTTTGAAAAGGGTGGGCCAATAATAGCTAGCCCTAAGAATCTTGTCAGTTGTGATTCTTCTTGAAGGGTGTCCACTTCCTAGTTTTTCATGGAATGTAGTCATAATCCAAGCTGCTTCTTCCTTGGACACACATCTCAAATAAATTCCCTCAAAGTTCTTCCTATACAAGACACCATTCTTGATGAGGTAATGAGATATTTTGAGCCTCAAGGCTTTCTTTTTTTCTCTTATAAATCCTAGGGGACAAACACAATTGATAAGTAAATGGATAATAGAGTCATACCAATTATTAGGTTGGAAGTTTCATTGATCTACTTTCATGACATGTAATTTTGGGTCAATACTAGCAATAATTTAAACTAAACCTTTACATTTTAATAATTTGGATATTTGTATCTCTATATCATATTATTATATAATTTTCATCCACTTGCCTCTTCTTTCTATAAGCTCATTATAACTCAACATAAGTTTTGTAGTTGGATCAGGTAATATGGCATGTACCTTGTTTCTAAGGAGGTAATGTATAGATTTTTGTATTTCCTTTACCAATGCATAAGCTTTCTTATTAATCATAGAATAATTCATTTCTACATTTTTGAAGTTTGTGCTCATGAAAGCTATGGGATGATCATTCCCATCAACTTTTTTGAGTAAAAACTGTAGCCATAGTATGATTAGAAGCAAACAAATATAGATAAAAATATTTTAAGAAATTAGAACATATGAGGACTAGAGCTTTAATTATTGCCTTCTTAATGTCAATGAAGGACTTCTTAGATTTTTCATTCCAAAAAATTATATAATATTTCTTAAGCATATCATTCAAAGGTTTGACAATCTCAGCAAAGCCTGAAATAAACTTCCTCATAGAGTTAGTCTTGCCAAAGAATGACTTAAGTTATTTTCAGCTATTGGGAAACCCAATTTTAGAGATGACCTCTACTCTATATCTATCTACATAAATATAATATTTGGTAATGATATGTCCAAATAATTTTGCTTTAGTGATATAGAATATACTTTTCTTAGGGTTAAGAGATACACCATACTTTCTGCATTTATCAAATACTTATCTTAAATGTATGAAATGTTCCTCTCTATTTATAGAAATATAAGGTAAGATCATCCATATAAATGATGATACACTTTCCCACTAAACCTTGGAAAACATGGTTCGTGGCCCTTTGAAAAGTTACCCCTACATTAATTAATCTAGAAAGCATTCTCTTGTAAGCATATGTTCCCCATTTAGTAGTAAGAGTTGTTCTCATCTTGTCTTCTAGAGCAACAAGCACCTAGTTATATCCAAAAAATCCATCCAAAAAGGACATCATGTAAGATCCTAAAATAGTTTGGATAACCTAGTTCAGAGAAGGTAAAGGATAATTATCCTTTTCATATGCTCTATTTAGATTCCTAAAATCTATGCACAATCTTATTTCTCCATTCTTATTTTTGACTGGGACTAGGTTTGCAACCCAAGTGGAATGTCTAATAGGAAACATTATCCTTACATCCAACATCTTCTTGAATTATTTAAAAATCATGGGTTCTAAAATAGGGTTGTTTGGTCTTTGCTTCTATCTAAAGGGTTTGTAACCTTCTTGAAGAGGTATAATATGAGTAATGACCCTCGGGTCAAATATTTTCAAATCTTCATAAGACCAAGCAATTGCATCCTTATATTTTGTAAGAAACTCTCTAGCTTTTATGTTTTCCATTTTACTGCAAGCCTTCCTTATATTCAAAATTTGGGTCTGATCATGTAGGCCAAGGGTCATCACATGATAATCTCTACCATTTACCTTGGGTTGTTTAGTTGCTTCAAAAATATTGTCAAGATCAAATAGTCTTTCCAATGAAATCATCCCTTTAGGTATCTTATTTTCACTTAATTGGATGATATTACCATTCAGTTCCTTCTCAAGAAAAGTTTCATCCACCTCATCAATAATGTTAGCTTCAAAATATCTAAAATTAGTTAAGAAATATATGATTTATTGATCATCATTGAAAAATTGGAAATGATTTACATTGTCAAGAATTGAAGAACATGGTACTATATTAATACTAATGATTTGAGAATCATGATTAGGCATGAGGTTAGCTATAATAGAGGCAAGCTCATCAGCAACTTTTTTTCCTTCTCTTGGAATAACTAAGATGTTGAAGGTATCAAAATATTCGATCAAGTCCCACACCCTAAACTTATATATTTTTAAGTAAGACAATTTGCATTGGTATTTACTCCTCACTTAGTTAACCACAATTTTAGAGTCTAAATAGACAAGGAGTTCTTTAACTTTGTGCTTAATTACAAATTGTAATCCAAGTATGAGAGCCTGATACTCAGCTAAATTATTGGTGTAAGGAAATTGTAACTTGTAAGCTACATGGTATTCCTTTTTTAAAGGATCCATTAATACAATACCAGATCTTGATCCTAATTTACACTTGGCACCATCAATATATAACTTCCATAAACCAAAAATTAGTGTAGAACTCTTGGAAACTAGTTATTTTACAATTTCTAAAGTGAAAGCTCCCAAATCATAATATAAGATATTTACCCTTTCATTAAAAACATTATATTCTATTATCATGTGTTTCATTTGAGGTTCCCTTTCAACTCTTATTTGATTTATCACACCTTTCCAAGGAAGCCACAAGTGTGAGAAATTAGTATACATATATCCATTTAAGGAATTATTCTATTCTCTACTCAAAATAAATCCATAAGCACTAGGCATGTCTACCACTTGGATATCAATGAATTGTTGAACACTGGGTTCACTAGCCAGTTGTATATGCACATTCAATAATTTTCTTATAATCTTAACTCTAGATTTATCTAATTGAGTGACTAACATATCAAACTTTATTGGAGTTAACCTAAGTTATTCACATATCCAAGCAAGCATAATGTTGGTTGAAGCTCCAAAATCTAAAAGACAATTATGAACATTCTTCCCAAATATCCTGACTATAAGTAAAAAGGTGGAGAGTCTGCTTTTGTTACTTGCATAATTAATTTTGCACTATGATTATTAGGGGGCTTCCCAATTTTCTTGGACAAAGATTCCAAGAGTAAGTCTCTTTATTCTGTGTTCTGAGTTATCATATGCATAATGATATTGAATTTAATCCTTTTCATATCCTCCATAATATTATAGTTAGTTTTTATTGGAGGATGAATAGTTAGCTTAGAACAACTTCCTCTAGGGGGTTCAATATTATTATTTGATGCAATATCTAGATGGCTTCCATAATTGTTAGGATGGGTAGAGGTATTCAATGGTTTTTTTTATTCCCTATTTCTCAGAGGATATGTCTTCAAATTTTTTTGGAATGCTTGAATCTCCTCCAAAATATTTTTAGGCTCATTTTCCTCTTGAAAAGGGAATTGAGAAGTTTCCACCATATGCACTTGGTCAGATGGTTTATATTAAAAATAATTTGTAGTAGCATATTTGTTTAGAACTACTTCAAATGTGTCTAGTTCTTGAAATGCTTCAAAGGCTTTAAAAAACTCAATGTAATCAATCTCACCATGCTTAGAAGTAGCATGCACCCTACAATAATTTGGTAAGGCAATATCAGTGAGGTTTATATCCATATTATTTTCACTAGAGGAAGGATCATTAGCTTTTTTATTGTAGAAACTATCATTTTGAAACCTATTCCTATGCCTATTAAACTTTTGGAAAGTGAATTTCCTTCTAAAATTGTCCTTACTATTACCAACTTGTTTTTACAAATGCAGTAAATCAATGCTAATATTCTATACCATTTTCAATATAGACTCATTCTCATTTTATGTAACCTCAAAATTTTAACCTTGGTTACTATTAATTCCACTAACAGGCACTAAATCCTTCTAGTCATTGTCAATAAATCCATTGGTAACTTGATGACTCAAGAAACTTAAATTCTGATTAGGGGCAACATGACAAGTTGAAAATACATTCAAAGTAGGGAATTGGTTTAATGCTAGAGTATTCTAGTTATTATTTTGAAAAATGTTTAATATAGGAATTTAAGGATTAACATTTGGCATAGAATAAGCCATTTATCCTTAGGGTTGTATTTGGTTGCTAATAACCACTAATTCAGAATAGGCTTGAGCCAATGTGATGATAAGTGGAAGGGATCTCCTCAGAAAAATAGAAGTCATGGGGTAAACAACATATTTATAAATATCCAAAGCTAAATCTTCATTAGGTTTATATGGATCCATGGTCTAACTAAACATCTTTTAGAACCTAGCATTAAAGGAAATAATAGGTTCACTTGTATCTCTCTTAATAGTTATAAATTGATGATAGATGACACAAGGGCTTATGATCTTTCAAAATTGATCAATAAAAATAATGTCAAAGTTATCCCATGAGATAATACAATTATTAGTCATATTAAGGAACCATTCTTATGCATTGAATTTAAATGGGAACAACCTACATGATACATCTTCATGAATAACATTTAATAATATTAATGCAACTTTGAAAGATTTAACATGTCCTTTGATAGTCATAATAATAGTTGGACTAAATATTGGTAAATATTTTTTATGATTATGTGGTAAATCATGAACTACACTTAGTATATTGATAGGGGAACTTTCAAGCCATTCCATGTTTAGATGAAGATCGAGACCAAAAATCCCTTAAAAAGGTGATGATGGTAGAGATTTAGAATACCTATGCTTACCTATATATTTCCTAGTCCTTATATGGATTTTTAGTTTGAGAAAGGGTTCTCTAGTCTCTGAATGTGATATGATCCTAATCCTTGGTAATTCTAGCTTGAAAATTTAGGATCTTATTTTAAAACGTGATGTAACACATTAATTTCTAAATAATGACATACAATATGCACACTAAACTTAATTTACAAAAATTATTAATAAAAGGACAAAGGACATCAATATTTAACTAAATAAGTTCAAAGATGTATTGAATTATGCAAAGATGACCAATCTTTACAACTTATGACTCAAATAAACCTCTTATTGTCAAATAATTGTCAATTTTGAACAAAATAATCCATCCTAACTCCAAATACTAGTAAATTCTTAGCAACAAAAGCTATATTTCTAGAAAGGTCACCAATCTTTACATCATTTATGCTAAAAGAGACATAATCATGTAAAATGTAGAGTAATTTTGACCAAATACACCCAAAAGATATTAAGTATCTTTCAAGAGGCCCTCCTTCTAGTGGCAGTAGAGCTTCTCCTTTTGATGCTTTGAAATGTACCATAGGTGCTCTTTAGTGTTGATGAACGCTACTCACTTTAGGATTTGAAAAATCTAAGGCATGAGTTGTATTTTATGACAATTCAATGATGTTTGTGGTGGAATAGAAGCAGAGTATGAGAACTATCTACAATATTTGTTTGATTTAGTGGTTAGGAGTGTCTAGGGTTTAAATATTTAAATATTCAATAGTTTTTGATGACTTAAAAGCTAAACTAAATGAGTGTTAACAATGATATTTAATCTAGAGTGAATCTTGATAAAAATAAGAAAAGAGAAGAGTAAAGTAAGAAAGAAATGTGATTGCAGGTTTTCATCTCAAATATTATGACAAAATTCCAATTACTTTGAGAAAATTTGAACCAATTTATGTTATAAAACAAAATAAGCTCAAATTATATCACAAATTAGGCAAAATTCAAAGGAAAAATATGAATCATAAGTAATAACCAAATTTACTTTAAAGATTTTCTATTATGATCTGAATAACCTAAGAACATCCAAATATAGAGTAAATAAAATGAAGTATACTTGAGATATTTATAGTCAATTTCGCATTTTAGCACAAATTGACAACCCTATAACAAATAATGTAACTTAAAAAAATAATAATCATTCAAATTCAAGATGACTATCTACAATTGAGAGGTGTCATGGAAATTCAACAAAACTATACAGATAATCTTTTCAGATTTCCTTAGTTGTATTAAATTCTCCTAGTATATAATTTCTCAAAAACTCTCTCTTACAAATGGTAAACATCTATCTATTTATATAAAACATAGGTAGTTAACAAATTAAATTTCAAAATATCCACATGTGGATAAGGATAGCTATCCTTTATATAGAGATACAATGTGGAAGGTCAAATGTCAACTTGACAAGAAAGAGTATATGCTAACAGACTAACATATACTTTACAAAAAGAAAATTTATTTAGGAATTTCATTAGTGGGCCCTTCAATTAGCCCTATCTAAGGAAGTCTTTTACCTTGGTGTATTTCTCCTTAATTAGTTCAAAATCCATTATAGGCTTCATTAGACAATCTTCTTCTTAATCTACTAACTTGTCAAATTCATTATTAGCCTAAGATACAAGTTCTTTGATACATTGTGCTTCTATAGTTTGCTTCCCTATAGAAATAATGATATCAAGGATCTTTTGGTTATCCTTGGTAAATGACATTTATTGTCTTTGATTCCCTGGATGTGAACACCAACCTTTTTCTTGAATTATTCATCACTAATGAAGCCTATAATTGTGGTTTGAGAAGAATTATCTAATAGATTCTCCAAAAGTTTCTCAATTTGAGTTACCAAGCCTGTGTCTTTCTTGATGAAGTCATTGAAATCATTGATCTAGGTGATCAAATCCTCTTGTTTATCCATCAAAACTTCCATGAAGACATCTAAATGTCTAAGTTTGATAATATTTAAGTCCAAGGCCTACTGTTTCTTATGTACCTTGATGAGTTCCTCCATTTGAGCTTGATAATTCTATCATTGAGTGATTAAGGCTTGTGCCATCTCAGTTTGATGGTTTAAATCACTCAATATAAGCTTAATTATTTTTAAATTCTCAAATGCATCCATCAAAGATTTATTTATCACTTTCAACATGTCCTCAAGAATTGAAAGGATGACCTAAGCTTCTAAATCTTGTTTTTCTTTCTCTAAGTTGAGAATCTTCTATTTCATTCCCTAAACTCCAACCACGGTCATTGTTGATTGGGATAGTACCATACTAGCCACATATTCTTGAAATATAGAATTCTCCCCTACTACCTACCCTAGAATAGGATTTAAACCTAAAAATGGTTCCACCTTATGAAAGGTGAAATGCTTAGTACCAATAGTAACCTTCTTGGTCACTACTCTTTCAAGAGTTGATGTATATGTATTAAAATGGACTTAAGGGTTAGAATCCTTTACCTATGGCTATTTAGGAATCTCTACTATTAAACTCCAAAAGGATCTTGGGGTGTCAATCCATTTTATTTCCTTATTTCAAATGATCTGGATGATTCTCTCTAGCAAAATATCCTGAATACAAGGCTTGACATTATCCTAAACATCCATGTCAACTCGAGTTTAATCCAGTGAAGGAGAAAGAGATGGGATGTTTTGTAACTTCCCATAAATAAATAAATCAAGAGTATCTAGTCCATAGATAGGATTCTCATCACTAAAGAGGTTAATTTCACTAGTAGGGTGAGTGAAAGTTAACCTAGGTATCATTCTTGGTGCCAAAGGTAAAGTTAATCTATCTAATGGAACTAATTCTTTGTTTGCTTCCTTAGATGGGTCACCCTCCTTATTAGAACCATAGGTAGTTGTGATATTAATAAGGACACTTTCTACTCTTTCTTTGGATTCCAAAGCAATGATACTAATAACTTTTACTAGGGAAGAAGGCCTTGGTGGGGATGCCTAAATTTGGGGACCTTCACCAGGTCTATGTTTTATGATGGACTATTGAATCACATCTTTACCTTTTACATCCTTAGGTTACCCAACATAGGTTGATTTTGTCAATTCTCTTTGTTGAGGCTCAAAATAATGTCCTCCAATAGTTGGCTCTTGATGTGCAGTCCCAGATGGTCTTGTCAACAATTGATAATGTAAGGGATTTAGTTTCCATATTTCTCTTGAGGGATTATTATCCCTAATCAGCCTATGTTCTAATTTGATTTTTTAGTTTTTAACCCTACATATGACTTCTTCAAATTTCCTTGCCTTTATGTAAATACCATTTCCCACACCTGGTTGATGTTTGTACTCAATCTTTGTAACCCTTTTATCATGAATATGGTTAGCCACCCTATCATTGGGGTCCCACATCTTAAGGTCATCTAATAGAAAATAAAAATATTTCTTTTGCACCACTATGATCTCCAACTATTTTCAATCCTTGATTATAGTTCTACCAATGTCCAATGGAAAGGGATGAACTTAAGCCTTCTTATTCTTCTTGCATATCTAATCCATTTCCTGAATGGTTTAATAAGAAATCTATTGATCTATAAGCTTACTAGGAACATATATATGACATTTGTATGGTTGGACCATGATTCTTTCTATCCTTATTACAATGCATTTGGGTAGAACCACACATCCCCCATGTCTCCACTTTCATTTTAATTAGAAGATGATGCATGGGCATAGGAATGCTAGTGATTGCCTAAATAATGATTAGGAATATAACATCACATATGAATTACATGTGATTCCTATATTTGAAAATATTTAATTTGGATTAATGATGGGAAATGGTAGTTCTACCATTAGGGGACCAATTTTAGATGCTAGGGAAATTAATAGAGGCTAGGAGTGAGTTCAAGAGGTAAAACATCATAAAGAATTACTTAGATTTCTTTCTCTTGATGGATGTAAATTATTTGGCCAAGAAATAACTTATTAGGTCTCTATTGGGAGGGGTTAATCTTTGTTGCAACATGAAATGGACATAAGATACCCATACTTTACTCAAATAAGTAGTAGAAGAGGCACTAAAGGCTCTGTTTAATAAGGTCATAATTACCCTAACACCCTCCCTAAATTGGGAAGTACTAATCTCACCATTAGGGGTATTTAAAACATGTTAAACTTGGATTAACTAAGGTGAGAGGACTAAATCCAAGTTTTGGGAATTTATCTATTCTCTCAAAGATGGGAGATCAACATGAGGCAAATGGAACTTATAGTAAGCCTCAAAGGCCATGGGAGCTATACATGAAAATTTATTTATAATTAATTAATAATCCATTCCCCATCTATTCTATAGTCAATGAAAATAGGAACAAGAAGGTTGATACAATGCATTACCTCTGGTTTAACAGCCACATGGTGAAGGCCTGTCAACTGAATTGATACTACATCTTTGTATCTTTGGTGCACCATAGAATTCCTCTTTTCCTCTTATGAAATTGGTTACAAATCCTCTATAAATAAGAATAATTCAAACCAATTCTTGATTACATACACATTCGAGGATATCAAATATAGCTTTGTGTCTTTAAATATTGTTCCTTCACATTCTAAAGTTAGATAAATCTCCACTTCAATTTTCATCTATTATCTACCTATCATCATTGATAACACTAAACTAAAGTTGATGAAAATAAATATCTCACTAATTCACTTTCTTCAAATTCAAGTTTCACTTACTTTGATTGCTATGTGATCAATTGAATTGACTTAAGTCATTTATAGAGGGTTCAGGGTTTTTAGCTTTAATGGAAAAAATATCCAACTCTTGATTTCATACATGCCTCAAATTTGATGGGACCTCATTCTCATATCTTCTATGTTATTAAGCATAGAATATATTTTATTTTGATATTCCATACCTATGTGGAGATTATGTGGTAGGGTTCCATGGCTTCTGTGGAAAATTTCATAAATTCTAGTTAAAGGTTAGCTATTAGCTTTCGAAAGTCATCTTTATTTTGATTTGAAAAACCAAATTTAGGTCCTTGCATTTCATTGGTATTTTAATATTTAATCTCACTAATTATGCCATGTGTCAAGTTCATGAGGCCTTTGAAAAGTCCTCAACTTTGTCACACCATTGGATCAAATCCAGTGAGCAAGTGATCACCATTAGATCTTGGCTCAAGCCAAATCATTAAATGTATGCCTTTTAAAAGGACTTCAAGCTTGATGCATTATTGGATCAAATTTAGTGAACAAGTGATCACCTTTTTATCTTACAAGATTGTTACCTTTTAATCAGTTCCATGATTATATGAATCTTAGGCTTAAAAATGTCATTTCAAATTTTATGTTTAAAAAAACAAAAAATGACTTAGGTTAAGATCTTTATATAATAGGTTTGTCTTCATAAAAATCTAGGAATTTCTTAAAAGTTTTTCTAGAAACGCCCCATTTTTTATGCTTTAAAAAATTGTCTAAGTTAAATTTGATAGGTTCTGTCACATCAAATGCATCCTCATAGATGTCAAATGACAAGAATAAACTTGTAAAATTTAAGACAATGGAATTTGTTAATCTAATAACTGAATGTTATGCATAAAACCCTTAGGAGTTCCAAATGATTTGGATTTAATTCTCACCATTAGATTAAAAACTCTAATCAAGTGATCACAATTGGATCCTTACTAGGGCCCAAATCATTAGCTGTATGCTTTTCTAAAATACTTCAACCTTAACACACAAGCATAAAGCATTAGATCTGCAAAAGTGCAAAAAATTTAAGTTAAAGCCTGATCATGTATAAAATTTCTTGTTATATTTTATTGTGAATGTTTAAATTTAAACTCTTAGGGTTTACTACTTAGGAACCCTGACTTCTTCCATGGAACCTATAATTAATCACCTTGAAGATGATTATTAACAACATTAATCCCTAACATATGATCATAATCATATATACCAAAACTCATGTCTTATTTTAAGATTGACCTAACTTTAAAAGTCAAGATCAAACAATCTTTCAAACTTATTCCAGAATACAGAGGTTCTATAAATAATCATAGGGGTCCCATTTTAAAAAATAAAGATGGGGGGGTATTGGATTCAACACAATCTTAAGATCTATCCTAGAAAAGTAATTATAACCACCTAGAAAATACACCAAATCCTTAATTATTAGAAGGGAAAATGAGTAATTTATGGTTATCTTTTTAATTACTCTTAAAACTATACACCTTTTTGAATCTCATTATTTCTTGGGAACTAGTAAAACTAGTACTATATATAGGATGAGGTTTTCCTTGATCAATCCCTTATCCAAGAGGTCTTTTATTTGATTTTTGATTTCTATATTTTATTATGGATTAATTTTGTATTAAACCTTATTATGAAAACTATCACCTAGTATAAAATCTATGTGAAGACTAATGCTACTAATAAGTGGCAGCTCATTGGGTATTTCATCCACCACTATATCAACATACTACTTTAACACATCTTGAAAATATTAAGGAAACTCATTAAGCGTAGTGGTTTTTAAAATAGTCATTGGTTTTATGACAAATCCAAAGCTCAATTCTTCTTCTTTCATAGTGTACAAGAACTCTTTTTCACTTACCACCATGACACTTGCATTGGTCCTTTGTCCATGGTATTCTTCTTTGAGAGGTAATAATGTATCTCTTATACCATCCTTCTACAAGGTATATAAATTATTTCTATACTCATGCATAGTTTTTCTATCATATTTTCAAGGCCTCACTAGAAGCACATGGCACACGTCCATTGACATTATGTTATGTAATACTTGATCCTTATATCCTCCAATCTAAAAGTCTATCTAACATTAATCACTTATAATAACATGATGCCCCTTTGACAACCATGAGACCTTATAGGGATTTGGATGTGATATCATTTTCAAACCAAGTTTCTTTACCATATTTATTTCCACTAGATTATCTGTGCTATCAAAATCAATGACTAATTTGTAGCACTTATATTGATATTTACATGTTGTCTTTAATATAGTATTCATTTGAGAAGGTTCCTTATTTAGATGATTTGATAATTAATATTCTCATCAATAAAGATTCACCCACTTCTATATCCTCAACATGAGATGAATAATCCACACTCTCTTCATCTCCTTGAACTATTTGATTTCTATTTTTAGTTCTTGATACACTAGATTGAGAATTATCTGGACATTCCCCAAACTTATGACCAAAAAAATTATTAAATTTAAAACACTTACCAGTGAATCCACTTAATACTCTACCTTGTTGTGTGTATCCACCTCTAAAGTATGGTATTATTCATTTGAATCCACCTCTTGAATTAGATGCATGCTCTTGAGATGTGCTAGGTTATGAATTAGTTCTTTGTGATGTGTTTATTCCTCCTTATTGACCTCTATTCTTCTATTTAGCTTATCTTCATATTTCAAGGAATATTGGTATCACTCTTCAAGTGTTCTTGGACTTACCAAACTGATTTCATTTTGAAGGTTATATATTAGCCATTGAAATACCTAGATATATTTTCTATATCTTCTTCTACATGACCTAATATAATGGTCAACTTGTAAAATTCTTCAGTATATTCCTTAACACCCATCTCTTTTTACTTTAAATTTTGTAACTTATTGAATAAGTTAGTGTGATAATCACTAGACAAGAATTTTACCTTCAATTTAACTACCATCTTATCACAATATTTGATCTTGGTCTTACCTTTATTTCTCCTTTCATCATGTACATATTCCCACTAAAGGGTTTCACATCCTTTTAGCTTTGGTGCAACCAAACATAACCTTGTTCTCATCTGGTACATTTTCAGAGTCAAAATACTTGTCTAATTTTTTGATCCAATCAACAAGACCTTATCAATAAAGTCTACTTACATATGTGGTAATCCATATTTTGGGTTTAGACCCCTATCCCATGACTATATTCATTAGCCTATCTATTCCTCCTTCATCTTGATCTATTTCTTCTTCTTCCTCTTTTGGTGCCTATGGTTCTTCTTTTTCCCTATCACTAACATCCCCTATTAACACTCATATTTTTTTATTTTTATCTATTAATATTAACCATGCATCAAAAATAACACTTAGTTTTTTTAAATCCTCCAAGATTGCATCTCCAACTTGGATACTTGCTCTTCCACCTCTTCTTGGGTTCTTCCTAGGTGGCATTCTAGATTTTCACTAAAACTAACCAAAAAACAAGAAATTTGATCTTATCCTCAATATTTTTAACCTTATTTAAGCCTATTTAAAGTACCCAACCTACTATGATACAAATTTTATGTATAAGGAGAGAGATAAATAATAACTTAGCAACTTTCTTCTTTTAAGACTACTTCCTTGTAACACTTCACACTGACAAATCTAGATGTTTTAAGAAATACACATATATTTTAGTCAATATAAGACCTATTATAGATACCATTTATCCTCTTATTTATTTCTAATAAATTTAGACTCAAACTCTCAAGGTAAGTACACCAACTCACCATTGTAATTCATAATTAGGTTTCTTCTTGTAGCCCTCCCAAGACACTTTTTCAAGTGATTTAGAAAGTACACATAGGTTCACAAAAAAATATTTTTGAGATACCCATTAATATGATACAACTTCCTAATATTTTTGTGAACCAACTCCTAAGGTAGATGCATTAACTCTACTTGACCTTTCTCCAATTAGGCCTCAATTAGGTCTCTTTAAATTCAAAACTGAGTTTTTTCTCTAAAAATCCTCACACATAATAATAATAATAATAATAAAATAATTTTTTTGATTCACCTTAAGGAAATTAATATAAATTTATAGTTAAAATTTTATTTTTAGAGACAAAGTGGAACTACCCAAAGCAAGAAATGCTCAAAACCCTTAAGTAGGGTTCTACACAGGTAAAGAGGTGACTATTTTGGGATTACAAGAGTAAAAATATGTTTCAAGTAATTAAAAATATTTTAAATGGTTTTTTATAATCAAATACACCTTTTTTAAATGTAAAAACATACACTTAAATGGAAAATAGACTTAAAACTCATAATTTTTCTCTTGATTGTTCACCAAAATATAGGGTACAGGACTGTGTTGACAAAATTAGAGTTTTTGATGAGTATTAGTCTTAAAAAGGACTTATAATGAATCAAAAAATATTATTTTGACTTATTAACACCCTAAAAAACCATTTCAATCTTTATAACTTGAAAATACACAAAAGAGATCATGTACTTTCTTACAACTGGACTATGACACATAATTGTCCTTAATGCATGATCTTCTCTTTACTCACCTATAGATAAATGTTTACAATGTAAAATAGATAAATAATCCAATATTAAAAAATTTAATTCACTTACAAAGATCAAACTTTCATTCACAATGTGATCCAACAAATGTTCTCATGCAATGATATTGAAATTCTACTTAAGTAATACATAAAATTCTTGACAAAACCTTATTGGTACAACCTTAACCTTATTTTATATGTTTATTTGAGATTTATACAATATTAATACATTCAATAATTATTCATTCAAACCTTTTCATATATTATATTATCCTATAAAATCTCTAACTACTTCTTAATTGCCTCCAATGTAGGCTTATGCATGAATAATATGTATTCTTGAATGCTATAAGAAGTTTAAACATAGTATATAAGTCCAAAAAGGTATAAAAACACTAAAATAAATTATAATACCTTTAATACAACTAACCAAACAAATATAATAAATCTGAATATAAAAAAATCATGCTAAATACCTCAAAACTATAGAAATATATTTAAAAATTTGAATTTGGCATTTTGGTAGGAAAATGCCTAGAACGCTGAAATTCAAATTTTAAGAAAAAATAATACCTAAAAATGACTCCTAAATTATATTAGAGACTACTAATATTATCTCAAGACTCAAAAATAATGAAGCAAACCAAAATTTTGCATTTGGATTGGTGCTCTTGCATTATTAGGGTAACAACCACCCAACACTAGGTCATATAGATTCCCATACATATAGAAGAGTGACATCAAGAATATGGTACATAATATGTTGTAATACATTATTATCCATCTTATTTAAATCACTTATTCCTCTTTAATAGGTGGGCACATGTACTTCTTTAAGACTTATCATATAGTTAAGTAGGATTTAGTTTCGAAAGAGAAAAAAGGGAGGTCAAAAAAATAATGGTAGAATGTATGGTGTGTCAAAAAAACAAAGGTTAAAAAATTAGTACCCTATGTATGTAAAAATATCTATTTATGTCTAGACAAAGGTGTGAGCAGGTTTCCATAGATTTCATCACAGTGTTGTCAAAATCTAAAGGGAAAAATGTCATCATGGTTTTTATGGATAGAATCATCAAATTTGCCTGTTTTGTGAATTATCATACCCATTTTTATAAATTAAAATGGAAAAAACATTTATGGATATAGTTAATAATATCCATGGGACATAAAAAATCATTGTAAGTGATCATGATCATATCTTTACATGGAATTTTTAGAATAATTTATTCTAAGGTTTTGGTACCTAACTAACTCTTAGCTCATCTAATCAAATTCAATTTGATGGTAAAGATAATTTTTTCAATAAGTAATTGAAATTTTATCTTATTTTTTTGTTTCAAATATACAATAGAGTTATGTTTAATGGTTGACACTAGAAGAATGGTGGTATAACACTTATTTTTATAGCTCATCCATGATGTATCCATTTTGGGAACTATATGGGTACCATACACCATACATAACCTCATATTTGAGGGTATAGTCAAAGATTTTAATAGTATAATAAAATATTTAACATCAAAATGAGGTAATGTCTTGTTTTAGAGAGAACTTGACAATAGGGCAAATCTATAGCAAACAACAAACCAACCAACACCACAATGAAATATATTTTAAATTTAGATATTTAGTTTATGTAAATTTATAACCATATAAGTAAATGTACTTAAAATATTAGAAAAATAAAAATAAAAATATCATTTATTATCACCCTTATCAAGTCTTGAAAAAGAGTGACAATGTAGGATACAAATTAGAGTTACTCTACTCAATAAAAATATGTCCAATCTATTAATAATCTATAGAGATTATGAATTATTTCAATCAATACAAATAATGAGTTTGATAAACACATAGATATTAATAAAGCACATGATATATTATACTCATCATAATATGTGAACAATCCAATGGCTATTATATAGCCATGAGATAGCCAAACAACCTCCTAATAAGTAGGGATGACTAATAACAAATAATCTAGTGATAGTCATGGTTATAATAAACTAATTATATATTAAAATAACCTAGGTAAACCAATATTTACCATATTAACTCCACTCATTTGAACACTATAAATTCCAAACATTCACCCCCTTAGTGTGAACATGGGGAAACATCAATCTTGTATTTGCACCTACACTCATGATTTAGTGATTTAATCAAGACAACCACAAACCTTAATGATGGTTTTGAATATGGCTTACCAACAACTAAAAAGAGATTAATTTCAAGTAGTTTACAAACAACCACAAAAAATATAGTTTTGCAATTGGATTACCACCAACCACATCATGATGTGAACTATTTTTATCATCTCTCTTCACTATATCACATTCAGGGAAAATACAAAGGAATTTTTATCTCACATTTTATAAATGTGAATAGGAATATAACCTATGTTATTGTTATAACACAACAAATAAAAAAACACATGACTAAAAAATTACACCAAATAAAATTAGCCCCTTCATTTTTGACTAACGAGATGTTTTTAAAACCTCCTTACTATATTGCCTCAAACCTCCTCTAGGTTTGATACTTAGTTAACTGATGAAGATGTGAAGCACACCATATTCCACATTGGATTTACTTCTCCCCTTAATGCGAAATAATACATAGGACTTTGGGGTTTCTAAAAAATGCATACTTATACAATTAACTTTTTTTAATATATATTTTACATTTTTTTTAAAAATGACTCTATATGATAAAATGCTAAAATTGACACTTTATAATTTTTAATGACATTAACCATTTCAATGGTTATGACTATACAAAACATAAAAAAAATTATTATTTTTACTCTTAACTTGACTATATACACTTTTTCAAAGGACAAACAAATGAATCTATAACTTTATATAATTTAATAAACTATTAAATTACAAAAACAAAATTGATCTAAAACTAACAATACTAAAAATTAACTTATGAATATTGACCTTGGAATCATGATGGACAAGTTATATGAAGAGAGATATTAGAGGCAAATAAAGACATGAAAATAAATTTTGTGGGTGCAAGGATGGAACATAAAATCTATAGTGTAATGTAGGCCAACTATGAAAAAATGATGCTGTCAACAAGGATGTCACTTGGTATATAGGTGAGAGGATGTACACTTAGAATTAATGCTACAAAAACATATTTTATTTTCCCCTTATCAAGCTATTTGATATTTATAAAGGTATTTTTAACTCTTGCTCATCCACTTGACATACCTAACCTATGTGACAATAGTGTCTTAACATAATAAGCTCATAATAATAAAATCTCATAATGGAATTTGAACCTTCCCAAAGATAATAAACATATGTAGCTCCTTGAAATTGAGAGATTGAATCCTTCTTGACCCAATCGAATGGAAAATTTAGATAGAATGTAGTAAGAATTGCCTAGGTCACAAAATCTAGAGAAAAGGAAAATTAGATCTTACATATTCACCTATATTTGATGGTGGTGTAATGGATGGCTGAGATGTTGATGCTGGTAATATTAAGGATTAGTTTGATCAATGATATTTGTGATGCATAAACTTCATTTGTTGAGGAGATTACCAATATGCATAGTAGAACTAAACCATATAACAAAAAAGTAGCGATGCATAATAGTTCAATAAGATGCACAATAGTTCAATAAGATGAAAATATCTTGAAAGTAATCTATTTTAACACTATCTCATGGTGAACGCATATTATCTTAACTCATTAGGTAGAAATGATGATGCACCTTACACACACTAAAGCCACTAACTCTTAAAAGTTCCTCCTTTGAAACATCTCCCTTATACTAGGATAATCTCATTTCAAATACCAATAAAATATCTAAAATATCTTGGATTTCATGGATATCCCACTTTGATACCACTACTAATAATTTATAAATATTATGTAGAGTTTCAATCAATAAGTAGCATGAGTTTGACACACACATAGAGATTAATAAAATAAAAGATATAATATATTCAACATAATATGTGAACAGCATAATGGCTAATATGTATCCATTGAGATAGCTAAACAAGTATGGCTCACAAAAGGAAGGGAGAACCAAGGAAGCAGGAACCCAAAAACTGTGACAAATGGAGAGAGAAACAAGATGTCTGGAGAATCCTGCAGAAAGGAAAAGTCGTGAACTATATAATAAATAATCTGATAATAGTTATGGGTATAACAAACTAATTTCATCTTGGACGGAAGGAGCAAGAGAGTGCATAAATTACACTTTGTTTTCCTTAATAGGCAGTAAACTAACCTAGGTAAACCAAGATTTATCATAGTAACTCCACTAATGTGAACACTATAAATTCCCAACACAATCTTCCAAGTTTCAAAGTGGGAGAGATCTGATACATAAATAAGGTCATAAGACAAATAATTTTAGCATAAATATAGTGTTATTAAATGAGGACCCTGTTTGATGATGAGGGAAGTATAATTTTAGAACACTTTGAAGAAGGGAATAATCTGAGGAATAGACATGCACACACTAAGAGGTTACAATGAGAGTGATTATAAAATATCTAATCAAGTGGAAGAATTTGGCCAGTCAAGATGCTGCAACATCAATAGAGGATGAAGCATTCCTAGAAAGAAGGCTAGAAGCATACAATGATCATGAACATGATTTTAGAAGGATAATTATGGTTATTTTAGGGGGGATGCCATATCATTTTATGTCCTTAGGTCCATATAAAACCTATAATGTGTATTAGGTTATGTGTGGCTAAATTCAATAAGTTGTTTAACACACACACAGAGATTAATAAAATAAAATATAATAACCTTTAATGAAGTCATACTAAACAAGATTAGATAATATATAGTTTCATATTAGTAGATTTATCATGTTAGCCTAAGTTGTTTCCATAACATAATTAGAACATTAAGGATAATTATTTTTTTAGGGGGGATGACATTTTATGTCCTTACCTATAATGTGTATTAGGTTATGTGTGGGTGAAGTCATACGATTAGCTATATAGTTTCATATTATATTGTTTCCATGACATAATTAGGGTATATATATGAGGTAATATTAATATTATATCATCATATTGAAAAATATATTCTTATTGTATGGTTGTGGAGGTTTTCCCCTCAAAGTGTCTCATTATTTATTTATTATATTATATTTTAGTCATATTATGATCTATTTTTGTGATTCTACTTTATTTATGAATTAATTTCATAATATCTAGACTAGAGTCCTTCAAACATATCTTTTGTACATGTCCAAGAGATTAATTTTCTTAATTATGGACCCATAACCTTTTCCAACCTTTCAACCTAGATCCCTTTCCTTGGTGTATGGATTTTTTTCAATAAATATCAATGGCCAACATGCATTGCTTTTATATCAAATTTATTTAGATCTATAATTTTATTTTATCTATGAAAATATATAAATTCATTTTTTAACAATGAAGAACCATATTTGTAGTTTTATGCTAATGACAAGGTGATTTTTATCTCTTTAGTTATTATCTATATCCAAGCTTGGGATAAGAAGGTATATTTTTAGTTTGAAATCTTACATGAGATTATAAACCACTATGGGAGTATTCCATACATTATGACTTGTATCCCTCCAATTAAACCACCTCATGCATCCCCTCTTTTGGAAGTTTTTGATCTCATATACACAATTGATTATCCTCTCCTCCTTCAGAGGGGGAGGAGGGTTAGATTATATCACCACCAGATGTTGTAATTATTCAAAAAATAAATTAAATTTTTTTAGGCCTTTAGGATTCTAATTATTTTTTTCTAACATCAATCATTATTCATATAAACTAAATCCTAACAACTTTAAATGAAAGTCATGAACATTGTTGATATCACCTTATTATGGTATTCATACATTGAAATTATTAACATAAAAGGTTTAGTGAATTATGAAAGCTTCCAAAAATAATCTCTTGGTTATATACCTTACCTCAAAAATTATTACTTCACCATAAAGAATATTTTTTGTTTGATAAAAATATTATCACAATAACGCATAAACATGCATGATAATAATACTAGATTGAGATACTAAAAATAAATCATGTACATGCACTGATTCATATGTAGATATCCTAATAAATAAATAAATTTATATTGAATTGGAATAATACTATTCAAAACTCATTAGAGAGTCTTAGTATGAAATGCACTATGCATGGCTAATCATATTCAATTACACTAACCATCCAATCACACAAGGGTTTCATACAAAAAACCTTTTTAATCAAAACCATCTCAAAATATGTTGTTTTTATATTCATATACTAATTTCTTTTAGCATTAGTTTATATTAAAGACAAATAAATTAATGTCTCATTTAAGAAAACTCATTGAAATGATTAAAGGACTTCTATATCTACCAAAATAGCACATAGTCCATGAAAATTCTTATTCTTCAATCACATCTTATCAAAATTTTAAGGATAAATTATAAAAGTTGAAGTTATAATTCACATCCTTAAAACTATAATCCATTTCCATTTCCTAGATTAAGACAAAGCTTACTATACTTCTTAACAGGTCTCAGTCTAATCTAGTCTTAGACAACACTAATGTCCTAACACAAATTTTCCATACAACTAATCTTAAAGAGGAATTATGATTAAACTAACTAAAAATTAACAATAAAATTTATTAATTAATAACTTATGTGGGTCATTACTTGCTTTATCAAAAAGACATCTCAATCATGACTAAATTAAGTCATTTCCCATCAAAAGTAACCATTTACAATGTAATCTCCTTGTAAGAGGAAACTCAAATGTTACTACCTAATCACTCCTAAAATTAATTTAATAGGAATATACCTATAATATTAAATATATATAATAATTTTTTAACTTAAAATTTCATTACACTCAATAATTACCTCAAAAATATTACATAGTTTTGGAGACATTAAGAAACTAAATTAGGGTTTCATTTAATAAGATATCCCCTATTTGTTCACTCTTAGATATTACAAGAATGAAGAACATGTTGATTGTACTATAAATTTTACTTGTGCCATTATAATAAGGGAAATTAAGATAAATCATAAACATGAATTATAGTCAAATTTATGCTATAGTACATAAAATGTTTCCATTTGAACTTCAAATTTCATAGAAATACCTAATGATAAGACTTGTGTGTAGAAAAATATTTCAATTAGAGGTGAGGGTATGTTTATTTCCTTTAAAAACTTATTAAAATTAAAATAGAGGGTTATATGGGCTATAGGACTAATATGGAAGTCACACTCATTCATGATTCCTTCATATTATATTTTTTGCAACTCATTAGAAAAATTAGAGACAATCAACCATATTCTCATATTAATATTTAAATGACTAAAACT
Organism: Torreya grandis; assembly: GCA_037957365.1. Taxonomy (NCBI): domain Eukaryota; kingdom Viridiplantae; phylum Streptophyta; class Pinopsida; order Cupressales; family Taxaceae; genus Torreya; species Torreya grandis. The sequence continues at coordinate 4,052,374 of JARHVA010000801.1, forward strand.
AAATATCATATAGCCATACCTAGTGTCTATCTTGGTATGTTAAGAGTACCATCACAGAAATAGGTCAATTTATAAACCAATAAACTCAATATGAAACTTGATATAAGAATTGGTTTAGTTTTAATTTTTATAAAAATCACATAATCCTCACAATAAAAGTAATCTACTAGCAAGGTACCATAATTAAGTCTCCATTCCACTATCTGGGAAATGAAATAGTCAATTCTATCACAATAGATCAATCAAGATGATAAAAATATGCCCTATCAAGTGACTATATTTCATTGCATATAGGTAGTAATTTTTTCTTAGTATAAAAAAGGTTAAGTACTTTGAAGGTATATATCCAATGATGTCACATAAGATAACCATATAGAACAACCTTGTAATATAGTCCTCAACTATCCTTATAGGAACATAACATCAAAATTATCTAATTTTACTTAGAACTTCACTGATAAAGTAATAAAAATTAACTATGCATTACAACATTTCAAAAAATTAGCAGGAGGACATAATAATATTGAAGAGAGATGTTGATACATGAATAGTCAAATCAAAAAGTAAATAGATCATAAGTTGACTAAACACCAATGTATCCATTATTATTAATTTATGTCTTATAGTCAACTAGATAAGATAATTTCATATGTAGATATATCAAGAAGCCACAAAAATAACATTAAAATTAATTATTTTATATAATCTTAATTTTTTATATCATTAGTTAAAATTAAAACTTAGTCACTATGAAATAGTGACTTCATATCATATAAAAACAAAGGTTACACTCAATAAATTATTTAGTCACCACTACAAGTTTATATATGTCAAGAAAACTATAAAATATTTTAGTGTCTTAATAATAATTGACACAGTTATAAGTTACTTCACAACTAAGAGGTCATAAATGGTAGAGAAGAAAAATTTAAGCATGCCAAACATAGTATATATTTTAGACAAAAGGTACTTCAATAGAAATCATAATCTTAGTAACATACTTTTACCAAAGAAGCTAATCACCTACATTAAGTTATTACAACAAGATAATTTAGAATAAGCTGGTGATGTTAGCTCCCTTATAAGTAATAAATTTGTCAAGATTAGATCGATAATCAAATCAAGATCTAAAAGTAACTAACATAATAAGAGTGTTTTCTTAGAAATCTTCCTAGAATGCATACTATAAATCTGAGTTGATATCATTATACATTATTATTTTTAGTAAGAATAATCACCAAAGGTAAGTGTACAACTCAAATAAGACCCAATGAGCACAAGAAAACATCTTACTCTATAGTAAAATAAGAACATAAGTGGCATATAAGGAGTGAGCACCCTCATGTATACATTATTTTATGTGCATTTATCAATAGTCCAACACATTAACAAAGAAGGTATGATATGAGATTTTATTAATTCCAACATCATTTATATAGTCACTAATGATATTACTATAGTCATTCTAAGGTTTGACTGAGATTTCTACTTCATCATGATCTTAAAATTTTTAGACATAGTTGTGCACACCCAAGAGGACTATAATTTATATAAGCATTAAAATCATGTAAGGTATCTAAATTATTAAAGTATATTTAAGTTATTCCTACTACATACTCAACATATGAATTTTTATATATAAACAACATTAGTAAAGTATAATATCACCTAACTTCTTATAATAATTGCCTAGGTAATGATAAAACCCTAATAACCACATACTATTCACATTGTATTTGGTCACAAGATGAAAACTAAGGAAACCTATAAAATTATACACCCTCATATATTGAAAAACTAAATCATAATTTTTTTTATGTTTTTAAGTCAAAATCAACACAATGTAGTCAAGAATTGATCAACAAGATCTTTCATATGCCTTAATACATATTTACCTCTTTTGAAACATAATTATATTTTAATGAAAAAGGTTTATAATATTAAAATTTATTTAAACCAATAATTCCTTAAATATACTAAAAAATCATTAAAATGGGTAATTAGTCAAGTAGTACCCACTAGGGATAAAATAACCATATGAATACAACTAAATAATTTAAATTTACAAGGTAATGTGAATCTTTATTATGAGTATGGTTATCAAAAGTATCTACATTGCCAAAGATAAGAACTTTAAATTATGAATTAAGTGATTATAAGTATACAAAAATATTATATTTTCATTTAAGAGCTTAGGAATTTTTTTTCAAGGTTTAATAGATTATATAATCCATGTGGAGCAAGAAATAAGCCAATTACAATCACCTAATGTAATTAAGGAACACATAAAAATATATATACAGGAGCTAGGGTTTGACGCATTTTTCAAAAAACCAAAATGTATAAATAAAAGTGCAATTTCAAAAGATTTGATAAAATTTTTAGTTCACAATTTACCTTTTTATTCATGAAAAATCATTCCCCATAAAGGGAGATTAAACCACATTGAGGTTATTATCTCAAATTTACGTATGTGAATTCTATCATAAACTAAGGTATATAATTGTATACACATAAATGAGTATGTGTATATGGTTCTATACCTATATAAGGTATCTAAAATAAATATCATTTTCCATACTTGATATAAGGAACTAACATAGAATATTAACAAAGAGGGAAGACAAATTTTCCTAAAACTAGAAAATATGCTTAAACTTCTATTTTTTCCATTACTTTCTCTCCTTCTCCAACTTCATTATAGCTCATCCATGCTTGAGATACATGCCCCAATCCTCTATTACAACTAAATTATATCTCAAAGACATTAGGGGTAATAATGTCTTAGAGAGTGTTTGTTAAAAATTATCTCTCACCATTTCCATGGAAACATATAAGGTGAAGAACTAAGGGTGGGAACCTAAAGTAATTCCTTCTTCTCATTCTTCATCTTTGACATATGGCTCATGGTAACCTAAATGAGAAATGGTCAATGAGCATCATCATTTTATAACAATAAATTATTATAGTAATTTAATTAAAAGACAAAATACAAACTAAAATGTGATGTGTCCATGGGCCCCATAATGGGTCAAAATTCCTTTCTAATAAATAAGAAATACCAATACCATCATGACCTACCTCAAATCACAATCAAATAAAATATTTAACTTAGACATTTTCCAAGTCTAAAACATAGTGTTATTAGTAGCATTATTATAATTTGTCAATTATAAGATATACCATGCAAAATAAAATGATATCATTCAAAATAGGGTTGACACAAAATACCAACATATAAATGCCTAAAGTTGATTGGCAACTTTTATCCTTACTAAAATCAACAATTAAAGGTTGAAAATTTATGAATTTATAATCACCATATTTTATATGATCACATATGATTTATAGTACTAATTGAATCTTATACCATCACATGGAAAATATTCAAACCAAAATGAATAGGTAGAATGCCTTCTTTAGGCTAATTATGAATTCCATCCTGCACGTGATCAATCATGAGATGAACTTAAACTTCTTGGTTACACACACTAACAACCATATTATCTAATTCAATATGGGTTATAGATTTAAATTATTAAAGTGATATGACATCCTTACCTCTTTTTAAAATGGTTCCATCCTAACGCCTAAGGGAAATTCTATATGAAACTGATACTTTCCTTCTAGACAAACCTACCTTTAGCACAAGTACTAGCCCATATATAACTAAACATATCCATAAATTTTCAATTGTGAATTTGAAATTTGGACTAATGTTATGTAAAATGGATAAATATATGTCATTTTTCCCACTTAATATAGATATGTGTCATCACAAAGACGTAAAAAAATATTTCAGTAGGTTATAATGTTCCAAAACAACTACATTTATAATATAATTCCTAGGTTCAATGAGTAATTTTATACTATATTTTTTACGCATTTATGTTTAAAATCAATAAAAATTCATCACACAAATACAAAATAATAATACACTAAACCTTATTTTTATGATTACCTTTATTTCAAAAAAAAAGTGCATGGGTTAGTGTAGTATCTATTATAGCTCAAATTTGCACCCTTTAGAGGGTGTCTTCAATCCCTCTCTCTTGAGATATGCAATGGGATTGGTCTTAGGTTGTAGGTGAGTTCCAAGTGGATCAAACCTCTATATTTTTGGCTAACTCCAAAGTATAACACCTAAACTAAATATTATTATACTTGATTGGTTTGGAAAAGGTAAATATGAAAGCTAAAACTAAAAAATAAACTTAGAGGTGATGCAAAAAACATAATGTCCTCAACTTGTTAATCAATGCACTATAAAATATTAAGTTACAATTTGATTATACCATTTCAAGATAATACCTATCAAAATAGTGTTTCAATATTAAGTCTATAAATATTGAAAAATATTAATATGATCAACCAATAGGTACTAATAATATACACTAATGACTCATTAGTTATCCAAATAATCAAATGATGTATAACACTTCTTATGACCTATTAAAGAAGACAAACGTACATAGAGGTAAGAATAAGTAAGACAAATTCAAGGAAGAAAACATAATATCACTAAGAATTAATCAAAACAACCAATTTAATATCATTATATGCAAGATGAAGATAGTAATATCTATCTTGAATTAATTTTAATAGGAAATTACAAGATTTAATTTTGTCAGGGCTTCATTATAACCAATGTGAGGATGTTTTCAAATCCAAACAAGGTTGTATATAGAGAGAAGAATATGAGAGAGTGATAAATAATATTTTGGAGAGACGTATGAAAAATGTCATTAAAAAATAAATAAGTTACAATCAATATGAATCTATAAGTAATTATTTGTGAAGTGTTTTATCAATAGGTGTATACTTGACATGATCTCTTCTTTCATTAATGTGGTATAGAGAAACTCCTAGTCTTCTTGGATGACTCATCAACCTTTTAATTGGACTACCAATTATTGTGTAAATGGGTTTAAAAGTGTATTTATGGACATGTTTTATGAATTTTTATATCTTCTATGCTATTATTCTAGAAATTTTGTAAACATCCTCTTTTATCTTCAAAAGCTCACAATCTTCACTAGCTCTCTTTGGCCCAAATGACTCAAATTTATTTCTAACTTAATGAATGAAATAATTATCCATAAATAATATCTCTCTACATTATTAAACTTGTATTAATCCCATTTAGTACCTCATACACTCTCTATCACTCCATTTCACACCTAAGTCTCATACTTGCCTTCATTTCATTGAAGCTCTCAAAACACATAAATTTCCTTGTATAAAACCTTCTATAGATGATCCTAGAAAAAATATATATTTGATTACCAATTTGGATCCTCTTAATCTATTAAAAATATTAATATAAAATACAAAATTCAATTCCACTTATTCTACCTATTTCTTCTTTTCATTAGCCCTTAATTAGATCTTTAAGCCTAGGAAACAGAGATTTGGATATACATATCCTTCAAAGTGTGAAACCTAAAGAAAATGTATGATTCACTTTTAAGAATCCATAATCATGTTCCAAGACAAATTTTATGATCTTAAACCTTATACATATGGGTGAACTAGGACAAAACCTTAGATTAGATGCATGTTCATGCCTAAGAGGTAACTAGAGTGGTTTTATCAATAAATTCATAGGTTATAATGCTTGATGATGATTTGTTAAATCATGTACCATAATAATAAAACTTAATATATTCAATTAAGTCTCTCTAAGAGTATTTTATAGGTCTTACATTTACTCTTCTCTCATGTCAACAAGAGAGCACTACTCATCTTAGCTTGTATTAAGGACATATAACTTGTTACATCCTCATGTATAAACCTTATGTGAACTATATAAGAATTTTATACTTCTTACCATGTTCCACAAGTGATTTAAATTGATATTTATGATTTCATACATTTAAACCCTTATGCAAAGGTCTATAACTATCCTTATAGTCCCATTTTCATACTATTTAGACTTCACATGTGCCACAAAGTGTGTTTGTCAAGTGCCCATGGGAGATATTAAGATAATTATGACCATTTTCAAGCCAAAATATTCCACTTGAAGTCATTTAACTCATATTTTATCTCATCAGGTCTTCTAGAGATGTTTAACAAGGGTTCATAAAGTAAAGTGACCTAATATAAGAAAAAAATTCCATGATATGGAAGTATTGAGACATCCATATCATATCCTATGAGTTTTGGATCCCATGTAAATGATCTATATAATTATAATGAAATTAAATTCTCCTCAAGCTTCTTTACAAGGCAAATACATATTTTAGAGAGACCTCCACTCTTATATATTGTTCATATAAGTATGAGGATTTAGTAAAGGACCAATGCCAAAATTTTGGATTATGATACCCCATTAATAACCTCCAAAATTAATTTTCTACCATGAACTTCCTCCAATAAATTTTGAGCTTCACAAAATGACCTCTTAGGTATGGAGGGCTATGTATAAGATTGAGAGAAGGATTTTGACTCTAAAAGGACTTAAAATTATAGTTTACATATTAAAAATTACAAAAATATATTTTAAAAATACCTCATTAAGTTATCTAACACCATCCTAATAATTTTGACCCTACAAATAGCTTAAAACATACTTTGTATCCTCGTGAGGGTTTGTGAGCAAATATGCATATCTAACCCTAACAATATTGTTCAGTATTTTCAAATTTCATAAAATAATCCATACTTTGTAATAATATTTTCCATGATTTTATACATATCTAAATATTCCTCATAATTTTCATTCACCTCACAAGTATCCATCCTCAAGTCTATCTTCTAACAAGTTTGTAGGTCACTATTTGAGTCTCTTGACTACAACCTAAGAATAAACCTTATTCAATTGGGTCTTATAAATTTTATGGTATAATAAAATATTATAGGGTTATATTAATTATCTTAATAATCTCTATATAAACCCATTTATCTCAAATAATAGTCATAAGTCTCCCTTTTACTTTCATATATAGGCTTGTGTATCAACATTTGGGCCTATTAGGCCTAATTAGACTTCTTATCCTCTTTAATGCCATAAATCATAGTGAAATTTATTTTATACCTTTTATATGAGTGTTTCCAATTTCCTATAATATTCCTTAATATTTTTATGAATTTATTAATTCCATTGGCAAATCATGACACTCCCTTTCATATTAGATTTTGATCTTTGGTGAAGAATGTGGAACTGTAAGTTTGTAGACCTGAAAGTATACATTTTATTTTAATTAGGATATTAATAACATGTTTATTGATTTTATAAAACTCCATTTATTTATAATACACACATTTTTTCTCTCTTTTTCCTGTAATGGGCCTGTGGATGCACATTTTGTAAGGAAACTTAACAAGACTATAGGTGAGCTTTTTAGACTATGAGGAATTATAAATGGAAATGAGGATCATGTTATGGGATTTATTCACAAGTGATAGGACTTAATTCACTTTTATTTCCACCAATATTATTCTCATAACTTTTTAAAAATCTTATAACTCTACCCCTTTCCTATGGTCATACACCTACAACTTGTGAATAATATAATGCTTGTGAAGGGTTTTAGACCTTGCTAGCATGGAAAAATTCATTTAGTGACATTTAATACAATATATGAGGTATGGAGGTGGGGTGATGGATTTTAAAACATGATTTGAACTATTTCAAACCCTAAACTCAACATCACTCCATTGCTTTAATCTTACAATTTGATTAAAATGAAGATTTTTCATCTCCCTAAGTGCACATGTGCTAGGTGAAGTTATGAAAAGTTTTTAGAGATATATTTAAAATATACATGAACACCTCCAATCATACATTTCATTATATATATCACTAATTCTCATAAACTTATTGAAATCATTGACTATGAGGGATCAAGGGGCAATTTAACTACTTGGACTTCTTAGAGATTGTTCATAGAGGAGGGGGGCTCAATATGAGAAATAATGCCAAGGATTTTAAAATCATAAGTATCCCCATAAACTATTAATTTAATTCCATCTGAATCTCTCTCTCTCTCTCCCCTATCTATACCAAGTGAAAATTGAAGTTCCTTCTAGAGCTACTAAGGAGAGTGATAAGAAGGGTGAATATTTTTTATTATGTTTGAGTTTAAAACCTCTTAAAAATAATGTATTTAAACCTATATGGATTGGAGGAATCCATGGGAGTGTCTATAATTGATATTCACTCTTCAACCTATATGGAATTTTTATAAACCTCTCTTTTTTTTCTTGAGAATTTTCATGCTCTTCATAAAAACTAATGAAAATAAATAAAAAGATTTTCCTTGAGATTTATCACACCTATACAAATTTGGGATGATGTGTTAGCTACTTCCTTTTTTGAAAGCCTACCACTTTATTACCACATTCCCTTTTTTAATGTTACAATTGATCAAACAAGCATTTCAAAATGAGTTACAATGTTAGAAATAGATATTTGACTTCATTTAATGGACTTGTATGAACCATGGGGGAAATTAAATTACTTTAATTGAACTACATGACATGACAAATATCTCTCAACCCTTGACCTTGTTTTAACCCCTTGACTAATACACACTCTGACTAGAAAAGCATGATGTTAGGAAGACTCTTACCTTAAAATTTCAAAAATTACCATAAACAATGTTAAACTTACCTTATGATATGTTTTTAATATTGATAACTAAGGTGAAGGCTTAAAAATACAAGTTTTTTATTAAACTAGTCTATGGTAGCCAAAATTTGGCTAACATCTTTGGTAACCTCATAAGAATGCATGTTTACTATGCATCTAGATTAGTGAATTAGTAGATTCCTTAGGATATGGAGTCATGACTAAAACTTAACTTGAAACAAACTAAGAATTGGACTTGACAACAAAACAAACATAAGACAAAATACCACACCAAACCACATGCGTGTCATAAGACACTTGGAAGGAAACTAACAAAAAGTAAATAAGACACACACTTGTGATTGAAACACTTAGGGAAGACAAATATCTACTCTAATATGTATACAATCCTTAAAAATAACCTCAATATCATGGATCCAAGTGTATCCCATTGACTGGGATACTCAACTCTTCTCCATTGAGTCTTGTAAGATGAAAGGCATTATGTTCATTGAAAGCAATGATAACATAAGGTCTAATCCATAATACATCAAACTTAGTGTTATTAATAAGTTTATCCCTTTTGTATCCCACTTTAAGACAAGATCTCCTTCTTGATATGTTCTTGAGATATCTCTCTTGTCAAAGTTTCTTTTCACTTGTGTCTAGTGACATTCCATGGTGTGCATAGCATGGTTTACTATTTCCTTCAAAGCCATTAGTTTTTCCACTCTTATCTCCATAGGATCATTATCCATTATCTCAATCTGACGTTCCAACTCAAGATCTAGTAACTCAAGTGAAATGGAAAGCCTAAATTCTCTCCCATAGATAAACATATAGGGTGAGTTACCAATGGAAATATTTGAGGTGATCTTATCATCCCATAAGGCTATCTTGAATCGAGTGTGCCAATTCCTTTTATTATCTTCTATTATCATCTTTATAATATCATCAAGTTATTATTAGTGGAATCAACTATCCCATTGCACTATGTGTAGTAGTTAGAAGTAATCAAGTAATACCATATTGGAGATCCCATTCTATTATTCTTATACTAGTGAAAGTCATGAAATTATTAAAAATTCTTTTTATAGGCAACACAAACCTTATCACTAAGATATTATAAAAGTTAAGAACTAAAGTATCATTAGCCTCCTTGAGGTCCACTACTTCTAACCACCTTGTGAAATATTTGGTATCTGTAAGATCCCATTTATGCTCTATACTAGATGGAGGATTAATCATTTCACTAAAGTCAAGTCCCCACTGCATGAATGGATGTTCAGCCTAAATAGGATTAAGAGGAAGGGATAAAATTATTTGTTTGCCTATAAAGATTCCACACTTTTGACATTTCCTAACTAAATCATATGAATCCTTGAATATGTTAGGCTAATAGTAACTAACACTCATTATATTTACAATTGTGGTTTTAAGTGCAAAATGACCTCCAACTGGTCCATTTTGGAATTATTCTAGAAGCCTATAAACCTGATCTATTTCCACACACCTTAGAAACATACCATTTAGGTATTTCCTAAAAATAACCCCATATATAAGAACATAATATAGTTCTTTCAATCTAAAATATCTCCTTTTTTATTGATCTAGACCCATATAACACTCACCTATTTTAAGGAACCTTACCATTTATTATGTCCAACTTGGAGAAGTTGAATTTGTAGTTTTACTAGGACCATCTTAAAATTCCAACACCATCTCTTCTTCTTGTTTTAGATCTTATTCTAGGTATTCACATAGGCCTCTCCCTCTTATTGTCTTAGTAGCCTTGATCTCAACTTCATACTCCATCACCTTAGTTATCCATCCAACTCTTTTCTCATTCAAGTCGTTATTCAAGAGGAAGTCTCTTATGCTTGGGTGAGTTACCATGAAATGTATATTGTTGTTAGACTCATATACCTAAATTTATTAAGGCTTATTATAAATTCCAATACTTATTTCTCAACATATGTTTACCTTTATTTATAGCCATCTAATATTTGAATAAAAAAGGCTATATTTTATTCAATTCCTTCATTATTCTACTGCATTAACATAGAAGATATGAGTTTCAATGTTGGAAAAACCATACATGAAGTAGTCCTTAGATAAATCTTGATTTATTAGTGTGGGTGATCAATTAATAACTTGTTTGATGGCTTCAAAATTATCCTTACCTTCCTTGGTCCAATAAAATGTTTGATGATTTTTTAACATAGCTATTATAAGTCTTAAAAAATTGTAAAAAGTAGGTGTGAACCTATTAACAAAATTTATTTTCCCAATAAAAATTTACAAAGCTTTCTTATGCTTGGACAATGATAAAGCTAGTATGTCACTCACCCTATCAGGGTTTATAACAAGTCGATCCTTAAAAATAATATGGCCAAGTAGATTACCCCAATAAATATAAAAAAACATGCTTCTTGGGATTAAGAGAAACCCCATATTGTCTACACCTATCAAATATTAACCTTATATGATTCAAGTGTTCACTAGCATCTTTAGAGAAAATTGTTATGTCATCAAGGTATATTAGTACCATCTCATTTAATAAAACTTGAAAATCCATATCTAGGGCCCTTTGGAATGTGGCACATACATTTGAAAACCCAAATTGCATTCTCTTATATGCATATTTTCCCCATTTAGTAGTGAAGGCTATCTTTTATATAAATTCTTCTTTGATCAATACTTTATTGTAACTTCAATAACCATCCAAAAGGGAGAAACATGGAGAACTTTCCACCACTTCAATAATTTGGTCAATTTAAAGTAGAGGATAGTAATCCTTCAATGACACCCTACCAAAGTCTCTAAAATCCACACATAACTTCATGTCACCACTCTTCTTTCTCACATGAACTAAGTTGGCAACCCATGAAGAGTGCTTGATAGGAAAAATAATTCTTGACTCTATCAACTTGGTGAGGTATTTTCTCATTAAAACTTCCACTTTAATATTTATGAGAATTTTCCTTTGCCTCATAAGATTAGAAATGGGATTAAGTTATATAGTCTGTTGATCCAATCAGGGGTCAAACCCCTTGATATCACTATACTCCCAAATAAAGACATTAGAAAATTATATATATAACTCAATAAATGTATCCTTATCAATTGGATTACATACCTTTACAAGATTTAAGAGGTTATCTTTAAATATGTACACTTTATCATGATTTTCCTATTTTTTATACATGCTGAATTTATCTCTTCTCATTTGGTCACTTTTATTCTATATATTCTCAAGAGTAACCAGCCCTTTAATAATATTGTTACACCTTAATTGTATAATTTTGTCCCCATATTGGTGTTGTAACTTAGCCTAGTATTTACAAGAAAACTCGGCCTCTTATTGGATAAAACATGTTATCTATTTTTCAGTTTCAAACACTTTCGAATTGATATCATTATCTTGCATTGAATTCCTTACAACTACCATGATGTGTGGTTGAGTTTTTGAATTATTGAAATAATTAGGAATGTCAAATTATTCTCTAACTAATGCCAACCTATCAACATGTTGATTCTCCTCCCTTAAGATTTATTGGATGCTAAAATCTTCAAAATACTAAGTAAATTCCCACACTCTATGCTTGTACGATGTCAACAATGTGTTTTTGGCAACACTCTTACCTCCTACTTGGTGGATAACTAGTTCACTATATTCAATGTCTTGTACTTTCTTTACTCCTTTATTCATTTACCATTTAAGCCCATGTATAATAGATTCATATTCAACTATATTTAAAGTAAAACTAAACTTAAATCTAACTAAAAATAATTCCTTTAATTTTATGGAGAAATAGGTATAATACATATTCCTACTCCATTATTGATTCTTGATCCATCAAAAAATAATTTCCATAAACCATTACTATCATCATTAGGTTTAAAGAGAGGGTAGGGATGTAACTTATTCTTTAGTTAAATAATAAACACTAAGACAAACCTCTTCAACACATCTATATGGGTCAAATTCATGATTTTCATCCCCTTATTCATCAAGGAAGATATCTGAAATGTCTTCAAGAGGAATAATTAGCTCTTGATCACTTAGGTGATCTTCCTCATCAATGATAGTATAATTGACATTAGTGACATTTGTTTTGTATGGTTTGATGTAAAAACTTGAGATAGGTTCTAATTTTATGGTAACTTTGGTGCCATATCTTGTCCTAAAATCCATGTAGGACCAATATGATGAAATATAACCCCTAATATTTGCTGTGAAGTCCCTTGAAAATCAAAGGGAAAAGTATGGTTTCAAGTCAAAAATAACCAAATCTTGAGAAATGGATAAATTAGTAAAATTTTGAAGAGTTATGTTCAAACCTTTGATAACACCAACTATCTTAGTGGTTGAACCATCTAGATGTAACATACCTTTATTATTATGCTCATATTTGAGGCCTAGATTATCTACTATTTGATTTGGCATAACTAAGCTACTGGCCCCATTATCTATCATAAAATTATGCACAAAATAGTCACCAATAATGATTGAAACATAAAAAGGAGGAGGCTTGTCCACTTTACCTTGTTGTGACTCACTAGGATTAGATGTGTTTTTGAACACGTCAATACCTCTTTTATCTACTCTTAATGTTGAGTTTAGCTTAGATAGATCCTCTTACATCATATCACTTAACCCAATAATAGATATAGTATAAAACATAGGTATAACTAAATGGAAATTTTTAATTTGATCTACTATGTTGAGAGAAGGAGTGCCAATCTTTTGATATCCTCTAGGGGCTATGACATCACCTTGGGAATGCTTACTTTGTTGTATAAATGTTTTTTTCTCATTTTGAATTATTTGATATTATTGAGACTTAGAAACTAAATTATGCTATCTTATCCACTTATTCATATAGGTAATTGCATCTAGACCTTGTCCACTCTCTTGTGCTTCCTCAACAACCCTCCTTTTAGACCTAGTGTTGGCTGAAATAGAACTATCTTCCACCCTAATTCTGATGCCCACTTGATTTACTACACAATAATATTCTTCTTGAAAATTTACAATTTTAGTACTTGATTTACCTTGATCTCCCATATCCATAATCTAATTTGAATCTTTATCTTATGTTAGAGAAGGTGTTGTTTTATATTGTGCCACACAAGATTGATTAAACACTCCATCTTGATTGATATATTGCTCACAAGATTGATTCTATTGAGAGGAAAATTATTGATCTTGTATTAGATTATTTTTTTGGGTACCAAAGCTCTTAAAGTGGATGTAACAACTGGGTTACAACTAGTGTATGGTCTAACATTACTGATATGGCCTTATCCTTAAGCATTTCTTTGGAAGGGTGGCCTATTTGATTGATAGGGCTGATGAGATTGGTGTGTATCTTGATAATGCCTATGAAACTAACTTTTGTACTTATCCATTGACATGAATTTGTTTTCAAGAGTCTTAATTATCCCTTCCACATAATTTGTCTTACTTAATTGACTAGGGGCATCCAAATCATGACTAGTTATGGTATGAATGAGAGAAAGAGCTAGAGTGTTGGGATGGATGTTAGGAAACAATGGCATATGGGGCCTTGGAACATGTTTTATAGCTTGGATTATATTCTCTTAGCTCTAATAAAAATTTCATATTTATATTTTAAAGTATTCCCACCCATATATTGAATAATAATAGCTATATCACTATTCAAATCCTTGAGACAATAGATGATGCATAATTTGGAGTGGGTCTTACAAGAATTAGGTTCCTATCCCATGTCTTTTAGAAGTTATAATTGAAATATTGCATGAATTATTGAGGGTATTCTTTATGGTGTTTAATTGCTTGTCCAAGGACAAATGATCACTCTTATCTTCAAATATCTTACTCAAGTGATCTCCCAAGTCATCCCATGAATATATAAAATTAGGGGTGAAGGTTATATACCACTTTAAATCCTTGACTTAAAAAATTATTTCCAAAAACCTAATGGACACATTCTATTGTGTTATATTATGGATGTTAATTAAATTTTCCATGTCCCTATTGTTCTCAATGTGAGTAACAGTAGTTTTCACACTAAAATAAGGGATGATATTGAGGGCAACCTCTAGTATGTCATCATATTGTGAAAGGTTTAAGGTAGAACCACCATAAAAATTAATAAAGAGTAGATTTATAACCATACTACCAGCTTTAGGAAGACTTGGATAAAAGGGGATATAAATCTTTCTTTTAGGTGACTTGGTATAAGGATGAGTATAAGGAAATCTCTTTCTTTTGACTAAATATAAAGGTAATTCACAAATTCAAAAGGGATAACTCTCACTTCTAATCTTGTATTCACCTTTGGCATGAAAATTAGATCACTAGTCAGCAACCAAGAGTTTAGAACTTGTTGGATTGATAGATGTATGAAAAAGGCTGCTAATGACTACGTTTTTACCAAGATGAACATCAACCTTGGATAACCTCTTTAAAATTATGTCCCACTAAGCATGTTAAAAATATTATAGATAAAATTTTCACCCTTAAGAGGTTGTCCTCAATCCCTCTCACTTGAGATATGCAATGGGATTTGTCCTAGGTAATGGGTGACCTCTAAATAGACCAAACATCTAGATTTTGGGGTAGATCCCAAGTACAACACCAAAGATAAAAACTATACTAGTTTATTGGCTTAGAAAATGAAAAGATGAAAGCACAAAATAACAAATAAAATTTGGGGTGATGCACCAAACATAAGGCCCTCAGTTTTCTAAAGAATTCCTTATGAAATACCAAGTTAATATCTTATTATGTCATTTAATGACAATCCCTATCACACTAGTGTTTCAATATGAAGGATATGAAGATTGTAAAATAATAAGATGATCAGACAAGAGGTACTAATAGCAGACACTAATGACTCATTAATTTCCAACTAAGAAAACCATTTATAACACTTCCTATGACTTGTGAAAGAATACAAACTTACATAGAGGTATGAAGAAGAAGAAGAAATGCAATGAAACACACTTACTATCACTAAAAATTAATCAAAACAATCCATTCAATATCACTATATACAAGATAAAGATAGTAATGTCCATATTGAATTGATTCCAATAGGCAATTAAAATTCTTAATTCTGGTAGTGTTTCACCATAACTAATGTGAGGATGATTTAAAATATAAACAAGGTTGTATAAATATAGAATAATATGAGAGAGTGGGAAAGAGATCGTTGGATAGACCTATGAAAAATGTCATTCCAAAAGAAAAAACTTAAAAGAAAGAGGAATTTTCAAATAAGTAGTTATGAAGTGTTAAGAATGTATTATAAGGTATTCATGGAGTTGGAAATGATGTCATAAAAGTGTCATTGATGTTAGTCAGAGTTTTCTTAGTCATTACATGAAGTTGAGTTCATGAACCATGTACTTAAGTGACCTAGTGAGAAGGCATGCACCTAGTAGCATGATGAGATGAGTAGTATGAAGCTTGTGAGAAAAATATAATAAATATGTAATCATGTTATAAGGTTTTATGATATTGGGTTTAGGTATTAAGAGTAGTGAAAGAGGTTGTAAGGTGTGTTTAAGGTCTAACTATGATTGGTAGTTCAAGGCCTAATGAGCAAAGAGACCTAGTGTGGCTTAATGAGGGGTCAAGTTCAGTTCATAAGGTGATAGAGCTCATAAGAGAATTTTTAGAGCTATGAGAGGTTGTGTAAATTTTTTTGACCAAGTTTGAGGTCAAAGTCTAAAGGATAAATCATGAAAATTGGTGTTGAGTTTTTTTGTGTGCATAAAATAAGGTGTTATAGACCTGAGAAGGATTTTCTTATGCTCATTGGCACATGAAACATTTGAATGAGGATCCAAGAAGTTCATGGTATTTGGGTAAGGTTCCTAGCTTAAAGTTCCTATCAATTTTTTTGGGTTGAGGGCCTAATATTTATGAACAATTGTTAAGAATGGAAGATAGTATAAACCCTCTCTAAAACCCTAATAGTGACCCAATATGAAATATATTATTAGAAATGGATCATAAACATTTTTTGACATATTATGATGATTTTAGTTTGTATTAAACTCTCCTAGGTACCTATAAGTGGCATTGGTCTATTAGAAGAGTGAGTAGAAGCTATATAAAACCCCTTATTTTTTAGATTTTTTATGTAGCAAGTAAGGTTGACTAGGTCAAAGCATGAAAATTATTGGAGGATGATGTTTGAGAGTTTTGGTTTGTAATTTAATTTTATAATTATTTTGTAGACCTTAAATATGCTAATTTATACATAAAATTTTGACTTATCACTAAATAGGTCTAATGAGGAAGAAAGTGAGAAAACTAAGCGTAAGTGAGAATGAGATTAGGGATGGTTTGTAGTGTATTAGGGATGGATAAAAATGAATTAGGTTATTTTTAAAAACATATATCACATATATCCTTTAAATATATATTTTTAAAATTCTAATATACAATCAAAAATTTATTCCCAACGTGACCTATCTAGCACAGTGAGGTTTGTTAGGGTGAAGACATGATATTGATTTGTAAGACCACTATTGATATTTAACCTTGTAATATATATATATATATATATATATATATATATATATATATATATACACATACATACATATATATATATAGACATACATACATACACATATATATATACATACATACATACATACATACATACATACATAAATTTAAATATTTTTAAAATATGTTTAATGATATTATAAACCCATTTAAATTTCATAAAATTTTTCACATAGGTGTTCTAAGTCTTGGTTTTCATGATTGTGTAAGGTATTTTTCTGTGTATGAGTGATATTGATGTTCTTGAGTCACTTCACATAGATTTGAAGAATAAAATTCATATTAAGTTGTTATATAGGTATCATAGGTTAATTTTAATATAATTTTATTCATAATAAATTCATATGAAGGTGTGAAAAGTCAAAGGTTCTTGACTGGGTTCTTGAAGCCTATTTGCAATTTTGAGTGAGCATATGGAAATGATCAAATTAAGGTCTTTTGACCTATATGGTTAAATATAAATAACATTGCATTGAACATGAGGTTATTTATTTCATATCAATGTTATTTATTTATATATTTATATGGAAAATTTAGGTATATGTTTAAGATATTCAAGACTGACTTTTTGGCTGTAAGAAGGCCTTATTTCATGTAGACCTAATGGTGTGGTTCAAGGAGTAAAATTTGGTACATGGAGGTTGGTAAATAATGTGAGATTATAAGGGGAGTAAATTAAGTGTGTGTGAAGTTTTAAATACATTTTTGGAGGCTCATAATGTTCCAAGGTGGTTAAGGCAAAACATGTGCTTTGAGAAGGACGAATTGCATTAAGTCTCCATTAGGCCTAATGGTGGTTTTGGTCCTTATGGGTGGTGAATAACATATGTAATGGTTGTGACATGTTTTTTGATCTATTAAAATTTTGATAAAATTATTTTAAGGGTTTTTTTTTACCAATATGGGTGAGAGTAAGAGTCAAGTATAAAAATAATGTCTAATAGGCCTTATTTGATAAATTAAAAAATTAAGGGAATGAACAAATGATATACAGTTTTAGAAAAGAGGTAAATGGATTAAATAAAATTATATAGGTGTGGTGAATATTTCATGATGTTATAACATTGATTCTATAGATGATGAGCAAGGTCATTTGACCTAATTTTGCTAAGAAGTGGGCTAGTTGAGTGAAGAGGCCTAATAGGCTATTTGAGAGAGATAAAAGTGTGAGAAGATAAAAATAAGGTGGTAATAATTATTTTAGTGAGAAATAGGTGTTTAAATTTAATCAAAGTTTCTAGGTTACTAATTTAGTACTATGTTACCTAAGGGATTAGTGCCTCTTTTTAAGTTAGTGCTTGACTAGTGAGGTGTTAGTTCTTCTTATGTGGTTGGTGCCTAACTAAATATTGATTCATTACTTATAGGACTATAGTCCAAGATGTGTGTCAATGTTTTTTATACCCCATGAGGTTTTACCACATATATATTATGTTTATGCATTATGTTCCCACTTCATGCTCATATGAATGGTTGATTACGCATTGCTATATCTTTAGATTTGTTCGAATGATATATAGAATTAAAAGAAAATTTTGTACACTGATTCACCCTCATTCTCAGTGATTATGATTCCAAAAACTGATATCAGAGCAAGCTCCCTTGTGTATGCCTAATATTCTAAGGGAGATCTTTGGAGCATAGGTATGGATTTTGATAATGAAAGTGTTTATTATGATTACAATGAGGATGTATCCATAGTCATTAAAACATCTTGTGAATTTTGTTAAAAAAAAGAATCATATGGATGAATGTACCTAGATTATAATTAATGTACATAATTTATAAGCACAAGTTGAACAAGATGAAATCAAGATAAATACATATCAAAAATTTGAGGAATGATGTAGGAGCATCTAGCAAAAGTTGACATTTTTTTGTGCTTTGGTCAATGGAGAGCCATATCTAGACAAATTTTGGTGTATAATTATGTTATAGACCTTATTAGGTCCATTTTATTCATTAGTTTTTCATTTAGATTCATTAGGATAATCTATATGGACTAGGATTTTTCCCTCGAGAACAAGGATTTAAAAATTCGAATGTTGTTAAGAGGACAAAAAGGATAAATACATATATAGGGGGTGTTTACATGAATAATGTGAGTTCAATAGCATCAATAAATTTATATACAGGGTGATGGAAGTCCTAAAGGTACAATTTGTCAAGTTGAGAATCATACATTTGTTTTTTAACCTCACCCATGAGTTGGGTTGACCAACCCAAGAAGTATTTTTGGTAAATAACCAAGAACCTATGTTGAAAGAGGAAGACGAGTCATTATATTTATGTAATGTTGTAGGATAAGGTGGATATATCTAGAGACGAGAAAGATGGTTAATAAGTGAGGAAAATTCAAATACAAATAAAAATAAACTCTCAGAATGATGATCAAGTCCATGGTTGGACTATTGGTATACATGTTGATTTAATATATTAAGACAAATTCTTTCTACATTGTTTTCCATTAAATAATGTATGGATTGTTTTCTATATTTCTCAAATTTTTTCATATGAATATTGTAACCATGCATGTGTATCTCTATGTTATAAAATATGTAGGTTTAAGGAGGACTATTGGACACAATCAAGAAGGAATGGTTGGATCTTTGTTAAAGAATAAGAGGAGAACCTTTAATATGAGTAGCATTCGAAGGTGTTGAGGACTCCATCGTTTCTTAAATGAAATATTGAAAATTATAATCAAGATAATTAAGGGAACATAGTTATGATCCCCTATTCATGGTATTTTTTATCTAAGATATGCAAAGACCATCTATTTTACTAAGTTTAGTATAATTATATATGGGTGAGGGATGTTGATGTGTAATATGTATGTTTGAAATCAATAATTTGATGCTCAGTTATAATGGAGAGAATTATGTTAAACATACGTAACTTGGATAAGTAGGCCATACCCTATTCAAGTGCAATCAAACCCTATGCATACAATAAAGTAACCTAGATGATAGTCTAAATGCAATGTAAGTTGGTGAAGGGGATGAAGTGTGATTAGTTAATTAATGAAGAGGTTAGATGTGCTAAGGGTTTTATAATTTGGTAAAGAAAATATATGAAACAATAACCTTTTAATGATATAGAGCCATACATCTTAGTTCACTATTTACAATAGTGTTATTTTGTTGTCAAAATTAGTCCTTAAAGGTAAGGCAGAAATTGGAGTATAAATAAGATCTTGATTAAGGTATATAAAGAGATTGATGCATCTAAGTTACAAGAAGAGATGAGGATGATAAAAGACATGTTTATTCCATGAAAGGATCTGGAAATAGGTGAATAAAAATATGGTAAATTCAATTAATAAATCCAAGAAACATCAAGAAAGGAGCAACAAAGAGAATTACAAGAAGATGTAAAAATTAGCACAGATGCAAGCAAGAAATGGGGAATGGAGAAGAAAAAAAGTTTACTTAAATAATGGGTAAATATAATTCTGAGTTTTTAATTTATAAACATGGATATTAGAGGCCAAGGATTTGTTAAGTCATGGTGTACTATGAAGAAGATGAGTGGAATAAGAAATTGCTCTTTCATAGTGAGCAAGATGATGGGAAAAGGCACCAAAAAGAGAAGGAAAGTGAAATGGGATAAATGATAAATTTTTACATGAATGAGAGGCCAATAGCACCTCATGAAAAAGATGAAAGCATGAATAAGAAGTAAGATACTCTAGACAAGAAAGCCACAAGTGAGATTGAGGAGAAACGAAGCCATAAAGAAAGCATGTGGAAGATAAATGTATATAATTTAGTTGAATTTGAGTGTTAAGAGGTTAAAAATTATTTTGATAAGGTGTAATATATAATAAATAAGAAATTATAGTAGTGGGAACACCTCATGGATGTAGAAGATGTAATGACAAGGAGGATAGAAAAAGCCACAAGGAAGAAATGCAATCATTTGATAAAGATAAGGCAACAAATAAGGATAAATAAAATTAAATAATGTATGAAGGACCATCAAAGGAAAAATTTTAAGGAAATAAATAAATAAATTTTATCAAGTTTTCTCCCTCCTGGGGAGTATGATGCCATAACATCCAGTAGAAGTTAAGATTTTTTTTTGTGTTTTTGTCAATAGAGGATCATATATGGTCAAATTTTGGTGTCTAATTGTGTTAGATACCTTATTAGGTCCATTTTAGTCATTATATTCTATTTGGAATCATTAGGATAAGTTCTATAGACTATAGGAATTGTCCCTCCAAAATAGGAATTTAAAAATTCAAATGTTGTTAAGAGGCCAAAAAGACTAATTACATGTATAGGGGGTTTTTAGTTGAATAATGTGAGTTAAAGAGGGTGAATAAAGTTATATATAGGGTGTTGGAAGTCCTAAATGTCGAAATTGACAAGTTGAGAATCATACATTTATTTTGTAACCTCACCCATGAGTTGGGTTGACCAATCGAATAAGTAGTTTTGGTAACTAACCAAGAACCTACATTGAAAGAGGAAGAGGAGTAATTGAATTAATGGAATGGTGTAGGAGAAGGTGGAGATATATATGGAGGATGAGGGTCAATAATTGAGTAAAATTCATAAACAAGGAAAAATAAACCCTAAAAAGGATGATCAAGTCCATGGTTGGACTGTTGGTATACATGTTGATTTGATATATTAAGGCAAGCTTTTTCTACATTTATTTCCATTAAATAATGTATGGATTTTATTTTTAATGTCTTAATTTGTTTCATATTAATCTTTTAACCATCCATGCGTAGATATATGTTAGATAATCTATAGGTTTAAGGAGGACTATTAAATATAGTCAAGAAGGAATAGTTGGATATTTGTTATAGAATAAGAGGAGAACCTTTTTTGTGAGTACCATTAAAATGTGTTGAGGACTCCATAGTTATTAAATTAAATATTTAACATTCTAATCAAGATAATTATGGGAACATTATTAGTCTCCCCTGTTCATAATATTATTTATCTAAGATATGCAAAGATCAACTATTTTAGTAAGTTAAGTATAATTATATTTGAGGTGAGGGATGTTGATGTGTAATATGTATGTTTTAAATTAATCATTTGATGCTCAATTTTATGGGAGAGAATTATTCTAAAGATACCTAACTTGGTTAAGCAGACCATACCCTATTCTAGTGTAATCAATCCTTGTGCATATAGTAAAGTAACCCACATTACATTCTAAATGCAATGTAAGTTGGTAAAGGGGATGAAGTGTGATCAGTTAATTAGTGAATTAGTTAGATTTTATAAGGGTGTTACAAATTTTTAAATAAAATATATGAAACAATAACCTTTGAATGGTATAGATCCATAAATCTTAGTTCACTATTTGAAATAAGGATATTTTTGTTATCATAGTTATCCTTGAAGGTAAGGTAGAAATTAGATTATATAAAAGATATTGATTAAGGTATATTATTTTTATAACATGAAATTAAGCACAATACAAGTCATGATGAACTCTAGTAACCATTTAGAATTCAAGTTGAGTTGGAATCCTTAATTTACCATATAGAGGTAATCCCCTATCTACATAGTCAGTGAGCTAAAATAAGGTTAATTGGACAAAAGGAAAGTGGATAAATATGATTGTGAGTGAAAATTATATTGTATAACATGGTTAAACCATAATAACTGACCCATGTGAGTATTTAAAATATTTGAAGAAGAATCAATTAAGGAAACCCTACACAGTCTTGTTAAAACATGTTCAACTAGCTATAAATGAGACATTTGTCAACCTTTGATACATGAATTAAGACTTGTAGATTATTTGAGGATGGAATATAAGTTCATACAGACTAAAAAAGGGTGATTTGGGACCTTGAATCAATATAAAATGAAATTTATGGCCTTAAATAAGCTCTCAGCCTGGGTGTAGGACCTAAAACACTAGAACTAGGGTTTGATGAATATAAATATATTTCACCATCCAAATTGAACAAAATTTTGTAATATTACAAAATTAAGTGTAATATAATATACTAAAGAATTTTTAGTACTTTACCAACTCTAAAAGTATAGATTTGAGCTCAGAGCTATAGTCCTAGACCTAATTAGGCCTAAAAATGTGTGTTTTCTTGATACAAGTGGTAGTTAAGGGAAGAATAAAGACTTGAAAATTTAAAAATACCTTATAGGGGATAATGGAAGTCTATAAATGTGTTTATACCTTTGTAAAATAGACTTGGTTGATCAAACTAAGAGGAAAGTACAGAAAAGGGCTACCATCCTTGTTAAGGCATTGATAACTTAAGGTACAAGATATAATAGTAAAGAGTATGCGATACTTTTAGAGAGGTATGCAAATGTATAATGAGATCCAATAATCCCATACAAAAAAAATAATGGTCATTACAATCTTAGTTATCACTTTTATCTTTGAGACCTATGGTATAGTAGCCTAGTGCAAACACAAAGGCAAGAATCAAGAATGAAAGGATAAAATAAGATAGAAAGTGAATGTGAATGTAAGTCAAGAGGATTATTTATCATAATAAATGTGATTTAATATCAATAGAAAGAGTTAATTACCTAAAAAATGATTCATAAACTCAAGGACTTAGAGAAAGAGTGAATTAGACATGGAACCTTGAAGATCAAATATTTTAGTGCATATGAACAAGTGGATTGAGAACCAGTCTATAATGCTCTAGAAAAATTATCCCTGAGGCCTCTATATCAAGGAGAGTAATATAAATATTAAAAATATTTTGGATATTCAAAGGTCCTTTCATGATATGACATGTCTTGGTTTCAAATAAGAACAAAATGAGTTCAAGGAGAATCAATTTCCAAAAGTCAATGATCTATTAAGGAGTGATCAAAGTTGGTATAATAAATACCTATACAGAAGTGATCAAGTTTGAAGTCAATCATCAATAAGACAAGAATGTTTTTGTTCCATAAAAAGATATCAAAGATAGTGGTGTATCATCCAATGATCATCAAAAGACAAATAAGGTTAAATAATCAAAGTATGTGGATTCTTTCATTAGTTATTATTTTTCATGTGGTCAATTTAGATGTAGATATGTTGAATATAGATGGAGAAGTATAATCCTATGTTATAAATACAAACAAAAAGGACATATTACATTATAGCATAAGATATTATCTACAAGGAAAAACTATCATGTTAAGAATACATGTAGTCATGATACTATATAATGGATCAAGAAAGTTGACCCTATGGGTAAGATGAAAGAGAAGCATGAATATAGAGGAGAAGAATCTATGATAGCCCATTTCATACTGAAAATAAATATTTGAAGTGGTACATAGATAGTGACTATTCAAGTCACATGATAGGAGATAAGAGTAAATTCATTACTTTGAAGAAGAATGTCATAGGTTCAATGAGGTTTGGTGATAACACATCTTCTAATATAGTTGATAAAGCTGATTTGAGCTTGGAAAATGGGAAGGCCAAGATAAAAAAATGTATTTTGTGTATATTGATTTAAACACAACTTGTTGAGTGTGATTCAAATGTGCACCCAAGGACATACACTAACTTTTTATGGAAAAGGATGTGAGATAAGGAGAGAGAAATTAGGGAGGTTGATTTCTAGATCCAAGATAACTAAGAAAAATCTATATGGATTAAATGATATCACAAAAGATAAGTGGTTTATGAACAAGGTAGATGAAAGTTGGCTATGGAATAGGAGGTTAGGTCATATGAACTTTGACAATCTAGTCAAGATCAGCTCTAAGGGATTTATGAAGAACATGCCCATAATTTCCAAACCTCTAGATGCTCTTTAAAAGGCATGTTAACATGGTAAGCAGACTAAGAGGATATTCAAGTCTAAATAATACTATAATACTAGACCTTTAGAACTAATTTATACTAATTTATGTGGTCCTACAAAGATCAAAATCATTCAAGGTGACAACTACTTCATGTTGCTTATAGATGACTTCACAAGAATGGCTTGGGTAAAATTCTTGAAAGAGAAGTAAAAATATCTAGGTAAGTTTAAAAATTTCAAGGATTTGTTTGAAAATGAGATGAATGTAAATATAAATTGTATTAGGTTTGACAAAGGAGGATAGTTTTGTTCAAATCAATTTGATGAGTTTTGTGAGGTTAATGGAATAAGAAGATAGTTCTTAGCTACTAAAACACCTCAACAGAATGGGGTGATTGAAAGAAAGAAAAAAAATAGTTTAAGAAATGGAAAGGACCATTTTTAATGAGTCAAAATTATTTGATGACTATTTGAGAGAAGTTGTGGGTAATGTAGTTTACACTTTGAATAGAGGACATATTAGGATCAGTGGTGATAAGACTCCATATGAATTACGGAATGACAGACCTATAAGGGTTAAACATTTTAATGTATTTGGGAGTAAATGTTATATCAATATAGATGAGGATGAATAAGGTAAGTTTGAATCAAGGTCTGATGAAGGTATTTTCTTGGGTTATTCATCAGTTAGTACTACCTATAGATTTTATAATAAGAGGTTGGAAAAGATAGTGGAGAGCACAAATGTGAAGGTTAATGAGACAAAGAAATCATATTCTCAGTCAAATAATGATGGAGAAATAGAGATATATGAGGATGAATAATAAATTAAGGAGAGAAAGGAATCAAAAGGTCCTTCTAGGTAGATTCAAAAGGATTATCCTAAATCTCAGATAATTGGCAACAAAAGTGCAGGTATATAAAAAAAAGAAGAATACTGAGTGATGTTAATCAAGAGAATAATATCTTCATGTTCAAATTTGAACTTATTAGTTATGTAGAATAAAGTGAAGATAATTTTTGGATATATTCCATGAATGAGGATTTAATTCAAATTGAGAAGAATGAGACTTGGGAGTTAGTACCTAGGCCTAAAGATAAAAGTATCATTGGTACAAAATGGGTGTTTAGAAACAAGTTGAATGAGAATGGAGAAGTCACTATAAATAAGGGTAGACTAATATGAAAGGGATATTATTAATTATAAGGAGTGGAATTTGAGGAAAATTTTGTACCTATAGCAATGTTAGAGGATACTAGGATTTTTATTGTCTATGTAGGTTTCAAAGGCTTCAAGATATACCAAATGGATGTCAAGTCAGCTTTCCTAAATGGGAACTTGGTGGAAGAAGTGTACATCAAGAAACCTGATGTTTTAATATTAATTTATAAAAATTACTATGTCTATAGGTTTAATAATTCCCTCTATGGTTTAAAATAAGCCCCGAGATCTTGGTATGATAGACTAGACATGTATCTTTTGGACCAAGGTTTCAAAAGAGGATTTGTAGATAGTAACTTAAAATATCAAGACTAGAAATGACCATAAGTTGATAGTTATGGTCTATGGGGATGATATGATATTTTTTGGAACTAATGAGAACATGAACAAGGCCTTTAAAAAGGTGATGAAGTTAGAATTTCAAATTTTTATGCTTGGAGAACTATCCTTCTTTTTTGGACTTCAAATCAGTCAATCTAAAAAAAGGTATGTTCATTTCATAGGTCTAGTATATAAAAGAGATGATAAATAATTTTGAAATGTAACATTGTAAATTTTTATGTACACCTATGGTTATAGGATGTAAGCTAATCAAGGAGGATGAATATTCAAGATTCAATCAGACAAAATATAGATCAATGATTTGTAGTTTATTGTATACTACTACATCTAGAACTAACATCATGAAAGTAGTAGGTGTTTTGGGAATATTTCAAGAAGATCCTTAGTAAATTAATATATAATAACTCAAGAGTATACTTATGTATCTAATGAGAACTATGGAGTATGGATTATGGTACCCAAGAAGTAAGAAGTTTGATCTAGTAGACTATACACATGTAGATTAGGCTAGAAGTCTAGATGATAGAAAAAACACTAGTGGAGGAACATTTTTTCTTAGGTAAGTGCCTATTATTATGGATAAGAAATAAGCAACCATCTATGGCTTTATCTACTTGTGATATTGAGTACATCGTAGTAGCTTCATGTTGTACTCAAGTCTTGAGGATGAGACAGACCTCAAGAGACTATAAGGTGGAGTTTGATCATCCTAGTACTATTTTTTATGATAATACTAAGGCCATAAGTGTTTTAAATAATCCTATTATTCATTAAAGTAATAATCACATTCATATCATGTATCATTCCTTAAGATAATATGTAAGTAAATAAATTATTAAGCTTGAATTTATGTCCACTAATGATTAGATCATAGATATCTTGACTAGGGCTCTTCTAAAGACTAATTTTGAAAATCTGAGACACTAATCAGAGTGTGATTAATATTCATAATAGTCACTAAGAAATTCAAATTTCTTAGGGGGAGATAATAAAGAGGTACTTTAGCTCCAAGAGTAATAAATAAATGCACAAACTATGAAGCCAAAGGGATAGTCATATTAGTTTGTCAAGAAGAAGATGTTTAAGGTATGAAATGAGATAGAGAGAACTTGTTAATATAATATTTAATTCTTATTTATTGAGTTTTGTTGTAGTATTTATTCATCATTAATTTCAAATGGGGAAATTGATCTATATGGGGGAGATGTATCCCAGTAAGAGAAGCTTCTTTGAATATTTTCCATCAATGAGTGGTTGCCATCAATGACAAAGGGGGATATTATTGAAAATGTGTTCTAAGGTATGCATGGATTTGTCATTTATGATAGTAAAGTGAAATTTATGTCATTATAAGTTGTTTTAGTCATTTCAAAAAGTTGAGTTCATGAGCCATATACTTAAAGACCTAGTGAGAAGGCATAGGCTTGGTATCATGATGAGATGAGTAGTATGAGGCTTGCAAGAAGAAGATAGGTAGTATTTGATCTTGGTATAAGGTTTTATGACATGAGGTTGAGGTATTGATAGTAGTGAAATATGTTTTAAGGTGTGTTCAAGGTCAAAGTATGACTAGCAGTTCAAGTTCTAATGGGAAAAGAGACCTAATGTGGCCTAATGAGGGGTCAAGTTTAGTTCTCAATGTGCCAAATATCATAAGAGAAATTTCAGAGGTGTGATAGGTTGTGTCAATTTTTTATTACCAATTTTGAGGTCAAATCCTGAAAGATAAAGCATGAGAATTGGTGTTGAGGTTTTATGTGTGCATAAAATGAGGTGTTGTAGACCCCAGAAGGATTTTTTCATGCTTGTTGGCATGTGAAAGTTTTTCATAAGGATTCAAATAAGTTCATCGTAGTTTGGTAATGGTACTAGATTTAATTTCATGGAATTTTTTTGGGGGTTAACATCCTAAGCTTTATAAATGATTGTTAAGAATGAAACACAGTCTAAACCCTCTCAAAAACCCTAATAGTGACCTGATATGAAAGATCCTATTGGAAATGGCTCAAAAATATTTGGTTTACCTAGTATGATTATTTTAGTTTATATTAAACTCTCCTAAGTAATTCTCAATATGGCATTGGTCTATCACGAAAAGTGAGTAGAGGCTACAAGAAACCCCTTATTTCTCTTATTTTTGATGTAGCAAGCAAGGTTAACCAGGTAAATACATGAAAATGATAATAAGATGATGTTTGATAAGTTTAGTTTTTTCTCATGTAATTTTTAATCATTTTTTAGACCTTAAATATTCTGAACCAATCATGGAATTTGATCTATCTCTAAATAGGCCTAATGAGGAAGATAGTGAGAAAACTAGGTAGAAGTGAGAATGAGATTAGGGATGGGCTGAAGTGGATTAGGGATGGTTAAAAATGAATGAGGTTATTTTTAAATACCTATATAACATATCCCATTTGAATATAAGTTTTGAAAATTCTCATATACAATCAAAAATTTGTTCCCAAAGTGACCTGTTTAACAAAGTGAGGTATGTGTATGGTGAAGACATGAGATTGGTTTATAAGACCAATATTGATATTTAAAAGTTATATATATATATATATATATATATATATATGTTATAAGGATTATTAAATATCATATAAACCCATTTAAAGTTCATAAAAGTATTCACATACGTTTTTTATGTCTTGGTTTTCATGATTGTGTTTTCGAAGCTACAAGACATTTTCTATGTATGGGTGATATTGATGTTTCTGAGTCATTTTGATTAGATTTGAAGAATAAAATTAATATTAAGTTGTTAGATATTTATAATATTATAATTTAAATATATTTTTATTAATAATAAATGCCTATTAAGCTATTAAAATTCAAAGGTTCTTGATTGGGTTCTTAAATCCTATTTGTAGTTTTGAGTGAGCATATGGAAATGATTATATTTAGGTCTTTTGCCATATATGGTGAAATATAAAAAAATTGTGTTTAACCTAAGGTAATGTAGGTAATATACATGTGATTTATTGATATGGTTTTATATAAAATTTAATTTTATTCTTGAGATATTCAAGATAGATTTTTTGATAGTAAGAAGACCTTATTGCAAGTAGACCTAATAGTGTGGTACAAGGAGTGAAATGAGATAAATGGAGTTTGAAACATAAGATGAGATTATAATATTTATAATTAAAGATTTTTTTAATTTTTTCATCCATTTTTATAGTCTCATGATGTTTCAATGTGGTCAAGGTGAAACATGTGCTTTGAGAAGGCCTAAGTACATTAGGTCTCCATTAGGCCTAATGGTGGTTTTAGTAATAATAGGTGATAGACCTATGTAATGGTTGTTTAACTATTAATTTTTTTTTTATATATTAAAATGGTGATTCAAGTATGGTGAGTTTATTTTTTCTGATTAATATGGATGATATCAAGAGTCAAGTATAAAAAAAAGTCTAATAGGCCTAATTTGATCAGTTAGAAAATTGAGGGAATGGAGAAATGATATAGAGTTATGAAATCTAGGTAGAGGTATTTAAGAAAATTATATATGTGTGGTGAATATGTCATGTAGTTTTAATAGTGATTATATAGATTATGATCAAGGTCATTTGACCTAATTCTACCAAAAACTGGTAAGAATAGTCATGGAGGAGATAAATATTATTAGTCTTATTTATCAGAAGGTATACATTTGAGTAGGGCATCACCATACATAGGGGGAGCATAAAATATAATGGCCAAAATGGCTAGTTATTATATAACTTGAGAGAGAGAAGAGAAAAGAGAAGTCCAAGGGTAATAAGGAAACCTATAAATATAGTAAAATTATTTATTTTTTCATAAAAAGATTATGTGGGATGAAACATTCAAGGTCAAGAGCTAAAAGTGTCAATCCAAGTCATAAACGTCATGAAAGGTGGCAAGAAACACCTCACTCTAGCTCAAAAAAACTACCTACATGATTATCTCTATTTTATTTCCCTATAACTTATTTGGACCAGGTATAATTATTTTAATGAATCATAAGGACATCATACATTCATCTCCATGCATTGGTTGTAGGCTTTGTCATCTAGAATCACCTGGAAAGGAGAAATCATCATCTATTGTCTATAAAACTGCTCTTTCATGCACCTTGCACAATTGGATTCCAAAAATGCATAAGTTTTACATTAAAATACAAAAAATTTGGTTAATTACATGTTTTAATACCATCCATGTCCTTATTATCATTAGAGGCACCTTAAAAAGCCATTCACTTAAAGTTTTCACAGTTCTCCCTAGCTTGTCTATTAGGATAGTTTTGATTAGATGATTTGAATCACCTCATTTGGACACCTAAAAGTCTCTTCAAGGCATGAAATTCCCATATGAAGTTATAAAAATTCTATATATTCCTCCCAAACTTTATTTCATCTTCAAACTTTTATTGTAGCCTACACAATATAAAAAATGGTCAAAAGTAGCTTGTTTCTCACCCTATCCATATAGACCATATATATAGTTGTCATGTGAGGGATATTTAGTGATTAATATAAAATTTATAATATATTTTATGAGAAAAATATTCCATTATAATTCATGTCTAGATTCATTTCTTTAATTGGGTTACTAGGAAGGGTTTTAGAGGGGTTTAGGTCTATCTAACCTCTTAAGGTTTGTTCATAAAAATTAGATATCTAACTTGAAAAAAATTACACAACTATTTATTTTAATACAATTAATATCATACTTTAACTTCCTTATTTCCCATGTAAATCATCAAGAAAGTTGTGAGTGTTTAAACTTCTCATATCAAACTTCTCATTCACTTTCTTGCAGGTTTAAGGGGGTTTTGAGCCAAAAATGGATTGTTTGGGGATTCTATTGTAGGTTAAAATATTTAACACACATTTAGTGACCTCATCAATGTTTTATAATATGTTTTAAATCATTTATAATTCCAAAAGTATGAATGAGGTCCTCTTTGGGCATTAGGCCTAATCCTTGCCTAGTAGGCTTACTTGCACTCTTGAGCTGAAAATGACTTACGATGGCTTTGTTTACCTCCTATTATATAAAAAAATCCATATTTACCTCTTATACATGTTCCAATTCAATATAAATCACTTTTCAATCCAAAAGTGAAGGTGACCTCCTAGTTAAATTCTAGGCATAACCATGCCTCATGGGCCTTTCTACAACTCTTGATGTTTAGTCCCTTATGTTGGTATACATTACATTTTTATTTGTTTAAAATATTTTCCTAGGATTTACATCTATTTCCAAACAATTTTGGAGGATATTTTTATGTTTATGTTTGCTTCTTTTAACCAATCTACCAAAATGTAGGGTTTGTGTATGGGGAAAGTGCCCTCTATCTAAGACAAAATAGAGGTAACTTCCCCTATTTATCCAAAAAATAGGTAATGCAAAGGATTACTAAAGCTTTAATGATTATCTATGAAAAAATTTAATTATTAAATAGGTCATTTTACCATCTAAAGGCCTCAAAATCTAAGTTAGACCAGTTAGGCAAGGATTATGTCTGAACCCTTTCTAACTGGACTGTGCCTTGCTTGTCTATGACATGTTGGAGATATTTCCTCTATTTGTGTCCATTTTAATAGGTATATGTATGTTTTCATAACCAAAATATATTTTATCCAAATAATATCATAACAATCTGACCCCTTTATACTTTTAAATTCCCAAGATTGTGCTATCATGTCTAACTATGTTGCTCTTTTGGAAAAACCCATGCCTATAGGTATTTATGCATATTTAGACTTTTAATATGATATGTATACACCATATTTGAATCACTAAGTTAATTTATCAAATATATTATACTTTTTCATCCATATTAGGACCAATTTATTGCAATAGCCTTAACTTTCTTTCTCTCTACCCCATATAGTCATACACTGTCAACTGTGTTTGATTGAGGCAAACCTTGTGTATGTTATTTCCTCATGGGAGATATTTAATGTCACTTTAGTTATAGGAATTATTTAAAACCTC
The DNA here is from genome assembly GCA_037957365.1 of Torreya grandis. Classification (NCBI taxonomy): domain Eukaryota; kingdom Viridiplantae; phylum Streptophyta; class Pinopsida; order Cupressales; family Taxaceae; genus Torreya; species Torreya grandis. Next base: position 4,084,814 of record JARHVA010000801.1, read on the forward strand.
CTCCATAAACCCATCTTAATATCCTATGATTTACCTCTTATTTATTTCATTGTGACCTACTTAAAATGTGTTTTTGCCTTAAACCTAGTTGTAGGTTACTTTAGATGCTTATGAGGCCATAAAGGTTTTTTTAATTTAAATAATAAATAATTTACCATATATATTATTGTTACACAATTAATTTATCATATAATAGGATAAATCACCCTTTAGCAACCAATCCAAGTAACTTTTCACTTTTAGGCCTAATTGGCTATAGGTAAGAACTTTCATGGAGTTATGTATGGCTATAGGTGGTTATAAGACTTTGACACCTATCTCACTAGATCCTCATGATGTTTTTTATGCCATTAATTATATCTTAGGTCATTTGGGTTTATATTAATATACTCACATGATCTATACTTGCATCCTTAGGTGTTATAATTCTTTATGACTCAAGCTTATAAACCAAACTACAGATATTCAGTGTTTTATAGGCAATTTTGAACCCTCAAAACATCACCCTCCACCAATAATTATCCTTCTAAAATCTACCAAGGTATTGTATTATTATAGGGATACAAAAAAATTATAATATTATGCCATGAAATCCTTTCTCACCATGTCTTGAGATGTTCATGAGAATCCCCTGGACGTTTTTTTTATGAATTAGGGACTATGTCTCAAAACTTAGTCAACTCATGTTAGAAAGTGCTTTATAATTTAACCTTGTCAATTGACACTCTAATTAGTTATTTCATGATTTACATAACATGATATTATTTCCAAGGTTGGTTTAATTATTTTCTAAAAATCCCTTATGATGCTTCAAACCTTTGTTAGGGCCACTTATAGGTGGAAACTCCACTGTGAAGGCAGTGAGGAAAAATAATAAGCAATATGAAAGATTCACCAATTTATGCTCAAATTTAGACATCCTCAAGGATTAAAATTGTACTATTGGCACTCTAAAATACTAATACACTATTCAAATATGCCATTTTAACTTTTATGTCATTGTAAGAGGCTCATATAGATGCACTTTAGGTTACATATAGGCAACAAGCATGAAAATTCCCATCTATATAAATAATATGCCTTTACAATCAATTTTTCATCAATAAATATATTTAAATGAATCATATAGATTTTTAAAATCCAAACCTAATATATCACACCTCCTTTAAAAATTAAACTTTTCATGAGAGCACCTATAGGTGCACACTCTAATGGTAGACTATGTGTATGTATCTACAATGAGTGCAATTCATGGAAAGTTGCTTTCCAGGACAAGAGTGAAAGATGCGGGTATTTTAGAGGAATTTTAAAACATGATATTGAATTTATCTCAATCTTATTCAACCATTACTAAAGCATGATGTTACTTTAAATAGTGGAAAAGTGCCAACCACAAAACAATGCTTCTCTTATTATTTTGATGCACTTGACCTATCTAAACACGTTGAAACATGAACATAATAATAATAAGCATATTAAGAGAGATAACACATCCTATGGAGTCAAAATCATAAAAATGGAGAAAAACCTATAAGATGTATGAAATAACTAGCAAAAAAGTAGAGTAATCCTACAAAGGATGCTTCATGAAGCTCAGTCCACCATTATTTGAAATTATTATATCTAAATTAATTTATATAATTTTAATTTAACCTCTACAAATATTTTGAACTGAAACCTCTTGAGCTATCTGTACCAAGCATAAAACTCTAGGTTACTTCTATATGTCTAAAAAGCCATGAAATGAGCTGAATGGTTTTGATCAAGAAATGGCACTTTCAGATAAAACCAAACATGTAACTAATAATGGGGAAGATTAATAGGCAATTAAAAACCATTTATAATTTGTTACACTTCCCAAGGAGGCTATAGAAGTGCCAAACTCTTCTTTTCCTTCAAGAAAACTACCTTTTCTTCTACACAACATGCCATCTTTTAGTTTTGTTAGTTAATTAATATTTTTAGGGACACATGGGGCTTGTAATAATATTTTTACACCTTAAAATCTCGCAATAAACCTATAAAAGGCATTAAATGCACCCTTTTGACCCCTAAAATGACTCAAAATGACTAAAGGGACTATGAAAACTAATGATCAAGGATGGTATAACATCAATTGACCTTAAATGACCTATAAAATACCTTGTTACATCCATATTACACCCCCTACATACCTATAAAATAAATTGTTTACCTATAAGTTCCCCAATTTGACCTAAAAGTCAAATTTGGTCAACAAATTGGTGACTCATAGGGGTAGTGTGCCTACTATACTAACTAGACCAGTAGCCTTATTAGTCCATTAGGCTTAAGAGCCAACTAAAATATAAGACAAACAAGAAAACCTTTTAACATTTACCATTAAATAAGATAAGATCACTAATGACTACCTTAAACACACAAAGGAAGGGATACACATAAAATAAAGCAAGCAAAATAACCAGACACACACATATGTGCCCAAAGCAGTTAGGGGAATCTGAAAACATCTATTACATATAAATAATAATAAATCATACCTCCCTTTCTAGGATAAAATAGGAAGTTCTTTGCATCTTCTACTTCATGAGATGGATGAGGTGCCAAGTATGTTACTCTATATATTAAACACTTGGTGGACCAGATGTATTCCTTATCACCTTAATTACTGTGTTCTCAAGTATAATATCTTAAAATAGGTCTATAATGTAGATATGTTCCTATTTAACATGTTTACATACTTCATGTTGCTTCCCACTTTCTTTCACATGATCAACCTTCATCTTCTTTGTAGGCATGGTCTCAAAAGGAATGATCTCTTATTCTTTGAAATATTGAGGTCAATAGAGATTTATCTTGACCTCCAAAGGATGATGAATTTTTTTATATTTATCACCTATGACATGTTATAAAATTTCATCTTACTCATTTATTCTATCTTTTAGAATGTCATCTTGTTTACTATCACTTATAACCAGCTCTAAAGGAGTTCTATACCCCTTGAGAGATTCAAAATATTTGAAAATGTCCTCAGATATCTACCATAAGTCATCATTCTCAATTTTATTAGTATCATTAATTAGAACAATAGGAAATACTCCTTCATATTCTTCTTTAGATTTCAATATGACCTCTTCCAAGATTTCTTCCTCAACACAAGGATTGTATGCCTCATCATCAACCAAATAAGGAGATTCAGCACAAGAAATGCCATTTTATTCATCAAGTATGACATATTGAGGGTTTTAAAAGTGTACCTAAGATATCATAATCTGATTTTTTTTTTCAAGGGTTGCATGATATTCAATATAATTCTTAGTGATGCCAAGACTAGGCATCTTTAAATCTAGTGGCCTAAGCCAATAAGGTTGCCAAGGAGTTGCAGTTTCTTCAAGTAAGTGTTCTAAATTTTCCTAAAACAATTAATATTTTTGAGTTTCCCACACCACATGTAAATTAATTCAAATGGTGATTGGGTGAGAACAAAAGGAACTAGTTGGTTGAGGTGGAACATAGGGATCAAAAACAAATAGAGAATGCAAATTTGACAATTCTTTTGGGAGATATTGAGGAAGGGGAGACATACCCTGGGATAAAACCACTTGATTTTCATCCTTATAATTCAAATTCACTTCATTAAAATCTTATTAAACTTGGTAAATCTCTGGAAGGAGGTTATATGGGATTTTTTTAGGCATATAATCTTCTTTGGGGTCTAAACCTTCCATCACACCTTGGCTTAGTTACTTCATTCTTGACTCCAACTCTTCAATTTATTTGGCTAGGTTATCTTGAAAAAGTATTTCTTGAAGATTATATAAGTCATAATGAGTATTAATAATACATTAGGATTGAGATGGAACACAATAATCTTCATGAGGAAGGGTAGGAGAGACTTGCAAAGGACCAACTCCATTCACAACTTCATACTTCTTAACAATGCCTCTATCTTCTTTCTTTCCTAATGACTCTAATATATTACTCCAGATTATGATGTTAGGATTATAATTATTTTCTTGAATAATTTTAGGAGGAGTTTTTATTGTATTAAGAGTCATCTCAAATTCACACTCCTTGTCATGACTTTTCTCTTCTTTCCTTCCACATGACTCCACTATCTTATTCTAACTTAATACATTCAGATTATGAATCTCTTTTTTAGGTGGTGGGGATGAATTATTAGAGGGTAATGAGGAATTTAAATCAACTTAATTTTCTTCCAAAATGGTCCTCTTCATATGCATATTTTCTAATTCAATCTGCCTATCAAGATTAACTTTAAATATAAGGTTTCTCTTTTCAATTCTCTCCTTTGACTGATTGAGAAAAGGATGACTTTGATAAGCTTGATTTGGATTATGATTAGGGGTCATTTATTTTAGGTAGGAAACTTTGGGAAGTGTATATGAAGGCTGATAGGTATTTTTAGGTTGCCTTTCATGAACTCCTATCATGTCCTTTAAGGAAGAAACTAGACCACTCACATCAAGCATCTCATTTTGGAGCCTTTGACAATTAACACTATCAATAAGTACCCACTGTCTTTTGGCTAAATATAATACTTCTATAAAATTATTAATGACATGATTAGGAACCTATATACCACATCTTATTTGTGTGTCAAGATATAATATGTACCTCTCATATCCCAAAAGTGTCTTCTTGAAGGTGGAAATAGTTTGGCTTGAGAAGTGACTAGGTTGAGTAGGAGCAAGACATGGAGAAAGTTTATTGTAGGAATAATATATTTTATGCATGGGATTAGAAATATCATATTTTATATGATTAAATTCATGTTGAGGCTATTAAGGATCATGACAAGATTGCTTAAGGACTTGTTCATATTGATAAGGAATGGCATAAGATTATAATGTTTCAACAATATGTATATAACAAAACTCAACACCAAAGTCAGCTAGGAAACTTTATTTAAAGTAAGAACATAAATAAATACATTTCTATAAATATTCATAAGATAACCTAGGGCACTTGACCAACTTATGTATCTTTGGAGTAGCCATTGATGCTTTGATAGATACCTCTAAACGTTGATTGTTGAGAGACAACACAAAAAATATCTTAAATTATTGAGCCAAGATTCATACCAATCATGTAAAAAAAAATTATCATTTGGATTTAAATCCTTTGAGGAGATTACATAGATATTCTCATCCAAGTAGTATAATGGAAACACATCTGGGCTTGTGGGTAGCCTAAGGATGGGGTGAATATCTAGATAGGGATAACTCCCTTGATGTACCACTTTAGATTGTAACTAAACTTAACTTGGTAAAAAAATAGCATGATTGCATCCAAAAATATGAATATTACACTTAAAATCAAAGGACCAACTAAACACACACTTCTCCAATCTTTAGTTTCTCACATCAATGTTACATTCTGAGGTTATGGATGAATGTGCAAAGCTATGAGGAATAGACAAGAGGCATATGAGGGAAATAATAAATATAATAACACAATAAATCATATGAGTTCCATGGAACACTTCATAGGTCCTGTAAGAAAAATCTTTCCTACTACAAATAGATGATAGAATGAAATAACATGCTAAGGAATTCATAGTCTTCACTTATGCAAAATTAAACATTCACAATGTACACACTAAGTAAAATAATATAAGAGGTAAAAATAATAATAATTATTATTTATTAAAATTTATATTTTTTTATTAGGGATTCACCACATTTATGTGGAGCATAGAATACAATGGCCAAAATGGCTAGTTCTTATAGAAATTGAGAGAGAATAGAAAAGAGAGAAGTCCAAGGGTCACCAAGACACTGGTCAAGTTGGGAATATAATTTATTTATGCAAGAGAAGAGTATTTTGGACAAAAAATTAAATATTAGGAGCTAAAAGTGTCAATCCAAGTCATAAACTTAATGAAAGGTGGTAAGAAATCCCTCATTCTAGCTCAGAAAAACAACCTACATGATTAGCTCTATTTGAACACCCTATAACTAATTAGGACAAGGTATGATAATTATAATTAATTTTAAGGATATAACTCATTCATCTCCATGAATTTGTTTTAGTATTGGTCATCTATAATCAACTATAAAGGAAAATCATCATCTATTGTCTAAAAAATTGCTCTTCCATGCACCTTGGACACTTGGCTTCTAAAAGGCATAATTTTTCCATGAAAATACATAAAATTAATTTAATTACATGTTTAAATACCATACATTGAATTATAAGCATCAGGGGAACTATAAAAATACATTTACTTCAAGTTTTCACACTTCTCCATAGCTTGTCTACTAGGCTAATTTTGACTGGCTGAGTTGAAGCACCTAGTTTGGACACCTAGAAGTTTCTTAAAGACATAAAATGATAATATGGATTTATATAAAGTATATTTATTCCTCCAAAACTTTATTTCATCTTCAAACTCTTCTTATAGCCTACACAATATTAAAAATGATAAAATGTAGTATGTTTCTCACTGCATCCATATAGGTGTATATAGCTAGGTATCATGTAAGGGATATTTAGTGATTATTATAAAAGTTAAAATAGGTTTCATGATTAAATTATGCCATCATAATTCATCTCAAAATTCATTTCTCCTATCGAGTTAGTAAGAAGGGTTTTAGGCTTGTCTGACCTATTAAGGTTTGTTAAAAAAAACTAGACATCCAACTTGCAAACAAATTCCAAAAATATCCTTAATTACATCCCTTAAATTCTTTTGCTTGCATGCAAATCATAAAGAAAGGTGTGAGTGTTCAAACTTCTCCTATCAATCTTTTCCTTCACTTTTCTATAGGTTTGAGTGGGTTTTGAGCCAAAAATGGCTTTCTTAGGGCTTATATTGCAGTTTAAAGGATTGAAAACACTTTTAGTGACCTCATTAACTTTTTACAATCATTTATACCTCTAAATGTATGAATGACCTCTTTTTTTGGCATTAGGCCTAATCCTTACCTAGTAGGATTACTTAGACTCTTAAGCTTAGAATAACTTCTGATGGGTTTAGTTTCCTCATAGTAGTTAGAACACATCCATTGTGACCTATTATACATTTTCAAATTAAATATAAAATACATTTGGATCCAAAATTGAAGGTGACCTCTTGGTTGAACTCTAGGCATAACCTTGCCTCATGGGCCTGTATCGGAATATTGATGTTTGGTCTCCTCTATTTGTATCCTTACCTTTTTGATTTTTGTAAAATAACTTTTTAGGAGTTATGGATATTTCCAAACCATTTTGAGGATATTTTTAGATTCTAGTTTTCTTATTTCACCCAATCTACCAAAATGTAGAGTTTTTGTATTGGGAAAGTGCCCTCTATCTGAGATAAAAAAGAGGTAACTTCACCTATTTTTACAAAAACAATAGTTACTATATAGGATTATTAAATTTTAAAGTATTATAAATAAAACAATTTAACTCTTAACCAGGTCATTTGACCCTTTAAAGGCCTCAAAATCCAAGTTAGACAAGTCAGGCAAGGACTGTGTGTGAAACCTTTCCAAGTGGATTATATCTTACTTGTCTATGACATGTTAGAGATCTTTAATCTATTTTTTTACATTTAAATATTTATATCTATGTTTTAATAACCAAAATATAATTTATCCAAACAATATCATAACACTCTCACTCCTTTATACTCTTGAACTCTCAAGATAGTGTTATCCTATCTAATTGTGTTGCTCTTTTGGAAAGACCCTTGACTGTAGGTGTTTATGCATATTTAGATTTTTAATATGATATTTAGACACCCTATTTGAATTAATAAGTTAATTTATCAATGATATTATACTTTTGTACCCATATTTTGACCAATTCACATCAATATCCTTCACTTTCTTTCTTTCTACCCCCATAAAGTCATACAATCAACTGTGTTTGACTGAGGTAGACCTTATGTATGATGATTACTCATGGGAAATATTTCATGCAAATTTATTTATATTAAACATTTATAACCTCCTCCATCAACCCAAATTAACACCCTATGGTTAACCCCTTCTTTCTTTCATTGTGACCTATAAAACATATGTTTTTGCCTTAAACCTGGTTGTAGGTTACTTTAGATGCTTATGAGGCCATAAAGGTTTTTTGGATTAAAATAATAAATAATTTACCATATATATTATTTTTACACAATAAAATTATCATATAATTGTATATCTCACCCTTTAGTAACCAATACTTGTAACTTTGCACTTTTAGGCCTAGTTCATTGTAGGCAAGAACTTTCATGGAATTATGTACGACTATAGGTGGTTCTAAGACTTTGACACCTATCTTACCAAATAATCATGATGGTTTTTATGACATGAATGATATGTTATGTGATATATTATTATATCCATTTAACCATATTATATATCCTTGCATCCTTAGCGGCGAGGACTCTTTAGGACTCACGCCTGTAGAACAAACTACCTATATTCAATATTTTATAGGCAATTTTGAACATTCAAAACATCACCCTCCACAAATATTTTTACCTATAAGATATACCAAGGTATTATATTATTATATATATACAAAAAATTTATAATATTATTCCTTTAAATCCTTTTCCACCATGTTTTTATATGTCCATAGGAAGCCCTTGGACCTCTATTTTGACAAATTAGGGACTGTCTCTCAAAACTCAGTCAACTCATGTTAAAAATTTCTCTATGATTTAACCTTATAAATTTACACTATAACTAGGTATTCCATGATTTAAATAACATGATATGATTTCCAAATTTGGTTTCATTATGTTGTAACAATCCCTTATGATGCTTCAAACCTCTACTAGGGCCACATGTAGGTGGACACTCCATAATGAAGGTAGTGAGGAAAAAGAGTATGTAGTATACAAGATTCACATATTTATGCTCAAATTTATACTTCCTCAAGCCTTCAAATTCTACTATTTTCACTCTAAAATACCAATACACTATTCAAATATCCCATTTGAACTTTTATGTCATCTTAAGAGGCCCTTGTAGATGTACTTTAGGTTGCATATAGGTAGCAAGCATGAAATGTCCCATATATTGAGATAATTTGCCTTCAAAACAATTTTTTCATCCATAAATGATTTTTAAATGAAACCTACATATTTTTTTAAATCCAAAATGATATCTCAGACCTCCTTTCAACATTGAACTTTTCATGAGAGCACCTTTAGGTGCACACTCTAATGGCAGACTGTGTGTATGTGTGTACAATTAGTGCAATTAATGGAAAGTTTCTTTAGAGGATAAGATTTAAATGTGAGGGGATTTATTATTATTTTAAAAAATTATATTGAACTTATCCCCATATTATTAAACCATTACCAAAGCATGAAGGTACGTCAAATAGTAGAAAACTGCCAACCACATATAATGATGTTTCTCTTGCTATCTTGATGCACATGACCTATCTAAAAAATTTTGAACATGAAAATAATAATTTAAATAATATGAAGAGAGATATAAAATACATTGGAGTAAATATCATCAATTGCTTTCTATATATTTAACAAAAATGGAGCAAAACCTATAGAATGCACAAAATAACTAGCAAAAAAGTATAATCATCTTGAAAAGGATGGTTCGTGAAGATCAAACCACCAATCATTAAAATAATTATAAGTAAATCAAGATATATTAGTTTAATTTAAATCTCCATAAGTTGTTTTATCTGAAACCTCTTGATCTGTCCTTACCAATCATAAACCTATAGGTCACTTTTGTATGTCTAAAAAGTGAAGAAATGATTAGAATGGTTTTGAGTAATAAATGGAACTTTTAGATCAAAAAAATATTTAAATAAGAATGGGGAAGCTTAATAGGTAATAACTAACAATTTTTTACATGGCACACTTCCCAAGGAAGCTATATAAGTGATAAACTCTTCTTTTCCTTCAATAAAATTGCCCTTTCTTCTATATAACCTATCATATTTTAGTTTTGTCAATTAATTAAGGATTTTAAGGACACATGGGGTATTAAATAATCTTTTGACACCTTAATATTTCCCAAGAAACACATACAAAACATTAAATGCACCGTTTTGACCCCTAAAAGACTCAAAATTATTAAAGAGACTATGAAAACTAATGACCAAGGATAGTATAATATTAATTGACCTTAATTAACCTATTAAACATCTTGTGACATCCATATTACACCCCATAAAAACATAGAAAGTCATTTTTATACTTATAGGTTCCCTAATTTGAACTAAAAGTTGAATTTGCTCAATAGGTATCTCTTAGGGGATACCTTTCAAACATACACAAGAGTGGATTTCCCTTTCAAGGAATCTTGTAGGAGATACATTTCAAATAGGGACAAAAGTGGATTTCACTTGCAAGTAACAAGTGTAATTTTTCCTTTACACATAAGTCATTATTGGGTGATATTTTGAAAGCTTTTGTAATACCTTCAAGGTATCTTTTAGGAGATTATTTTCAAAAATGCAAAAGAGTGTATTTCCCATTCAAGGTATCTCATAGGAGATACCTTTTAAATAGGTACAAGAGTGGATTTATCCTTAAAAAACAAGTGGAATTTTACTTTACATGGAAGGCACTACTAGGTGATATTTTAAAGGCCTTTGTAATACCTTCAAGGTATCTCCTAATAGATACATTTCAAACATGAACAAGAATGGATTTTCCCTTCAAGTTATGTCTTAGAAGATACCTTTAAAATATTCACAAGAGTGTATTTATCCTTTAAAAAAGAGTGAAATTTCATTTACATAGAAGGCACTACTAGGTGATATTTTTAAGGCCCCTATCACACCTTCAATGTATCTTGTAGGATATACCTTTTAAATAGGCACAAGAGTGGATTCCCCATTCAAGGTATCATAATTAAAAGGCACCACTTGAGAGCTCACTATTAATTGAGGGTCACCAGGTGGTGATAAATATATGAATCATCACATAAAGATACATTTTGAGAGTCTATGAGGTAATCAAAAGGTGCCATGTGTCTAGATTTTGAGCTAACTAGATAGGTTAGTCATATTCATATCATGTGAGTACTTCACTATATTCAAGGTGGAAACCATGTGTCAAAAGGTGGTAATCTTTAGCTTTAAAGATAAAATGGATGGTAAATCAAATTCAAATTAAAGCTAAATTGAATTTTGGAGGGATTAATTACTAAAATAAATAGTTTGAAGTTTAAAGAGTTTTCCCAATAATAGGGAATAAACCAGGATTGCCATCAACATTACATTAATCAAGATTTATAAAAAGGTCTTATATGCATTCAAACTACATTAAGACAATATAAAATCTCATCAATCAAAATTTGAAAGCCATGGTTGAAGCATGAACATATACAACCACCAAGTTAGAATAGGTCCCATTACCTGATTCATATGTGATAAACTCCAAATCAGCTATTGCCTCCATCAATAGAGTCCCCAAGTGGTTCCTAAGACAAGATAAAGATTAATCATATATAATTGGTTATAAATACATAAAAATAATATAATATATATAAGGTTATTTATTTAAAAATATAAGGTGCTAAATATATATAAGTTTTTTGTAATAAATTAGGTGCTTTATACTTTTATATATAAACAAAGTCTAAATGGACTATAATTTTTATTTTAAGTCTAAAGGTTTAGCTCTAAAGACTAGTTACTTAGCTTCAAAGACTTATAGCTATGCTCCTAAGATAAAAAGTCACAAATAAGAAGAATCCACCTCCATCATTGAGAATCAAAACAATGCCATTAAACCAACAATGCTATAACCCATAATTTGATGTGATAGTTTTTTAAAAAGAGCTCCTAAAGAATTGATGTGGTAATATTTTGTAATTTTGTTTCCAAATGGTCTTTTCAAACAAGATTGATGTAAATATGTTTCAAATAGAGTGTCTTTCAAAAATGTTTGGTATGACACATAATTAATTATGATTATTGTTCCTAGTACTGCCCATAATGATCTTTATGACACACATGACTACTTGACTGGATAAAACACCTTCCTATTATATGTCTCATGCTCTAAAGAAATAACCATAAATATAACCATCATTATTTTCATAATAACATCATATAACCTACTTTTATATTCATTTTTGTATTGTATCTACTATCAGTTGTTGTGTCATATCTCTAACCTATTGCTTCCCTTATTCCCTATGTTAATTAAAGCTCTATGTGATTAGAGTATAGTCAAATTTGTAATAAATATTGCTTGCTCTGAAGATGGGTGTAGGAAAGAAAAAAATTGAAGTAGAATCCTCTGATGCATTGCTATAAGATGAAGCAGCCAAAGACATCTTTGAAATAAAAAGTTAGTTCAATTTCTTAAAAATGTTTCAAGAATTCTATGAATAAATTGTGCAATAATTATATGATAATTTTGATGAAGATCATGTTATTATCAAATGGAAGAACATTCTAGTGAATCCTTTTATAATCATTGCTTTATCTAGGATTCCTAAGGATGGATTATTTGACATTGAAAAGATTAGTTCTTATATCCTAATTTATATGTTTGTTGAAGGAAATGAGCCACACCCTAGACTAGCCAAATCCCCCCAAGGAGTGGCTAAGGGAATTCTGAGATAAAATCTTCCTCAACCTTGGAAAAATGTTGTTTTCTATATAATGAAATATGTTACTTATGATGGTCAATTTATAGTAGTGGGCATAAATGCTATGAGACTCCTTCATTTGAGGAAATGAGCTATTCAATAAAAATATAAGATCAATCTTCCCTCTTTCCTTCATAATACTTTACTTTATGTTTCTCAAAAGATAAAATGAGGCACTAGGTCTAACCACTATCATGGGCTAGTTACACTCATTTGTCTCCATTATTTTATCAGAAAAACCAAGGGGTGAAAATTCTTGGTCCCCTTTCCTCTAAAAGTTTTCTCTAATTCCTACCAAAAATACACCACACTCTACCTCTCCTCCTTCCACTACAATTTGGATTGAAAAACCCATATTGAAATTATAGAATGACCATATTCATAACCATTAGTTCCAAAGATATTGCACCAGAGGTCAAAGCAACAAATGGGACTTTCTTTAGATACCCCTCATCCTCCAACTAAAATTTGGTGCATCTTCCAAATTATCTTGCAGGAAGAATAAAAAGGAGAAGATGTGTAGGCTACATAAGAAGTTATATATGGAGAGGGAACCCTAACAGAAGTTGTACCTCAAGAACTAGAGTGTTTTGTGCCCTCTATTTTTGATAAAGGTAATGCACCCTTGATTGAAGAATATCCATCTTCTCAAAATTATATCAATGAAGAAAAATAATTGTAATATTCCATGGATTTATCACACCACAAGGAAATAATTAGACTACAATAAACATAGTTAGATGTTTTCTATTTAGCTTTGAAAGGTAAGGACTTGATGATTTCTAATTTGAAACAAAGGTGGGAAGAATTTACTACTAGAGTTAGTGACCAAGAAATAATTCTTCAAGGAATACAATATTAACATACTATAGTCCACAATGTAATGTTTTAATAGACCCAATAATTGCATAATTTACAAAATTATCTTACTATCAAGGACACTCAAATTATTGATTTGTAGAATTCTCTTTCTATCAAGGACACTAAGATTACTAAATTGGAAATTACTAATGTTGATATTTGTAATCTGATTAATAATCTGAGATAAAGTATTTATGATAAAAATACAATGATTGTTTGATATACTAATAGAATAATAGAGCCCATTGCACAAAATTATGAGTTACAAGCATCTATTCAAGCCATGCAAAAATAAACATGAGATATTATAGTTCAGACGAAGGTTCTAATAAGAGCTATTCCCTCTTTCCTTATTCCATTACATGAAATAATATTTTCCTATCATATCACCCAAAATAAAACTCAAACATTGAAGGATGAAAATGCCAAACTTTAAGGAGGAATCTAAGAAGCAATTGGTAGAATCACAACTACAATTGTAGAAAGTACATGTTTCTATCCAACACATTTGTGTTATTTTTAGAAAAATATTAGGATGCAAGAAACCTTCATTACTTTATGTTTTTTTATTACATGAGTAGTTTTATAAATGGTAGATTCAATTAATTTTCCTTAGTTTTTCACATATCATTGAAGATGAGCATGCATTTATGGACATTTTTCTAAAGATCACTGAAGAAAGGTAGGATGTCATTTGTGAGTTCTATGCTTTTAATTTCTTGTTAGGATACCAATATGGGTTTTTGATAAATTTATATGTTGTAAAAACATAATTTTGTGCCTTTCTCTCCACTATAAAGAACCAAATGGCATGGAAAAAGGCCAATAACATATTTCTAGAATTACAAAGCACCACTGGGTTATGCATGAGACCACAGTTTCCAAAAGCAAATAAACTTATTTCTTATTTTTAACCACTATATCCTATGCATATGAAGAACATGTATCATGAGTTATTAATATCTAATATTTCTAATTTTAGAGATTTTGTAATCCACCATTATTCCAATGGTTCTAATGCATGTCTTGCTAGGTGGGAGACATTACCTATTAAGTTAAAGTTTAGGAAACTCCTCTATTCCACCAATATTAAATTGAGTCTAAGAAGAGACAAAGGAGTTTACCAGATAATCACTTAGTTCTTAGAGTAAAGAGGTTAATATTTCTATATTGGGATGAAGTTTAGGCCTCCTATCATTCTATGTCCTCTATCTCCATGGCAGTGTTGGAATTCTCAAGTAGAAATTGAGTTTGAAGATTGGATGCATACAGTTGTCAAAGATATTAGATTCTTGCCAAGGGGCCACCATGACTTAGACCATCATTTTGAAGTTTATAATCTAAGTTAGAGGTTTGAATCAAGAAATTTGGATTAACAATCAATAATCTAACTTCCTTACAAGAGGACTTGTAAAAGGTAAAGTGTGGGCAAGAAATGATGAGAATTTAATATAGTTCATCATAGTTATATAAATTGTCCCTAAAGTGTTGTATTTGGTTATATATTGTATTGCATTTAATAGTTAAATTTTGATCTAAGTATGATATGAATGTAATTTGTTCATTGTTTATATGTAATTTATTGTTGATTCTTTACCTTTTTATTGTGTCTTACTTGGATGAATACTGTAGTTATGAATATAAAAACACATCCCACAAATGGTGTAATTTTGATTATAGAAACACATCCCAAGGATGGGGTAATTTTGAGTTCAATAAAACATCCCAATGAGGGGTAATTTTGAGAAGGTAATACACAATTTTTACAAATCTTTTAGATACAATTTTGAGGATTTCGCAAGCAAGGTCCGACAATTGAACACTTAGAGGACACTCTAAAAACACTCCAAAATTGCTCCAAATATGCTCTAGGTGTGATTTTAAGACATACATAATATGCTCTAAATATGTCTAAGAATTCTCTAAAGATATATGAGGTGATCAGAAGACCTATACTAGATTCTCCAAAGATATCTAAATGTGCTTTGAAAACTACAAAAATTATGTGTAATACATGCTAGTGAGAGAAATCAGGATCATTTTACTAAAAAAAATTTGTTTAAAAAAATATAAAATTTATTATAAGCAAATGACAATTGGAAATGAAAAAAAAAGGAGAAACCATATAAATCTTTAACCTCCTACTATTTCCCGCCCCTCAAAAACTTCTCCCTAAATAATAGTTGCTCCAATATAATAGGTGTAGATATTTCATAAGCTATTTTTTAGTATATAATGATCCATGGGACCCCTCTACCAAATAATATTGATGCATGAGGGAAAATATTTCCACCCCAAATAATAATTCTATGTGTTCTTCAATCATTCATTCATTAAATTTTATGACGTGGCATGAGGGAAAAGTTTTCCACCCCCAAAAAATGAATTTTCAGCTCAATCTAAATGTAAACAATTCAACTCAAATAATAATAACTTGGAACAAGCCAAAAAATGAATTTTTAATTGATTCTAAAATAAAAACAATTTACAGTGTCTAAATAGAGCCAACAGATGAATGATGCAATAAGATAGAGATGGTGGAACCATTGAAACCCTCTCACATCATGATACTTTTTTACTATGATCATTTACTTATATTTAATAAAAAATGTATTCTTTTCCCTCACATTCACCATCTGGGTCCATATTGAATACAAGTAAGTGATATACAATCCTAATCTCTATCATTTCATTATTTTAGCTATTTCTTTATTTTCTTATAGTTAATAAAAAAATTGCTTTCCCCTCACATTCACCTTTTGGGTCCCTATTGAATAAAATAATTAAAAAATACTAATCTCCACCATTTTATTATCTCCCATTTCATTATTTACTTACAGTCAATAAAAAATGTTAACTTTCCCATCACATTCATTATTTGGGTCCCTATTGAATGTAAGTAATCCCTAAACAATCCAAATCTCTACCATTTAATTATCTCATTAATTTAAATATTTGCTTATAGTTAATAAAAAAATATTATATTTCCCATCGCATTCACCATTTGGGTCCCTATTGAATACAAGTAAGCACTAAACAATCCTAATCTTTACCATTTCATTATCTAGTCCATTTCATTATCTTGGCCATTTCATTATTTGCTTATAGTTAATAAAAAATGTATGTTTTTCCTTAACATTCACCATTTTCATCCCTATGGAATAAAAGTATGTGCTAAACAATCCTAATCTCTACCATCTCATTATCTCAGCCATTTCATAACAAATATCTAGGTCTATCTGAATCTCAGAGATTTCATAACTTAAAGCAATAAACAATAAATAAAATGTTCATGTCAAGCCAAACAAATCACACATTTTAGATACAATAAAATAATACGTTATATAGATTAAATACCTGACAAGAAGCACCTATATAAACAATAGTGAAAATGGGGTTAAAGCTTCTACCGCTAATGCCACACTTGTAGATATGATAGTGAAAAATGGGGTTAATGCTTCCACCACTAACACCAAAGATAACCTAACAGTCAATAGTTAGACTTCAAAAGGGAGAGAAAAAATGAGAAAAAATAATGGAAAGAGAAAAGATAAACTTAACCCTAATTTCAAAGCATGCGGGAAAATTATTTTTAAAAATATCTATATATTTAAATATATTAAACATTTAAACAATTATGTACATTATTTAATAAAAATATTTAATTATTTAAACACAAATAAAAATAAATAATAAACTTAGATAGTTTTTTAATATAAAAATATTTACAAATTTTTATTGTTTATTATAATTATTCTAATTAAAAAGTTTATTCAGATTTGTTCATTAAATTACATGATTGAATTGTGTAATAGGGATTTGACTCCCTAATTTTTAGCCCCCATAAAATACCTTGGAGATAATTAAATTTAAGAATTCAAATACCTATGAGAGTGAGTCACCTTTCTCGAATTAACAAAGTATTAATATCTAGAGATGAATTCAACCCTAAAATGGTAATTAAAATAAATGACAAAAAATTGTACAAAGTATCTCAAAACCTAGACTTGGGAAAGGATTTTGTGAGATTATATAAATTATGGTTATATGAGGGCATAAATAGTCTACACCATACCAATCTATAGACATTAAATTTTCATTCATGACAACAGGTTCTTTGATATCTCAATGCAAAGTCAGGGTTAAACATTTCGGCCAATAACACATTGAGTACTTTAACTTTGAATCCCAATATTTGGGTTAAAACTAAGGGATTTGAATTTTGACATAGATAATTGTGTTAATGATTTAGAAATAATAGGCTCTTACATAATAATTGGATTTTCATTAACATTTTTTGAAGATGTAACATAACCAAATTGTCTAATAGGGATTTGACTCCTTAATTTTTACACCCCCCCAAGGAATTATTCCTTTGAGATAATTTAATTCATCAATTCAAATACCTCCAAGTGTGAGTCACCTTTTTATAAAATAAAAACTAATATTTGGGGACAAATTTAACCCTAAATGGTAATTAAAATAAGTGACACAAAATCATACATAGTAACTTAAAGACTTCTTGGGAAAGGATTTTATGTGCTTATCTAAATTATGGTTATGTGAGGGAATATTAATTAGTTTACTCAAAACACTTACCATATATAGTATTTATATATATAAACTTTGAATCCATTTATAAATATTTTTACCTAAATGTATATTTGTATAATTTAGTGAAATTCATTCCAATAAATAACAACATACTCATCACAATAAAGTAAACTTGATGGGTCTCCTACCTTGGGTTTTTGGATCACATCTAGGGATCATTAGAAATATAAAATGTTTAATAATCTGCTACAAGACCATAATACAATGAAAATTATAGAATTTTAAAATATGGAAATAGAAGTAAAATTAACATCATCAAAATTTGGAATGGATGGTAATGATTTAGAAAAGAATATTAGGTTCTTGCATAATAAATAGAGTTTCATCCACATTTTTTGAAGATGTAACATTAATATTAATTATTAGGAGAAATAAGTGGTGGTGGTATAATAGTAAGCATACACAATAGAATAAATGGTGTATTTTAAACATATATGTCCACTTAAAATTTTTATCATATTTATAAACAAAAAATTCTTCTTGGTCACTTCAAATTTTTTTAATGCCATTTAAACAAAAGTAATTTCTCCATTGCAATCACCAAGACAAAACCTGATCACCTACAACAGTGTTACTTATTCAGTAAATATAGATTCCCTAGATCAAAAATAAGGGAGTTACAATTTTGATGTAGATATTATGATAATGATTTAGAAATAATAGGATATTACATAATAAATGGAGTTTCATCCACATTTTTTGAAGATGTAACATAAGAAAATTATCTAATAGGGATTTCACTCAATTTTTAGCCCCCTTGGAATTATAACTTTGAGCTAATTTGATTCACCAATTCAAATACCTGTGAGGGTGAGTTACCTTTCTTGAACTTAAAAAATAATATTTGGAGATGAATCTAACCTCATAATGGTAATTAAAATAAGTAACACAAAATTATACCTAGTAAGTCAAAGACTTCTTGGAAAAGGATTTTGTGTGTTTATCTAAATTATAAAATAACAATAGACTCATTGTAATAAATTAAACTTGATGGGTATCCTACCATGGGTTTTTTGATCACATGCAAGGGATTATAAAAATTATAAAATTTTCAATAATCCTCTATAATACAATAGTGAAATTAAAATTATAGAAGTTCAAATATTGAAATAGAAATGAAATTATCATCATGGAACTTTGGAACCGATGACAATGATTTAGAAATAATTATTAGGCTCTTGAATAATAAATGGAGTTTCGTCCACATTTTTTAAAGATTTATAATTAATACTAATTATTATGATAAAAAAGTGGTGGTGGTATAATAGTAGGCATACACATTGGAATAGATGGTTTCTTTCAATCATATATGTCTACGTCAAATTTTTATTATATTTCTAAACCCAAAATTTTTCTTGGTCACTTCTAATTTTTTTAAATCCATTATAATAAAAGAAATTTATAAATTACAATCACCAAGACATAACCTGATCACCTAGAACTATGCTCCTTAATCAATGAATATAGATGTCCCCTGATCAAAACCAAGGGAGTTACAATTTTGATGTAGAGATTGTGCTAATGATTTTTAAATCATAGGATCTTGCATAATAAGTGGAATTTCATCCACATTTTTTGAATATGTAACATAAGTAAATTGTATAAAAGGGATTTGACTCCTTAATTTTTATCCACCCCCCCTAATTTTTTTTACCTTTAACATAATTTAAGTCACCAATCAAATACCTATGAGGGTAGTCTCCTTTCCTGAACTTGAAAACTAATATTTAGAGATGAATATTACCCCATAATGGTAATTACAATAAGTGACACAAAATCATACCTATTAACTCAAAGACCTCTTGGGAAAGTATTTTTTGTGCTTATCTAAATTATAAAATAGCAACAAACTTGTCACAATAAATTACACTTGATGGGTCTCCTACTATGGGTTTTTGGATCACATCCAAGGGATAATCAGAATTAGATAATATTTAATAATCCACTACAAGACCATAGTACAATGAAAATTATATAAGTTTAAATATGGAAATAGAGTAAAATTATCATCATGAAACTTTGGAATCGATGGTAATGATTCAGAAATAATTATTAGGCTCTTGCATAATAAATGGAGTTTCATCCAATTTTTTTGAAGATGTAACATGAGTACAAATTATTAGACGTGGTGGTGTTATAATAGGAGGAATACATATTGGAATAGATTGTGTCATTTAAACATATATGTCCACTTTAAATTTTTATTGTATTTTTAAACCCAAAATTCTTATTGATCACTTCTATTTTCTTTAAGACCATTATAACAAAAGTAGTTTATCCATTACAATAACCAAGACAAAACCTGATCACCCATAACTATGCTCCTTATCCAACGAATATAAATGCCACCTGATTGAAACCAAGAGAGTTACAGTTTTGACATAGAGATTGTGATAATTATTTAGAAATAATAGGCTCTTTCATACTAAGTGGATTTTCATCCACATTTTTTGAATATGTAACATAAGAAAATTGTCTAATAGGGTTTTTCAGTTCTTAATTTTTAGCCCCCCCCCCAAGAATTATGCCTTTGAGATAATTTAATTCACCAATTCAAATACTTGTGAGGGTGTCACCTTTCATGAACTTATAAACTAATATTTGGAGACAAATTCAACCCCATAATGATAATTAAAATAAGTGACACAAAATCATACATAGTAACTAAAATACCTCTTAGGAAATGACTTTATGTGCTTATCTAAATTATAAAATAGCAACAGACTCATCACAATAAATTACACTTGATGGGTCTCCTACCATGGGTTTTTAGATGAGTTCTAGGGGATCATAAAAATTAGAAAATGTTAAATAATGCTCTACAAGACCATAGTATAGTCAAAATTATAACAATTCAAATATGGAAATAGAAGTAAAATTATCATAATGGAACTTTGGAATTTAATGGTAATGATTTATAAATAATTATTATGCTCTTGCAAAATAAGTAGAGTTTCATGCACACTTTTTAAAGATGTAACATTATTATTAATTATTAGGAGAAACAAGTGGTGGTGGTACAATAGTAGGCATACACATTGGAATAGATGGTGTTTTTAGAACATATATGTCCACTTCAAATTTTTATCATATTTTTAAACCCAATATTCTTCTTGGTCTCTTCTAAAATTTTTAACGCCATTGTAACAAAATAAATTTCTCCATTACAATCACCAAGATAAAACTTGATAACCCACAATTGTGATCCTTATTTAATGAATATAGATGCCCCCTAATCAAAACCAAGGGAGTTACAATTTTTATGTAGAGATTGTGCTAATGATTTAGAATAATAGGTTTTTTCATAATAAGTGGAGTTTCATCCACATTTTTTGAATATATAACATAAGAAAATCATATAATAGGGATTTGACTCTTTAATTTCTAGCCTCCCCTAGGAATTATACCTTTGAGATAGTTTAATTCACCAATTCAAATACTTATGAGGAGGAGTCACCTTTCTTGAACTTACAAACTAATATTTGAAGACAAATTCAAACCCAGAATGGTAATTAAAATAAGTGACGCAAAATCATACCTCGTAACTAAAATACCTCTTGGGAAAGGATTTTGTGTGTTTATCTAAATTAATATGGCTACATGAGGGTATATTATGCATTATACCTTAAAACAATTATTATATATATATATATATATAGACTTTGAATCCATTTATAGATTGTATTGAATAGTAGATTTGTATAATGTAGGGAATTTCATTCCAATAAAATAACAACAAACTCATTGCAACAAATTACACTTCATGGGTCTCCTACCATGGGTTTTGGATCACATCCACGAGATCATCAAAATTAGAAAATGTTTAATAATCCACTACAAGACCATAGTACAATGAAAATTTTAAAAGTTAAAATATGGAAATAGAATTAAAATTGTCATCATGGAACTTTGGAACTGATGGTAATGATTTATAAATAATTATTAGGATCTTCAATGCATAATAAGTAGAGTTTCATCCAATTTTTTTTAAAGATGTAACATTATTAATTATTAGGAAAAATAAGTGGTGGTGGTATAATAATATGCGTACACATTGGAATAGATGGTGTCTTTTGAACATAAATGTCCACTTTAAATTTTTATCGTATTTATAAACCCATAATTCTTCTTGGTTGATTCTAATTTTTTTAGAACCATTTTAACAAAAGTAATTTCTCCATTGCAATCACCAAGATAAAACCTAATCACCCATAATTGTGGCACTCCTTATCTAGCTAATACAAATTCCCCTTGATCAAAACCAAGGGAGTTTAACTTTTGACGTAGTTATTGTCCTAAGAGGATATCTCTTTACATGAAGAATGTAAGTCATTATAGACTAAATCATTGCATGGTAATTCAAATATTGATAAGTTTGCACTCATAATTATTTTTAAGATTAACTTATTTTGACATCAATGTCATGGGTTTGGAGTAACTAGTAGGTTTAATTATCGATTTATACTCTTTCACTTCGCATAACCCCTCTTACCACCCACACACAAAAATTATATTAGTTATTAAATAAATATAATTGACATAATATAATATCATAATATTTTTATATACTAAACTATTTTATTATATATTAATATTATATATAAATTACATATTTTATAAAATATATTTTAATATTAATCAATACTATTATATCATATAATATTTATGTTAATATATATTATAAATTAATATTATATATTATATATTTTAGTATAATATATTTTAATACATACATACATACATACATATATATATATATATATATATATATATATATATATATATATATTGTTAATAGTACATAAATAATATTATATGTTTAATAAAATTAAATGAATTTTTATACCTTTAACAAAGTGTATAATGCCACATAACATGAAAATGGGCTTTAACATTATGGGGTTAAAAATGTGATCACTGATATGGATTTAAAACTCTATGGTACTTCGTCATGTGCATATCAGATTACAACGAAGAGAAAATCTATTAAACATTAATAAACAATGGGCATTAAATTAAAATAATCATGTATCATCAAGGTTAAATCACATATCCCTTATCCATCACAAAAAGTGCATTTTTAGGGGAAAATCACATCAATGATCCACGAGTCATTATCAATTGGATATGTAGTGAAGTGATTTGAAAATCATCATTTATAAGGGCAAAACACATCAATGTAGTAAAATGAAGAATTAAAAAAACTTCATTTATCAAGATTATAGAAATTATAACACACACACACACACACACACACACACACACACACACACAATTGTTAATGGTATAAAAAATAGAATTAGATTTTTTAAAAAATTAAATGAATTTTTATGCCTTATAATTCCATGTAACATAAAAAAATGGGTAAATACAATCACATGTACAAATTTAAAACTCTCTAGCACTTCAACATGTGCATAGTAGCTAAGATAGATTACTTCAAATAGAAAATATATAAAACATTATTATGTTTGGGAGGAATTAAATTAAGAGTTTCAATCACATATCACCAAGTTATCACAACCATTAAATTTGATGTTCCAGAGGACGCTTAGCATAAGATAGTTTGTTGTAAATCATGTAAATTATTAATTATTAGTATCCCTTCAAACTTAGTTATAAAAATTCTATGAACTATTCGATTACATAAAAATTATATAGAAGAACTGAGTCTTTTATACTTTATAGAAAATGACCATCAAATTTTAGTTGACCATCAAGTGTTTTGACCTCCAATTTAAATTAGTGATACGTAATTCTTCTATTTAAAAGATTCAAAATAAGATAAAGTGCAAATGAATATCTATCATGGTGAGTTTATTTATTGACTCCAATCCTTTGGTTTATTTCTCTAGTTTATAAGACCATAATGATAATTTTCTCACTAACTTTAATTTTGAAGTCTGAAAGTGAGATGTGTTTATTAGTGTTTCTGACTGTAGGTACCACAAAGTGAGCTAGAGATATATTCATCAGTTCCTATGGACAAAACTGTTTGGCTTTTTTGGCTCATGTATACTACAACCTTATTCACATATTTTTCTAACACATAGTTACTAAGATTCATGTATTTGATGTACCTATTTACAAAAGTAGGATTGCAAACAAATGATAACTAGCCATTGTAATAGACTACTAGTAGTGAAAGTTAGTATTTTTTATTTTTCAACCTTAAGAGGTGCACCTCATGGATGTGATTAGATGATTTGTATGTTCCCTTTCACCCATATATATTTTGTTATCCATCTATGAGTATGTGATTTTCTATATTATTTAGAGTGGAAAATGATCTCTATCTATTATTTATTTTCTTCTACTTATATAGTTTTGGTCTTTATTCATATAATAAACTATAGTTCATGATTTATGATCCTTTCTGGTTTATAATTCTTTAAGATCTAATATATTTTAAAAAATTAAAAATTCTTTCAATAGGATAGGTTGGGTGCATATATAATTATGGTGGTGTTTCTAATTAGATTTAATGTAAACCAATTATGGTGCTCTATGATCTAATAATACATTGGAATAGATGGTGTCTTTAGAACATACATGTCCACCTCAATTTTGACATAGAGATTACATGCTAAGATTTTCTCTCTTTACACATATAATGCATACCATTATAGAATAAATCATTTCATGGTGATTCATATCTTGATTGGTATGTGCCCACAATTATCTTTAAAGATGAACTTAAATAATATTTTTACATTATCAAGGGTTTGGAATTACTAGGTTTAACTATCAATTCTAATTTCACCCCTCTCACCAATGCATATATGCATAAATTATATGTCATGATATGTGTGTGTGTGTGCTTATGTGAAGAGATGTGCACATGGACAAGGGTGAGTGTGTAGTGAAGCAAAATAAATTTCTAAATCTGTATGTCTATCTTTTTTATCCCCTCCTACACACATGAGAAAAATAAACCAAGATAAACTCTACACATTTATTAGTTATGTGGCATAATATAACAAGTTAAAATCATAAAAATTGATTTTATTTTATTGAAATCTATGTGGTTTGATGGGAGCTCAAGGATATCCTATGTAGAAGTGAATCCTTTTTGGATGCTAAGTACAATCATGCCTAGGGTGTCCTCGAGCATGCTCTAGGACAACTTTTTATAGCATGTGTGTAGGGTAAAAATGTGTGTGTGTGTGTGTGTGTGTGTATTAAACTAAGTAATATTATATATAAATTATATATCTAATATTAAATATTTTATAAGAAAGGTCCTAATAGTTTTAGATGTTCCAATTACCAAATAGGACTTTTGTTAACATGTGTTCCATTAATGGACCATGTTGGTGTGGAAAAATACTAAAGTGCACCAAAAGCTAAACATGTAGTTTAGAATACTTATTCAACATTTATTATATAAAATTAAAAGTAAATAATCACA
Source organism: Torreya grandis (assembly GCA_037957365.1). Classification (NCBI taxonomy): domain Eukaryota; kingdom Viridiplantae; phylum Streptophyta; class Pinopsida; order Cupressales; family Taxaceae; genus Torreya; species Torreya grandis. Next base: position 4,110,272 of record JARHVA010000801.1, read on the forward strand.
TCTAGAGAAGTAAGACTCAAGTATTGATAATCTTATGCATAGCTATTGGTACTCCAAAGCTTAAGTTTTGGTCATAGGTTTAAAAAATGCATTTTATGACCTCTCATGATAAAATTAGTTATATATTAAAATGTGTAATGTGTTATAACTTGAAACCTTAGTTATAAGAAGTTAATATGACATATTAAAAATTTAAAAATCTAATGTGATGTTATGGAACCTTAATTTGATGTCCAAAGTTAGGGTGCATGACTATTGGGACCTTTCTCCTATACTAAAATATATAATATATAGTTATAATTTAATTTATAAACTATATTAACATATTTAATATATAATAATGATAAAATATATTATATAATATATATTATTGTAATATTATATTACAGTATATAATATATAATTTTATTATGTATTTTAGTATTATATATATATATATATATATATATATATATATATATCATTTTAATATATTATATATATCACTTGCCTTCAATTTGAATTGACTACATGAGGTGCATTTGCATTCAAAAATAGGTGGGAGTCCCCAATGAAATTGAAATTGAAATTTACTTTACAAAGCAGGGTTTGTATAATTTTCACACATTTTTAAGAGACACAAAAACCATCAAACATGTCTAACCAGATATATTCCTATTCCTACATATTCTTAGTTTGATTTGAAAATACACTGTAGAGTGATGATAGATCAGAATAGGGTAGGTTTTAAAGTGTTTGAAGTATTATTATCATTTCTATAGATCGTTATTTTTAGGTATTTGATCTAAATAGTGTTCAATATATTTTTTTACTTTATCTAAAATGTGTAGAAATCCTTATTTTTAGCTATTTAATCTTAATAGTGTTTAATTTTTTTTACTCTATCTAAAATTTGTGATTTATTTGTGTTTACTTGGCCCTTTTATTCATTGTTTATCACCTTAATATGTTATGAAATTACTAAGATTCAAATAGTCTACCTAGATTATTTTAATATGGTTTACCTTATTGGAGCACCCAATTGTGATGTCAACGATCCTTCTACTAAAGGAGCATGCACATGTCTATTATTTGGAAAAATAGGGTTTTCAAATTGTAATACTAAAATTTTATAAAATAATACAATAAATATTATTCTAAATGCTCTACTTTTAAATAATTTAATCTATTTTTAATTAAAAAATAGTACAAATTTTAAGAATATGTGTCAGGCTCAGGGATGCCCTAAGATGGCCTATGTCGCAGTGAGACCTATTGTAAATCCTAATTCAAAAGGAAAAGAGGTAAAAGGATTCAAGTGGGTGTATCAGAAAAAAATTGGTAGACTCTTTGCCTACCTTAAATTCTATGGAAAATAGTCATATAATAATTTCCTTACACCTTTTTTGATCATCTTCATCATCTATTGAGAACTAAATAATTGTGTATATTTAGCCAATAAACCATACAATTCAAATGTCTTTCCTTCTAAATGAATGATCATGAATAGTTATTGAAAATTCATCTCAATTATGCATAAAGTGGTGAGCCATTACAATCTAAAAAATATATTAGTCCCATCCATGATAATAGAAAACATAAGATAATATAATAGGTATTACCCCATAGATTTAAACTATGGCATTTACTAGAACAATTGACTATACCCCCACCTATAATTAGGATTTGAAATTCTAGAGCTGGGTAAATGAAATAGTCTAATTGAGTAACCAACTTACTATTGTTGAATTTGTGTATACTCCTAGAGTAAATAAATATAGTCAGTTTCTATTTCTTGAGGAAATTGACCACCTTAATATTTGGGGGAAGTAGTAATACCTAAAATTTGTTGACAAGAAATAGTAGGTTGAGAATATTAAAAGTCATCCTTAGGTCCTCACAGATTGTTGATGTGTGTCTATGTCAAGGATGTAATGTGAACAACAAAATAACACATCTTAAATTATAGGGACAATAAGAATATGATAGTGACACATTGGGGCTTTGCTTAGTTTTTTGGAGAGATTATGTGGTTACAACTTACCACCTTCTAGTCTACAAGTAGACCATACTATAGGGGCAAGAAAAATATGGTAGTGACATAATCTACCTAAATTTGTTATGATATAAAATGATTTATATTTTCCAATACAAGCCCAAAATATTATACAAACATATGGAAATACACAATAATAATTAATCTAAAGTGATTCATGTTAAAAAAAATTCAAAATGAGGAAGTAATTTAGGGTATAAAAAAAGTTCCCTTATAACAACAAAGACCAACAGATCTCCTTTGATTTATGTTAGCAACCCAGATAACACCCATATAATGAAAAAGACCAAGAGAACACTACATAAAAAATCTTAAAATATTTGGATCCTTTTATTAATTCTAGTAATAAACATATTCTATTTGAAAATGAGGGTGAAACTATTATAGGTTTGTCAATGATGTCTCCAAGGTGACCAAGGATGTTGATGAGGTGTCATGTGTGCTAGAATGACAATTACAAAGTGTGGTTCAACAAGCCTCAATATTCATACATTGTTATTTAGTGTTTGAATGATGGAATAATTTAATAGATGATATTATTGGTTTTCACATGTTTTAAATACCCCATGGGGTGTCAAGGGTTCTTATAATGAGTATGGAAGTGAGTGGACTTCATCTAGTTGATCAATGTTTTTATTTAGACATTTTGGTCTAGTGGTAGGAAATATGAGTAGTCAATTTGTTAGTGTAACCATTTACTCATATGGATGAGTATATGGGAGTTGGTCATATGGTTTTGATCACATTATTCCTTAGTTTGAATTTGAATATTCAAATTTACAAAGGGAAAAATGAGTACTCTGTATTTCATCCATAACTTTTGATCCAAGACAAATTTCTTGATGGAGTAAAAAAGAAAGTTGTAGAGGGATAAATTTTTCTTCTAATATACTTAGATGATATAAATATTTTGAGTTAAATATATTTATCTCCAAATTTTATTATGTGTTTGACATTATTTTTTATGCAACTCAAGAAGGACATTTGAGCTCATTTTGATGTTGTTGAGATGTCTCATGATGAATTAGCTATTGGAAGGTGATATAGACTCCATGAGGATGATATATATGGAATATATAGGTGGGACCAATACATACTCAATATTAAAAAATATTAAGAAGTTGACTATGTATTCATTCATAGCGATCTTATGTATAAGGTCTCTGCAAGAGTTGATTGAGCATATGTAGATGTGAGAAAAGGTGACTATGATAATTTGATGTAAAAATAGTTCTCTTGTAGGTTGAGGAGGAATGTAGAGTTCAATGTTCTTCCAAATGGATGGTTTAGATGCCTTATGTATGAGTGAAGGATTGTTGATGTCTAAGTGAGCTTGGTGGTTGATTTACGAGGTAGATTAGTGTGTGGACTATGTCTATAACCATTTGGTCATGTTATAGATGTCATGATAGAGTTGTTTTTGAGGATTTAAGAGTGATACAAAAGGTGGATTTAGATGCATTGAGTGTTTAGAGTTGAGGAGTGGGGTTAGTTGGGATATGTAATGTGTCCCAATTGATCTTTGTGTGTTGGTTCAAGTATATAATGTGGTTTGGCCAAGAGGGTGTGCTAGGTGACAGACTTGTTACTGAAGTTGAAGAGTGATAATCATAACTTAATCATCTAGTGTTTAATAAATCAATTTAGAAGTGGAGTTGTTCATAGGTGTTATTGTGGTTTCTCAACATCTAAGGTGGTTATTGCCTCCTTGTAAGGTGACACTCGATAGAATTCTAGTTGTTGTGGTTATTCAACTAGATAGGTGTAGTAGCACCTTATGGAATTGTAGTATCACTAAATAAGGGATGGTAGTTCCTTTATCAATTATAGTTTATCTATATTGGTTTTTGTTATTATAGGATAATGTTCCAATTATAAGTTCTATTAGGTTTTATTCCCTAAGAGGTTTTCCCATGTATAACTAACTTTATGTGCTTCATCTTGCATTATCTCTCTTGTTCATTTATATGAATGATGTGTATGATTCATGAATGATTGTGGTAATTCGTTTAGAGTTTGGAAGGGTCTAGAAATTGAATTTGTATTATTTGGGCTCATTGATTCACCCCCCCCTCTTAGTTATTATACCTCTAATAATTTGTATCAGAGTGAGTCATTTAGATGAAGCTTAGCATCTTTAAAGAGATTTTGAATAGGTAAAAATATGGCTAAATTATTGAATAAAGAGAATAAATAGTTGAAGGTTATGATCAAGGCACTTGAAGAGTAGATATATTTTGAATAAAGATGCCAAAAAGGATGAGCAAGTTATCAACGATCTCAAGGTTCAGCTAGAAGATGTCAAGACATGTTTGTATTCAAAATAAAAGGACATCTCAAAGGTAAAATTTAGTTATAATTTGGTTATAAATAGATGAATTTACTTTTAAAAAACTATACAACATGTGCCTATAGAAAAAAATATAAAGTTAATTTTATAAAGATTTGATCCAATTATAAGGAAAAACTAAGTATACGGGTCATTACAAAAATTGTACATGCATAAGGATTTTATCCTATCAATGTTGAGTTATTGGATCACTACATGAACTTAAATTATTCAATTTATATAGTTAATTCTTGTACCTCCTGCTCTAGCTCCTCGTGAGCTAACTTAGTGCCTTGATTGATGACCAAATCAACATCCTTATGCACTTGAGCTAGGTCTAAGAGATTTTCCTCATATATAAACTATCATAGTTGTCTGTTATACCTCTTGGTGAGGGATAACACTAGTTTTCATTCCTCAAGAATGTTTTTAACACCTTAGTCATCTTTTAGTTTACTTTTCCTCACCCTTTGGATAGTTCTACTTGGAAGATCAAACAAAGTGGACACTGAGGGGAGCTCTATGAGTGTGAAAGTAGGCATTTGAAAAGGCTTACTCCTCAAATCTAGTACATAGGGAGGGATATCTATTTGGGATGTATTGGAAGATGTGATAACAACCTCATTTTCAGTTTCCTCTTCAAATCCCTTCTTTTGGGACTTTTTCAAAACATTAGGTATGGAAGGCCATATTGTTTTAGACCAACCCACTCCTCCAAATTGAAGGATTGGGTGGAGTATAACTATTTTACATTTCATGTGTTGATTGACCTTAATTATTTTGTGGAGTTATGGTGGACCTAATTTTTTTTCAATTACTATATTGAGGAAATTTTTGTTGACATTGATTCAAAAAAATTCCCCTAAAATAAATACTATAAATAAAATTCCAATCATGTGCATGTTGAAGGTATCTCCTAAGAGATAGTTTGAAAGAAAATTCCAAGTGTGCATTAGGGTTCTTGCCAATTAAAAGTTAGCATGGTTATATTGAATCCTTTGCTAAGACATTAGAAATAAATATAGAAGATATTCAAAGGCCCTTAAAGGTATCTCATAGGAGAGATACCTTGAAATAAAATTCCAATCATGTACATGTTCAAGGTATCTCTTAGGAGATACCTCCAAAGAAAATTATAATCATTTGAATCACGGTTCTTGTCAAATAAAAAGGTGTCATGGTTATATCAAATCCATTACAAGGACTTTTAAAATCAAAATGGAATGTATTATAAGGCCCTTTTATGTGTCTCCTAAGATATAAATTTAAATAAAATTACAATGGTGTTCATGTTCAAGTTATTTCCTAAGAGATATTTAGAAAGAAAATTCAAATAGTGTGCATCAAGGTTCTTGCCAATTAAAAAGTTGTAATGGTTAGATAAAACACTTTGCAAGGAAATTTAAAATCAACATGGAAGGTATTCCAAGGCACTTTGAGGTATCTCCTAAAAATAAAATTCCAATCATGTGATTGTTCAAGGTATCTCCTAAGAGATACCTCATGTGCATTAGGGTTCTTGTTAAATAAAAAGGTGCCAAGATTATATCAAATCCTTTGTAAGGACATTAAAATTAAACATATAAGGTATTACATGGCCCTTAAAGCTATATCATAGGAAATACCTTGAAATAAAATTCCAAATCATGTGAATTTTCAAGGTATCTCCTAAGAGATTATTGGGGGATCAAACCAACAATAGATTACAATTGTGAAAGCAATAAACACGGAATTAAATCAGATAGACGAGTAACTAGAATGATAATAGAAAGAACAAGAGATACAAGAAAACACCCTGAAAACTTGTATTAATAAACTCTTTATAATAGGAATACAATTGAAGAAACTACGTTCTTCCACACCTCTCCTAGATGTATAGATCTCTCACTAGATCTCTATTCCTCAAGAGCTATCTCTCTCAAGAACAACCAATTCTAACAAGCCTGGATTGATTCAATTCTGTAATGTTCTTCACACACAATGAATTACAATAATTCACTACAATACACAATAAGCTAGGAAGATCTAATTCTTCATATAGAATTATGAGACTTGAGCATGTACTTCTAACAAATAGTTAAACCACTTAAACAAGGGCTCTAAAAATAGTAATGCCAATAATAGAGACGTGAGCTTGAGTCTCCAATTCAAACTAATCATGTAAAAACTCACTTTTGTCCTCGAAAATCGCTTTCTGGACACGCAGGTAACCGACGTCAGTTCCTGCTGCTTGTCTGTGACCGCCGTTGGCCGATCCTCTACCGACATCGGCATCTTTGCAACTGCTTTTGACTGACGTCGGTCGCTCCTGACCGATGCTGGTGTCTGTGTAGACCCAAAACCAATAACTGTGCTCCTTGGTGAAGCTTTTAAGCTCCACACCCTAATAATCTCCCACTTGGAGATAAATAGCTGCACCAGTACCTGTACAGCAACATCTTCTAGCTCCTCCATCTTCAACTTAATCATGAAGACCAATAGAATTTGAATGCAAGTTCAACTTCTCCTTTGTAATCGGCTTGGTTAACATATCAGCCGGATTCCTATCTGTATGGATCTTCTCCAGCTTCAACTCTCCATCTTCCAATACCTACCGTATGAAATGGTACCTTAGCTGTATGTGCTTTGTTCTTGAATGAAAGGCTGAATTCTTGGCCAAATAGATTGCACTCTGACTGTCACTATACAATCTGCAACTCTCATGCTCTCTACCAAGCTCATCCATGAACCGTGTCATCCATATCATCTCCTTGCTAGCCTCTGTGGCTACAATATACTCAGCGTCTATAGTTGACAAGGCAACAACCTTCTGCAACTTAGATATCCAACTAACTGTTGTTCCACCTACAGTAAATACATAACCTGTAGTGCTCCTCCTGCCATCCAAATCACCTGCCATATCTGAATCTACATAACCATGTAGAGAAGTATCTGAACCTCCAAAGCATAAGTGCCTACTGCTGGTTCCTCTCAGATATCTAAGGATCCATTAAACTGATTTCCAATGTTCCTTACCTGGATTGGCCATATACTTACTTACCACTCCCACTACTTGGGCAATATCCGGTCTAGTACACACCATTGCATACATCAAACTCCCTACTACGGAAGAATATGGAACCTTACTCATGTACTCTACCTCTTCATATGAATTAGGGCATTGTTCTTTACTTAACTTAAAATGTCCAGCCAAAGGTGTGCTTACCGGTTTAGCATCCTGCATATTAAACCGTTTCAACACCTTGTCCACATAATCTTCTTGAGACAATATCAACCTGTGATTTTTCCTGTCTCTCTTTATGCTCATACCAAGGATTTTATTCACTACTCCCAAATCCTTCATAGCAAATGTTTGAGCTAATTTTACCTTAAGCTCTGAGATATCCTGCATGTGAGACCCTGCAACCAGCATGTCATCTACATACAACAATAGAATGATATATCTACCATTATCAAATCTCTTGAAATACACACAATGGTCTGATTGACACCTACTATAGCCGTGCTCAGTCATAAACCTATCAAATTTTAAGTACCATTGCCTAGGAGCTTGCTTGAGGCCATACAAGCTTTTTTTCAACCTGCACACAAACTTCTCCTTACCCTTGACCTCAAATCCTTCTGGCTGTTCCATATAGATTTCCTCATCCAAATCTCCATGAAGAAATGCTATCTTAACATCTAACTGCTCAAGATGCAAATCCTCAAAAGCAACCAAAGACAATACAACCCTTATAGAAGTCATCTTAACAACAGGAGAAAAAATCTCACCAAAGTCAATACCTGGCTTTTGTGCAAATCCTTTCACTACCAATCTGGCCTTATATCTCATCTGTCCATTCTCACCTTCCTTCAACCTGTAGGTCCATTTGTTCTTCAGTGTTCTCTTACCAGCTGGCAATTCAACCAAATCCCATGTTTGGTTCTCTCTTAAGGACTCCATCTCCTCAACCATGCCACGCTCCCACTCACTCTTGGACTCCACCTGTATTGCTTCTTCAAAACTCTCTGGTTCTCCACCATCAGTTAGCAATAAATAAAATAAAGAAGGAGAATATCTAATCGGAGGCTTACTCACCCTTTCTGACCTCTTGATGGGTGTCTGAGACTCGTCCACAACACACTGTCCACCCAAATTCTCTGACAGTGACCGACTCTGACAGTGACCGACCTCGATCACCTCCAGACCTATTATTGGCCAACGTCAGTTCTTCCTGACCGACCTTGGTACCTGTACGGCCGACGTCGATCTCTGTATGGCCAATGCTAGTTTCTGTCCTACCGATGCCGGTTCCTAACCTGTCGACATCGGTCTCTGTGTTTTCCTGTAAGTGATTATTTCTTTTTCCCGTGAGCTCATCTTGGACTTTTACCTCATCCAATTCACCATTGCTCTGCTCAGATTGATTCAACTTCCTTAGCTGATCACAATACATTACTCTTTCATTGAAAACAACATCATGGCTCCTGATTACCTTGTTAGTTTCTAGATTCCACAATCTGTAACCAAAATCATCTGAGCCATAGCCAATAAACGTGCATCTCATAGACTTAGCATCAAGATTCTTCTTATTTTCTTTATCTATGTGCACAAAGGCTTCACAACCAAAAACTTTGAGATATGAGAGATCAACCTTTTTACCTATCCATGCCTCTTCTAGAATACCACCATCCAGAGCTGTAGAGGGTCCTCTGTTAATCAGGTACACTGCAGTGTCAACAGCTTGTGCCCAAAACTGTAAGGGCAGACCGGCATGCAATCTCATACATCTTGCACGCTCCATTATTGTCCTATTCATCCTTTCAGCAATACCATTCTGCTGAGGTGTCCTTGGAACCATCCTTTGCCTACGGATTCCATGCATGTAACAATAATCTCTGAACTTATGACTGCAAAACTCACCACCATTGTCTGATCTCAGGCACTTTAATCTTTTACCTGTTTCATTCTCAACCATAGCTTTCCAAACTTTAAAAGTATCAAATACATCAGATTTCTTTCTAATACTATAGATCCATACCTTCCTTATGGCATCATCTATGAAAGATACATAGTACTGTGATCCTCCAATGGAAGCAACCTGAGCCGGTCCCCACACATCTGTGTGAACAAGCTCTAACTTGTGCCTCTTCTTAGTAGACCCAGTTTTGAGAAAACTAACCCTTTTCTATTTTCCAAATACACAGTGCTCACAAAACTCTAGATCTATGCCTTTTAAATCTGAAAGCATACCTTTAGACTTAAGAATTGACATCCCCTTCTCACTCATGTGGCCAAGCCTTGAGTGCCACAATTTAGCATCCACATCTGAAGTAGATAACACAGAAGGAGATTTGTTAGTAACACAATTACACAAATAGAGAGTACCTTCTCTCTTACCTCTGGCCATAACAAGTGCACCCTTGGTCACTTTCTAAGATTTTGCTATGAGAGTTACAGTACAACCCTCATCCCCTAACTTTCCTGCAGAAATCAAATTTCTCTTCAAGCTAGGAACATGCATCACGTCTCTCAACAGCCATGTGTTGCTATTCTGCATCTTCAGCTGCACTTTACCTTTGCTAATTATTTTACAAGGCTCATCATCCCCTAGATACACTATTCCAAAATCTCCATGGATATAGTCACTGAAATATTCCCTGTTAGGAGTAGCATGAAAAGATGCACTAGAATCTAATACCCAAGATTCTATATTATTATGTAGAGAGAAAATTAAAGCATCTTGTGCAATACCTACAATCTTAGCTTCTTCCTTTCCTTTGTGCTGGTTGTCCTCCTTAGGCTTTGACCAATAATCTCTGCTTATGTGCCCCATCTTTCCATAATTCCAGCATTGTGGCTTCCTGCCATTTCTGGATTTAGATCTGCCTTTCCCCTTTGATTTGGATCTTGCTCTGCCTTTTTTGCTCTTCTCTTTCTGCCTTCCCCTGCTCTCAAAACTTAAAGCATTCCCGGATGCCTCTTCTGTGCTTTTCCTGTGTATTTCCTCATTCAAGATAACACTAACAACATCCTCTACTTTCAAAATATTTGATGGAGATGCAGTATTACTTACTGCCATTACTAAGCCATGCCAACTTTCAGGCAAAGAACATAATATCAAAAGAGCTTTTATCTCATCATCAAACACTATATTTACTGAACTTAATTGAGTCACAATACCATTGAAATCATTCAGATGAGTAGAAACAGATCCACCTTCATTCATATGCAAATTAAATAACTGCTTCATAAGATATACCTTATTGGAAGCAGAGGGTTTTTCATACAAATTCGCTAACGTAGTCATCAACTCTACTGTAGACTTTGCCTGTGATAAATTAGATATCACAGTGGATGCTAGACTCAGTCTTATAGACCCCAGAGCCTTTCTATCAAGAACTTCCCATTCTTCATCCTCCATGTCTTTGGGCTTCTTTGCAACCCCACCTAACGGTAAGTAGAGATCTTTCTGATACAGATAGTCCTCTATCTGCATTCTCCAATGTTGGTAATTTTTGCCATTGAACTTTTCCATTCTAAGCTTACTTTCATCTACCATTGCTTCTCCCACTCAAATAGAAATCCTTGCAGAAACTCCTGTGAAAACCTGTAATCAATACGCACTACACAGATCTAAACCACCTGTTAGTGAACCTGAACTTTGATACCAATTATCAAGCTCTAAACCTGTAACCAAGGCTCTGATACTACTTGTTGGGGGATCAAACCAACAATAGATTACAATTGTGAAAGCAATAAACGTGGAATTAAATTAGATAGACAAGTAACTAGAATGATAATAGTAAGAATAAGAGATACAAGAAAACACCCTGAAAACTTGTATTAATAAACTCTTTACAATAGGAATACAATTGAAGAAACTACGTTCTTCCACACCTCTCCTAGATGTATAGATTCTCACTAGATCTCTATTCCTCAAGAGCTATCTCTCTCAAGAACAACCAATTCTAACAAGCCTGGATTGATTCAATTCTGTATTGTTCTTCACACACAATGAATTACAATAATTCACTACAATACACAATAAGCTAAGATCTAATTCTTCATATAGAATTAGGAGATTTGAGCATGTACTTCCAACAAACAGTTAAACCACTTAAACAAGGGCTCTAAAAATAGTAATGCCAATAATAGAGACGTGAGCTTGAGTCTCCAACTCAAACTAATCATGCAAACACTCGCTTCTGTCCTCAGAAATCGCTTTCTAGACACGCAGGTAACCGACGTCGGTTCCTGCTGCTTGTCTGTGACCGCCATCGGCTGATCCTCTGTCGATGTCAGCATCTCTACAACTGCTTGTGACCGACGTCGGTCACTGCTGATCGATGCCTATGTCTGTGCAGACCCGAAACCAATAACTGTGCTCCTTGGTGAAGCTTTTAAGCTCCACACCCTAACAAAGATATCTCAAAACAACATTATTATAGTGTGCATCAGGGTTGTTTCCAAATAAAAAGTTATCATGGTTATATCAAATCATTTTCAAGTTATTTTTCAAGATACATGAAAGGTATTCCAAGGTCACTCAATTTATCTCCTAGTAGAGATACCTTGAAATAACATTCAATTGTGTGCATGTTCAAGGTATCTCTCAAGAGATACTTCAAAATAAAATTCCAATCATGTGTATCAGGGTTATTACCAAATAAACATGTGTCATGGTTATATAAAATACATTAAAAGGAACCTTTAAATTAAAATGTAAGTTATTCCAAATCCCTTTAAGGTATCTCTTAGGAGATACCTTTGAAATAATGTAAGCATGTCCATTTAATCTATTGCAAAAACACAAGCAAAAATTCATAACAACATTAGAAGAGGTAAAACCATGATCATTTGAAAATATTTCCTTTATTATTTTTATTAAAAAACATGAATGGATATGATTTTGATCATGTGATAATGTCAAAATTAATCCTATAGCTTGGCAAGATATTTTGTAGTTATCTACGTCAAGGAAGATCTTGTAAGCGACAAAAAAAACTTTGTCTACTTGCACAATGGATAAAAAGATTCCTTTCCTATCCTCATGATTATTAAAAAACTAACTAAAATGGATGTGCTACTAATGAGATAAGTACAATGGTTTCCCAATGGAAAACAATAAGAAAGAAAAAGGGATGGAAGGGAAGAAAGTAGTGGTGTTAGCTCAGAAAAACCAAAATGTTTGATTATACTCCAGAATCAATATGGATGATGGAATATTTCACCAATGTATTTTTATACCTACTATTCCTTTCCAAAATATGGGAAATATTCCCTTAGTCTAGGCCCACTTGGTATTTTAATTTTACACTATACTCTTCGATCCAGGTAGAAAACTTTTGAAGCATGGTCTATTTTCATCTAATGAGTTCATTAAGATGGTCACAAGACTTCATAAGTGATACCAACTATTTTTTTTTATCAACATAAAAATACTCTTCTGATGTATTAATGAGTTTTTTTGGTGTGATGTGCATCATCTCTTAAACTAAGTCACTTGTACCATTAAGGCTTACCATCTTTTTTAATGTATCGCCTATATCTTTTGTTAAAATATTAAGGGGATACTCTTCTCATTTTAAATTGAAGATGCCATCTTTGAGCATCATAAAATTATTCTTGATTTCAAATTGACACTCCTTGGGCATCTTGTGATAATTGGGAGCAATGATACTTTTGGCAATCAAAGTATTTATGCCCATCTTACAAACCTCATCCATTTTATGTTGGATCTTCTCCCATGTCTTGATATCCATCTCATAGAAAAACACTTTAACGTCACAATCCCTCTTATTGTCAACTATGTTATTCATGAATTTCAATTCTAAGTGGATTATTTCTTTTGCCCTAATGCATAGATATTCTTTCCATTTTTTATTTCTCTTCCTATAGACTTTAAATCATCAATTTTCACCAAAATAAAATGACTCTATTACAAAGATAGGATCTTCTAGAGCAATAATGGTAGTTAGAGTTACTACCTTGGGCTCACTTAGTACTTTTTTCAAGTACTAGATCATAGCCTAACTATGTTCCTTCAACTCTTCCATGGTTGCTTTATCTGTATATATCCTGTGACCCATGATGTTCACCAAAAATTATGAGCTATGATTTATCTCATTCCTTGATGGCTCCCCCAAACTATAGATATAAAAAATGTAACTCTAAAGGGGAGAATCTTTCCTCAAAGCATCTAGTGAGAGAATGGCTACCTCTACATTCCTTTCTCTTGTGGTAGTGAATTTGGTCCTGGAATGTGTCTTAGCCTTCTTAGGGCATTTGGCCTTATATGACTTAGTGACCTTCACTAAATTTATCTCCCTAATTTTACTCATAATATCCTTCTTCTTGACCTATTCCTTGACCCAAAGAAAGGGTTTGGTCTAAAATCCCATTGATGTACTAGACATAGATACAATCCTCAAGATAGTAAAGGGTGGTGTCATCAAAGTAATTAATGTAGGAAGTGCCACAAGAATGGGTTGTAGACTTAACATAAAATATTCAATTTCTTCATCATTTTACAACTCCTCACCACCCTTATTTGCTCTAGGTTCCCCTTTTAGGTTTGGTTCTATCTACTTCAAAATATAGACTGAATTGGTGAGACTCCTTGGGTAACATTTCAGTGGAGCTTCCTTATCCTACTAATTGACCAAAAGGTTTTATACCTACTTTACCTTATTTATTTTTTTAAGCCTGAAGTATAAATGAGACTATAATGAACTCCTTGTTACCCTTAAGAAAATCTTCACCAATCATGGCCTCTAAACCTTTATTGTGGGTTGGATCATGGACCTTGATGTGAGGAAGGAGACCTCAAGGTACTTTAATTAAAGCAACATAACGTAAAGTACTCTCCTCAAACCCTTTACTAGATTGATCTAATTCCTTATTAATTTTTCCATGGGTGGGGGTACCCATTAATAAGTTTAATCCCCTACCTTCCTTTGTACTCACATTCTCCTTTAGTGGTAAACTTGACACCTTTCAAGGGGAGGGGACAACTTGTGATGACTCTAGATATGTTTTTAGTCCTTCTTTTGGAACCACACCTTCAAGATCAGTGGTGACTTGATTATCTTACTCTGGCTCCACCTTATCCTTCTCATTAGATTTATTTATTTCCTCAACTTCACACTAATTATCTTAGCTTGGTGGATGGGTGATCACATTATCAACAAATGTCTTTATATCTGATAAGATCATTTCCTTTTCTTAAGTGGCCACCTCAATTCTAACCTTCATAAATATTCAAAAGAGAGGGTATCAATTGAGGAAATAACTTACTCCTTATCACCTTTAATTTTTACTCCTAAAAGACCCTATTCTACAAATAAATAAATCATTTTGACCTTCATTAGCATCTAGGGTCTTTCCCTCAGAGTTCTTTGCCTAGTTCTTACTTGTGGAGAAGTGAATGCTCGATGCTTATTCATCACCTCTGTAATGGGCCTATCTTCATCTAAGTTTTTATTTCATCACTCATATCTCTCAATATATAATTATATGAGGATTGATTCTCTTTCATCTTCATAGGGAGTTCTTTAGAAGGTAGGGCATTGAACACAACCTCCTTCCTCTTCTTAAGAATTCCAATTGGAGGCTATGAAGCCCTTTTGACTCTTTTTTTCTTGGGATACTCTACCTCTTCCATACCTCCACTCTTAAATAAATCTTTGGGGAGGGATAATGGCTAGTTATCGTGTTGGTGGAGTAGGTGGGATAGTAGTTAGATGAACCATTGGGATGGTTGCTAGGATGGATGGTATAGTTTTGGCTCCTTTTGATGTGATGGATATTAGGGTGGCATTGGCCAATATAACCTCCCTAGTAGTAATTTTGTCCCAAGTTTTAGCTAGATTTGTTAACCTTAAAAAATATAATCTTGACTTGTATTATGATGTGGTTATGGATTCCACATCAATTGGCTTGGTGAAGTTAACATCACCAACCTTGCTCTTCCCTTTTCCCTTTACCACTAGTGGTGGAGCTAAGGTACCACCACTATATTCTAGGAGGAAACCCTTTAAATCCTAAACTTCTCTAATTTCTTAAAGGGTAGGGGTGTCATAAGTGATGATATCAATCCCATGTTCCTTTAACCACCTAAATATTATTCTCATTATTATTATGGCCCCCCATGGAGTGGAATCATTTTAATCAGTAGTGAAATCCACCTATGACATAGCTTGGGATTCAACATTATACTATTTATATACTATAAATAGTTTCTTATTATCATCCTCCATGTCCTTAGGGATGGGATCGATATTGTAAGCAATATCTTTTTACAATATCAGTCTCATATAATCTAGCTTTTTGATATCTTCCTTGGTAGTGAAAACATACCAAATGTCTTAAAAATATTATTGATGTAGAATTGCATTGGTAATTATGTTCACTCACATCTGATATCATAGTTTATCTTTGGTGGTATCTTATCAATCACACACTGGCCCATCTCTTGTTCTAGTCCCTTAGATTTGGTAACTAAAGGATGTGAATAATGTATAATTTCAACTAGAAACTTGAAAGGGTTATTTAAGTTCTTTACCATTATCATCTCATATAGGGGCACTATCTACCTACTTAACTCCATCACTACTAGTCTATCATCTAGGAATTTCGATAGTTTATATGGAGACCCTGAGTAGGCACTTACCCTAATATAAGTAAATGATTTAAATTGAATATATGAGGTGCCGTATTTATCAATTGTGTCTCTATCCCCATTGTACATCCTATTGAGGCTTCTTATAGGATATAAGACACTCATCAGAGTATTAAATAAATAATTTTAAACTCTATATAATGTCTTCTTGAAGCCATTCATAGTTACTTCAAGATAAACCTCATATATTCTCCTCCCACTGGGATTCTTGGTGAGCCCCTATAATGTCATGATATTCACCAAGTTGTACATCAAGTAGGAGGACATGTAAAATATACCTTATAAAGTTTCATCAATTGCTTGTGTATATTTTCACTTAGAATGGTATCCCAATACAACTTCTTCACTTGTTTTAACACATAAATTAAGATTATGGAAATTTAAGGTTCAAATTTCTCTATAGTGGGCATCCCATAAACTCTTTCTACCATGAAAATCATTTACTATGGAATTTCCTTTAATTTTTCTAGTTTATAATCTTATATATTCTTGAGACCTTTTGCCTTTTCTTGACTAGCCAATAAGAGTTGACAATGTCTCATAATGTCTTAGAATTATTATCTCCATACTCGTGGCATTCTTCCAGAGAGTTTGATACTTTCAAACTAGGGAGGAATCCAAAGCATGATACTGAGGGCCAAAGGATTGAAGTAGCAAGAAACTAATTGGCTTCCATCAATGATAGTCCTAGTGTCTAGTTGGTATACTTTGGCACATGAAATCACTAACTCTAGGTATGGGGCAGCCAAGGTGAATACTATTATAGGGGTGATATAACTCATTATAAGGTTGGAGATTACTAGGAGAGGGTTTATATATTGTAATAAATTCAATAGGGATGTAAATTCTAACCCTTAAACATTTGTATCTTTCATTTCATCTAAAATAGAAACATTATTGCTCTTGATAGATGTTGATGTAGTCACCATTATTCCCTAGCTCTTTTAGTAAAATGCATTAAATTGAAATGAATTCCTCATTATGATAACCCTTGAAACACCTTCAAACCTCCTCGAAGAACATAATAAAATGAGATAAAAATCACTTACTAATAATTTGAAGGGTTGTATGTAATTGAAATTGAAGACCTTTAAAGAATTTGTTATAAACAATTTTTCATGTTGCACATATATAGGGCACAAAAATGGCTCAAAGATTCAAGTAAAAGATTTGAATTTAAAATTTAAATGTGAGTTAAGGTAATTTCCTTAGTTATACTACTTTGCATTTTGAAATTAGGGTTGCCATTAATGCTTTGAAGCTTAATGTCTTATTATCAACTACATTGTTTAGGTCATTTGAGCTTATTTTTTACAAAATAGAGAGAAGATGAAAATGTTTATTTTATGTTGAGAAATCCTCCTTGAAACATGTGGATTCATATAATAAAAAATTATCATTCTATCACTTTTGGATATTTTACAGACCTTTTGTACCTTACAAAGCCAAAGGTAAGTGACACAATTTTAAAAAAGGCCTTAGAGCTTGAAAATCCCTAAGGATATACCATGTGTCTTCACTTATATTTTCAAATTTGGGAATTCAAGCCATTGGTTACTCTTTTCACCTTATCCACCAAAAGATAAGTGAGGTAATCATGAAAAAGTGCTCAAAATTAATAAAACCTTAAGGAGCTACCATGTGTCCAATTTAGATGCTAGCTCAGACTCTTGGATAAATTTCTACTTTTAAACCATCCTTATTGATATAAGTAAGGGTGTAAGATTATTTTGATCCCCAAAAATATTATTATGATTCCTTGAAGATAATCACATGTCTTGTACTCAACTCATCAAGAAATTTGTAACCTAAATCACCAAAACACATTGAAGGTAAAACATGGCAATTTCACCTGGGGCTCCAAAACATTTCTTCTTTGAGTATAGAGCAACAAATCAATGTATTTAAGGAGACATAGATATATTTAAATCTTATCATATTGAATTTTCATATCCTAGACTACTTCATCCAAGGCATCTAGTAGTCCCTTCCATGTAAAGGACAATTTTATTCCTTCTGTAAAGGATAAATCCACTCTTGTCCTCATTTAAAATGTATCTCCTAGGAGATAGATACCTTTAAGGGGAAATCTACTCTTGTACATATTTGAAATATATCTCATAATAGATACCTTGAAAGTATTACAAAGGAATTTAAAATATCACCCAGTAGTGCCTTTTGTGTAAAGGAAAATTCCACTTATTCTTTGAAGGAGAAATCCACTCTTGTACTTATTTGAACGGTATTTCCTAGGAGATACATTAAAAGGGGAAATACACTATTATGCATGTTTGAGAGGTTTATCCTAGGATATAGCTTAAATTTATTACAAGGGGCTTCAAAATATAACCCAATAGTGCCTTTTCCATGTAAAGAAAAATTGCACTTGGAGAAATCCACTCTTAACCTTGTTTAAAATTTATCTCCTAAGAATTGTGGCTTACTAAATTGATCAAAATTGAAGAGGTGAGGGAGAAATTAAGTAATGTTAATCTCATCCAAAAATAAGTAAATAACCAATGGTGTGATAGAAATTCATCATATCCAAGATTTAAACTTGGAGATTTAGTTCTCAAATATTAAATGTATTTCCTAGGAGATACCTTGAAGGCGAAATCCACTATTGTTTGCACAACTCATTTGAAACATTTATTTACATAAATTGTCCAATGTAAAAAATCAAAACAAAAATGTTTGAAGACTAGAAGTCCTAAATAATAATTTTTAAAATCTAACTTAGGATGGAAAATAATCTGAGGTGGCTATTGTGCACACATAAAAAACTACACCAATAAAAGAACTATTACACATATAGAAATATGAATCAACTTAAACTCAACTATATTAATCAACATGTTCACCAATATTGAACTCAACTACCTTAATCAAGATTTTCACCAATGTTGAATCCTTATATGTGCCAATATCAGGGTCTAAAGAAGCAATTTTATTAGTTGGAACAAAAGGTATTTTCTTGATGACCTCATCTTGATTATTGAATCAAACAAAGGACGCACCTCACATTATCATGATGTTTTTTTAATGATGACACAAAATCAGATCAAGAGCTTAGATATTAACATTTGTAAGTTAATTATTCATAAGGCCTTGCATGTTTATGGTTCTTTGGGCTTGCATCACATTATTTTATTTATATTTTTGTCCCATAAGCTATCTTTTTCCATTTATAAAAACTTGAATAATGAAACTTGTAGAAGAAGTTTGAAAATTCATAATATGGGTGGGGACCAAGATTGGTTCAAACTAGATTCATCCTTTGATGTCAAGGAAAAAAATACATTTAGAATAAAATGGTCAAAGGTGGATTGGCTCCCATTATGGAACTAATTATTGGGCATGACACAAGGCTTGCTAGGGACTTCCCTCATTTTTGGAAAGATCATGAAGTTTGTATGCATGGCTTGAGAATCTTGATCACTAAAGAGCTCCTTAGAGAGACTAACAAAATGTATTTTTATAGAATAAAAGCATTCAAGGACAAGAAGAGAAAGGAGGAGCTTCTCAGCATTTTGTTCATGAAGGAAAAGAAGAAACCCAATATTTCATCCTAGAAAGATTTCATGAGGTCAAAACTACTAAAGAAAAGGCCTGAAGTCTACCTTAAAATAATGAGGTATATTACCTTAAAATGGAAACATTATGTGAATTTTTGAAATCACTTCTTATTAATCAATCATTCTAAAGGCCACACTATTAGCATTCTATTTTTTCTTCTATAATTCTTGGAAGATTTGGTTCTAAAATTCAAGAAGAACCATTCAGTAGACATAATTCACCAAGGTCTGATTTTATTGTTAATTAAGAGAGGAGAACCATAGTGGTCTAAAATCATCACTAAGGTGATTGATATCCCTAGTGATAAGGAATAAACTGAAGAGGCAAGTAATTTTCCATAGAGTTAACTTTTGATCATAAACTAGAGGAACAAAGTGTTAGGCATTCTATCAAATTGATATAGGAGGAGCCTAGACTAAACATGGGGAGTCCTACCTTTGTCCCACCATTATATAATAGAGGTAGAGGGGTTTAAAATTCTAATTCCAAGGTGGATATCATGAATTCCCTTCAAAATTTGCACAAGAATATTTCCATCCAAAAACTTCTATGCAATGAAATCATGGACATGTTTTAAAAGATACAAGAGCTCCTAGGTCACATGTTAGTAGACTCTAAATTGGGTAATGATCATATAGAATGTAATCCCTAAGGAAAAAAATCAACTTAGAGTTGTGGAAAGGAGGACGTTAACATGGATGTTAAGGAGGAAAAAGTGGAGATCTAGTCTACCAGCCTTAAATGCAAAAGACATGAAGATGATACAAATAAGTTCATGGGAAGTTGTACCATAGGAAGGAATAGTAAAGGTGATAATATTATGACCAAGAATTTGGTCTTTTATTTAGATTTAGAATAGTTGGGCTTGCTCTGTCTCTTTTTATTTAGTCTTAGGGTTTTTTGGTTGATATTTTGCATAAGTTTGGTAGCATGGGGATTTAGCTATCATGTTCATCAATTGATCCTTTTTTGTCCTTTGGCTTTGTCATGTATATATTTTGGGTTTCTTTTGTAAAGGTAATGAGCCCCTTTAACCTAAATTTTACCCAATTAAATAAAAAAACAATAAAAATAAAAATAATATACATTGAAGGGCATTGTAATACCTTCATGGATACCTTCAAGATATCTCCTAAGAGATACCTTTATGAATAGAGGAACCATTGAAGGTATTATAAGGTGTTGTTATCTTGAAAGAATTCCAATTGTGTGCATTTTCAAGGTATCTACTAGGATACCCATTGAAATTACTACAAACACATGTTTGAAAGTCTCTCATATGATATACCTAATACTTTACAAACATGCATTATGTTACACTCGAAGGTACTAAAAATACCTTCAAGATATCTTCTTAGAGATATGTTGAAATAAAAATCTAATTGTGTGCATTTTGAAGGAATATTAGCAAATTTTTGTGGAAACTCTCCAAAACATGGAATTATAGATATAGATTTCATAGTAGGAAGTAGAAAATAATCATAATAGCATGAGTGAATTTAGACAATCTTCAATTTTATACACTACAACAAATATAAAGATAAATAAACATGGAATTAAGAATTATAGATCATAAATGACATAATACAAGATAGAACAAGCTAAAAAAATAGAGTAAACACTATACATCATGCATAGGTAGAAAAATCTTAGGAAAAAATAACATCAAAACAATATTACATTATATCATAGCATTAAATATATCTTTTTACATGGCTTTGTCTCTTTACATTACAACTTTATAGCATATAAAAAGAAAAGAGGCATATCATTCTTATATCTATCACTTGCCTAACAAGCCCAAAGACATCCAAAAGATAATATAGATGAAAAAAATGATACCTTATGAACATATCCTTGCTCCACATCCAACACTTTCATGGACTTAAGCCATTTTTTCTTTTTGAGACAATATCTAAACTCTAATCTTAGGTAAAGCTAGAAAATATTAGCCTTTCGCAAATGTGGTAGTAATCACTACATGTTTTCTAATCTTCCATACTTGACTATTGCCCTTTTTAGTTATTATACTACAAAACTTTAACTACACATTTACCTACTAGTAGGTTGTGGCTTTCAAGATGACACATTTATATCTAGATTTCTCTTCCAAAAAATTGATTTGAGATCCTATGGTGGGATGAACTTAGGTTCATCTATGATATGTGAAATAGTTGGTTTAACTTATGAGAGTTCATGCTTAAGAATTTTCCAATTATCAAGAACTTTTCACACCATGGTAATCTAAATGCATTGTGGAATCTAAATGACCATCAAATTATGAATATCTAATTATTCTATGATGATAAATAAGTCTCTATCTTTTGACAACTTAAGTTGGATATTTGACATAATATCATCAAACTTGTATGCATTCTTTTAGGCTTGAATTGCCACAAATGTGTTTCACATTGTCTCATTTTTCCATACTCGAAACTTTTTCATCATAATATCCCTAGCTTCTAAAAACTATTGAAATGCATCATTTAGTGTTTCCCTAGTAACCATTCAATAATTCACAGCAACTTTAGATTTATCCACCATTTTGAACTCTAGTTTAGTATAATCTAAGGATTTATCAAGATGTTACCTCCAATCAAGCATTCCTTACTCAACCTGTTTAGTCTGATGTGTATTTATATCTAGAACCTATACATATTCCTCTAGAAGTTTGTAAATTCCTTTCATCTCAATGCATATAGCCTATCCTTCAGTTCATAGTTTATGTACACTCACCCAATCCTTTATTAGCTTAGTTATTAGTGTAGTGAGTTATTTATCCTTGAACATTACTTGATCACGAAGGACCTGGGCAACTAGAGGAGGATAAGATGTATTGATGAGCTACCTAGCCTTAATAGTTTGATTTTCCACTTCTACTTTCTCTTTGGACAAATAAAAAACCATATGTTCCAAGTTTGAAGCCTTTCACATAATGGATTTTTTGAATGCATCTACTCCTTCAATTTTTTTAGACAATGGTATCTATGAAACATCCAAAGACATCTCCATAGAATTAGAATCAAGCACAATAGATCTCATTTAGATAGTAGTAACTAGGGATCCCTCTATTACATATACATCATACAATTCCATATCAGATTATTAATGCTATGAAGATTAAAATTTGATAACCATAACACCTTTATGCATGCAAAACTTTCTTGACTAGATTAGAGGGATACGTGTATTCTTGTGTCTCATCATTCCCCTATACTTCACCTAATGGGCACTACTTGTTATGGTTAGCTCCCTAAAAGATACCAAATATTTGATAATGATAGTTGAAGGACTCTATTGATGAAGACTATGTTTTGTGTGCATTAGTGGTCATATCAAGCTCCCTTCCTTTAGTATATCTAAACACTACTTAGATGATGAACTAGATTATGGATCTTTTTTGAAAATTTCTGCCACAAGTTCATACTGAGCTTCTTCTTGACCTATAATATCAATAATAATAGAGGGCTGGGGTTATGTAATGTCAACCAAATGGTCACTACTTACCTTATTATTCACTTGGTAAGTGTGCACTACTTTCTAGAAAAATAACTCCTTATCATAGACCTTTTGACTAATGTTTTTGACCTGAATTGAAGAAATTATTGTTCATCAACCCACAACATTGAGAGATCATACTCCTAAGATATTCTTGGCACATGTGGGTTGTCCAACCAAGACTTGATTTATATTGATCTCTTTTGGATGGTGGTGGTGATTATCTCTACACAATTCCCTTTTATTTGTGTTTTTATTTTTATGTAGGAGTTGTGGACTACTAGAGTGAAGGCTATTGTTGTGTAACTAGTTGTAGTTGTTCTTTCTCTTGCTAGCCTTATTGTGTGACTAGGGATATTTACCTCCATGATTCATCTTGTGATTCCAAAAATGTGATGAAAAAGGGAATTAGAGTCATATTTGACATGCATAACTCATCTACCTTTATTTGAATCCTATTGTATAGCTTGGTTACTGATGCATGCTTCCCAAAATATTACATGACATTTTATGCAATTTTAGGGTAAAACTTTATCAAAGTTGGAGCCTCAAGTCACCATGTGTTAAAACACCCCAATTTCTTATGATATTTCCCTATCTTAGTCTAAGTTATGCCTATGAGGGTAGTAGTAGGCTAAATTTCCATAATAACATTAAATTGGCTTAATGGGGACTTTCATCGGGTGAAGCATGACAACAAAACTAGAAACTGATATTAGAAATTTTGTGATCTATTTAAAAGTACCTTCTTGATATTAGTTTTAAGATCAAATATGAGAAACTAGGGCTAATTTAATTTCTTATTCTATTGTAACATGCAATACATAATGTCA
Organism: Torreya grandis; assembly: GCA_037957365.1. Classification (NCBI taxonomy): domain Eukaryota; kingdom Viridiplantae; phylum Streptophyta; class Pinopsida; order Cupressales; family Taxaceae; genus Torreya; species Torreya grandis. Next base: position 4,134,206 of record JARHVA010000801.1, read on the forward strand.
ATTACTCCTTTTGTTGCCTACTTGGCTTGCTTCATTATCTACCAAAATCACTTTGTAATACACTCTACCAGCATCCAACTAACTACCTTAAAACATCCTAAATAGAGTAAATTGGTTTTTTTATACTTACCTTAGTGTTAAAATTTTCCCAAATATATGGATGAATTGGTAGTGTGGTGGACTTATATCACAATAATGATTTTCCATGATTTAGGAGGCTTATGGCTCTCATCATGGTTTACACATTGATCTAAATGGTGATATCTCTAGACAAATGAATATCCCCTTGGTTGTATCTAATTAACAAGGTATGCATGACATCATATAATTACTTGAACGTAGTTAAATTTATTATCCTATTTATGTTGATAGGGTAAAGAGAGTAACTTCGACCATTTCCACAAAGTTAAAGGGATCAAGGTCATTGAATTTGATTTGTTGAAGACTTGGTACAATCCCCACTTATACCTTCTTTTCATCTATGATCAACATCAACAACTTTCTCCTATCCATAACTAAACCTGTAATCTACACTATTTGATTGATTTATTATACCAAAATCTAGGTATCAATTTTTTCGCATGAGAGTAAATAGTAAAATATTCTTATTTTCCAAAGTATATAATTATTTTGCATTATTATTATACTTTATTTTATGACTATTAACATTCTCTTACCAACCTCTTAAAATTCACTGACTGCCTATGCATGAGCACTCTTCCTCATCTTTAATATTTTGGCTTTGATGGTGACCTTTTTTGTCTTAAAAATATTGAAATTACCCCATACCCTATAATATCCCAACTTAGTCTACCTCTAAAAAGATACAATATTTATAAACACCATGTCATTAATGGTCTTACACAACCATTAACAATCTTTTTTCCATACCTATCTTGTCTCCACCACTTTCTTGGACTTAATTCAAGATCAATATACTTTTATTACTAGATTGTTCCTTAATCTCCTTTCTTTGGAAAAGTACAAATAATGATATTTTACATTTTGAACTAACTTATTAAATTAATTTAATAATTTGTATTATGCATACCCATAAGAGCCTCTTGGTCTCTACAAGTGCATAACAAATAGATGTAGTCACAAATGAAACAAGAGTCCTTAGCCAAGGACCAAGAAATATAGTAGTTTAAGAATGACCTCACCACCCACTCCTAGACCACAATTATCCTATTGGGAGAGAATAAATAATGTGAACACAATCATAAAGCTAGTGCTTTGGTTCATCATGGGCTAATATTGACTAAGTGTATTTGAAAAATTGAAGTCTTCATCCCTTCCAATGATGACACATGTTTTCATGGCACTCCTCAAGAAATAAGGGACTTATTGTTTAAATAAAAGGCATGCCATTGGCCTAGGGAAGTGGGCCCCATTTTTATTAAGAATTTTAGAGGTATTTTAAAGAGAGACATGTATCACCATAACACTTCTTACATATCCCTAATATTTCATACATGAAGTTCCATCTGTTAGTCTATGGGTAAACAATATGGAGACACATGGCATAATCATAAAGAATCACTCACCCAGTGAACTTGAAATATTTTTTAAGTGTTGAAATGTCATGGGTTTGGGGTTGCATGCCACTTATTATTAAATATTAAAAAATAAAGTGTTAAGATTAATATCATGGGTACCCTTGAAGGTATTATAAGGTCCTTCAAGGTATCACCTAGTACTACCTTCAAACCTTGAAGGGTTATCATACACATGTTTAAATGGTATATCTTAAGATATAACTTCAAACATTTGGTCCCATAATAGAAGTTAAAATCAAATACAAGATCCCAAAATGTAATAATCTAATCATTTTCCATAATTTGGCTCAATATCCCCATTTTTCTTTATCAATTTATATTGTAATAAAAAACATGGCTGAATATTAACTTAATTAGCTATTTTTCTCTATGTAATTATTCAGTTGTTATACATGTTTGAAATGTATCTCCTAGGAGATACCTTCAAACTAGGATGAAGCAAGAATTGAAGTATGCAGTATATGATATTCAATTATATTATTTTTTTGGTTTGACATAAATTATGTATTTAAAAAAATGTTATACATTAGCTTTTTAACATTTTTAGCTTTTAAAATATCTCAATGCTTATTTTCTAGTATAAATATAGATTTATCTCCTACATCAAGTATAAATTAGACTAATTTTATAAATAACCTGATTAACAACTCTTTTCATACCATTTGTAAATGTCTAAATGAAAAATAATATGTCAATGGCTTTCCAATGTGGAGATTATGTTTATCTCATAAATAATGGTAAGGTCATTGGTGAAGGAACAATTAATGAATTGGAAAGTCCAGATGCTAAATATATGGAACCCATAAATCTCACTTCCACATGCCATAATGAGAAAATGCCTATTGGATGTGTAAGTGTTAATGTGACTAAATATTCTAATTTAACTCTATTACTTCCATTTCATGTAGATTTTTTGGATAATTTGGGGGATGTATTTTATATTTTTACTATAAGAAACATAATAATGATGTAACACACCACAAACAAGTTTTCTATAGACAATGACATGGAATAAAGTCAAAATAATTTGCATCTAATTCTACATATACAACCATTGCAATAAGAAAATACTTATTTGGATTAATTTATTTGGTATATCGATGACCCTAAGACATTTCGAAGCCTAATAAAAAAATTGTTGGGAAAAGGGTAAATTTATTTCTCAAATGTACAACTCTTTCAAATGATGAAAAAAATGTTTTTGGTTATGTTGAATTTGCACAACTAGGGGATATTTTTAGTTGAATTCCTATCCCAATGTTTAGAAAATGAATTGAAAATTTACATAAGGCATGTTATACAACATTATGAGATTTGAAGTATAGAGATAATTGAAACATCAATCATTAGATGGCCTTTTAAAAAATTAATAGACACTAAGACTTATAAAGAAATCAATTTACCATACATGACACCAAAGGAGAAATAAATTGGAAATGTTTGGGACATAGTGGATAATGAATTAATTCCTTGCTTTACATTCCTAGTGAAAAGGCATTTAATAAAATTAGCTCATTCCTAAAAATCCTAAAGAAGAAAAGGAAGTCAGCTAAACAATTCACTCAATCAAGTGGATTTTATGAAAGCATAGATGGTGAGATTACAACAATGTTGGTGGATAAATGTTACACCAAAAAATGTTTTCAGTCAGGATTATCATTTGAGATTCTAAAATCTAAAAAGATGAAGTTGCTTTATTCCACCAGAATAGATAGGAGGCAACATGTCTTGGATACCCTTTTTGCCAATTTATTTAATTAAAAAAAACTAGCATTGATTTTTATGGTACAAACATTTGTTTGGAAGCTTGGCTTAAAATATATGGATTTAAGAAAAGTAACTTTTTTGACATTCAAAATTGTCAAAAAGATGGGAAATCAAATGAATTCCATGCAGGGATATTTTGATAAAAGCCACAAAAGAAGACAATGGCAGCTAAATATTTGTTGGACCAATTGGTGGATACTTTTTTAGATGTTTCTCCATGAATAACATGCTAGGTAGATATAGATAACTAATGAGAAAATGTTTGACATCTTCTAACATCTTTCACTCAATAATTTATGGGGTGCCACATCAATACGCAACTAGTAGATATAGAATATGAGCTAATGTCCTAGCCAAAATTCAATAACATGTGGATAAATAATTTTCATGATGTGACCATTGCCATGTCTGTGACTTTGCTAGGTGCAAAACATGCATCTTGTTGACTCAACAAAAATGCTCTGGGTACCTCTCTAGAGATCAAGAAGAGTGTATCTATCAATAATTCATGATTCACTCAAATCAAAACCCTTTTACAAGATAAATCTATTACACACATAAATGAATGTCAAATCAATATCCTGAAGAATGCCTCAGTGTTAGTCATGACAAGTTAGAACATCAAAAAACATTTTTCTAAGGATAGTGACAAAAACCAAAGTATTTACCAATAGAATATTAGAGCTATAAATGGAAGGGATTATAACACATGGTCATGGTGTAGGTAGATATGGGCATTTTTTTAGCATATGTTCTTGGAGTGTCTAAATTTACTATCACCTCATTAAACAAGTACTTTAGGGATATGACAATAATAGTGCCAGATACTTATTGATATTTACTATATAAAACTTGGATCTTCAAAATATCCATTTTATGATAAACTTTTCTATAATAACTACGAACCTAAATGTAATAAACATAAATAAAAAGCACAATCAATTGGTGCATTTAAGAAACTTCCTTCTAAGCTATACCTTCAACTAGACAACTATTATGGGGATAATAAGAATAGGTAAATCCATCCATAATTATATTTTAAAAATGTTAAACCTTATATGGAACTAATGTTACATTTACAAATTCAAAAAATCATGTCGTTTTGTATAGGTATGTGTTGCGATATTTATATTTTTATCTACAAAGGTGTTTTCCTTGATGTCAAGGTCAGATTTATGCTTGTAAGACATACCCATGAGGACATAGATGACACATTTGAAAACCTATCTGAATGTATAAAGATTAAATATGTATGGAGTGTGGTAGAGATAATGGAAACATATAGGACATGTGAAAATACAAGAGACTTCATGTCATATTTGATTGAAGAGGTAGTATATTTCAAAGAGTATGTTAATAGTTACTAGTTGAAGGGAAGAAATGAAATAGTAGGCTTGAAAAAAGGTAAATACTTTATTCTATGCACGGATCAAGGTTATCCCATTATGCATAGTAATATATATATAAGAGATAGAAACTAGTCCCCACCTCAAATTACATTATGGGGAACAAAATAAAATGGTGAGCCAAATGTTCCAAAAGGTAATATGACTAAAATATATTTCAAGGACTTGAAAAATAGAAAAATGTCTCAATATTTTATTGTTTCTGAAGACTCAGATAGAAGTAGAAAAAAGAGTGGAAAAGAAATTAAATATAACTTGAATAAGTATGTACAACAATTCAATGAATTTGGTTTGACCATAGATAGTAAGTGTAAGGATCTAGCATATTAGTTATAAAACATCCATGACATAATGAAAGAAGACATGTTATCTTCTAAAGTTTAGTGCACAAGATATTTTTAGCATAAAACTCATCATAACATACCCCTACATAGATATCTACATAAAATAGTTCATGGTAACACCCTTGATTTTGAGAGTGGCATCTATAGATACATATGTTTGTCTAATAAGTAAAAAATAAGAATTGTATTTGATCTAGCTCAAGATGTGCAAATCAAAGATATGTTATTTGTTAGACCTAATGATTTTATAAGAGTGAACTACAAAATATGGGTTACTAGAGATAAAATTAATATTGAGATGCTACAAACAAATAGGCATATAGAATGAAGGGTCAATATAGCTTGGTTCATCTAGTTCATGTAAGAATAAAATATGTAAAAGAAGAAAAAAATTATTGAAGATGCTTGGACAAGAAATGGGAGCCAAACCGAACTGGCACATCTTTACCATCCATACTCAAATAGATAGTATCATCTACACTTAGAAACTAAATAAAAATTGGAGAGGTCATACACTTGTTCTCACTAATTTTTTTAAAGGAATTTTAACAAAATATTTGAGTGCATCATCCCACTAGGGACTAATAAAAATAGTGATAAAAGGATTATGAAATTTGAAATGGTGTTTCATTAATTTTGGAATGAGAAATATGAATGTTTATTTTAAAAATTTAGTCCATTTTGTTATAATGTATAATGTTTTATTGTTTTATTTATTTACATTCATTTCTAGTGGCACTTCACATTTTGGGTCTTGGGAGATACACTTCAGCATTTGAGTTTTATATTTTCTACTATGACAATTTAGTATTTTGGTAACTGTGCATCTATTTAATATCATTTGATTGTTGGAATGTCTACTTTGCATTTTTTCATCTTTCAAAATGGTCTTTAGAAAAAATTATTTGTAATTTACACATGTAAGAATTTAGTACACTATAGATTTTATTTTTTTAAAATACAATTCAACATTCCCATGTATGCAAAAAGGTCTTTGGGGTTTACACCTCAAAATGTCCCACTTACATGCCAAGATTTGTTCTTTGGCATATACGTATCGACAAATGTTATTCATCTTTTCATGTGGCACACAAGATTTTTCAAGATAATATGAGATAAAATTTGACAATCATGAGGACATCACTCAAATAAAATTAAATAAATAGTTCACAATCTAATCAACTGATGACACATGGCATCCCAATCATCTCCAGTGTTATAAATCACATATCAATTGAGTGTGTGATTGATGTATAAATTAGTTTTTATTATGAAATATAGGACCAAGTCTTAGAATATATGTAAATGCATGGTTTGTGAACCAATTTGAATGGTCACATAATTTGGACTTATTAAAAATATATAATATAGATGTGATTTATTTGTTATAAGTCCAAGTAATTCAAGATGAAGTCCAATTTATTTATGATAGTTTTCAAATATTAATAAATAAATTATTTATGATCATTTTCAATAATTTGGACTTATTGAAAACACATTATATAAATATGAGTCATTTGTAATATGTCTAACCTAATCTCAATATAGTCCAATTTAATTTTGATACAATTCAATTTATTTCTGATAGTTTTCAAAAATTTAGACTATTGGTTAGTCAAAATTATATGAAATAGTCCTTACCTCTTCACATTTATCTTGATGAGATACATACATATGAGGTAGGAGAGACTAGCACATCTCGTACTCCTCCACTTATAGTTGTTTCCTTAGTTATAAATACTTAGCTAGTTATAATAGCTTCATCCATTCTAGCTATTCCATCAATAACCATTCCTACAACTATTATAATTACACAATTACCAGTAATAGTTCTAGTAGTACCAATTGATTTTATAGATATATATCCTCTTGAAGTCAAAATTACTTCATTAGTTATAGATGATATTTTAGCACCACCATCTTCTATTACTAAGTTGATGAGACTCCCATATTACAGTTACCTCTTATGCTAAATTTCAAGTTACCATATGTGCATGATGTTATATAGATTGCTAGGCTACTTTAGATTATGATATGACACCCACACTCATAGATGATTATTTGTGTGGATTGAGCTTTACACCAGTTGTCCTAGGAGAGTACCAAGATGACTTTAGATCCATCACCACACATCTTGCATCACTCTTAACGTCTTACACTACACCCTTAGGATATATCACACATTCCTAGCAATATAAAGATCACTTGGCACATATAATACACATGGCTACCTCTATGGATATAGAGTCAGTCATTTATATTTAGGTGGGAAACACATATAATCAACCATAGATTATGCTATATATGTTTCCGGATCATAGATTAATCACACTACCTACAATATGACATAGATATATTAGTAAGTTATCATGATAGGATGGTCACCCATTTTGTCTCTTTCACAAAATCACAATACATGACACTGACTTACATAAAATGCTATTATAGATATTGAATAAACTATAGGTTCAAGGTACTCTTCAGATTACATCACCACCAACACTAGCTTCACCACTTCCATCGAAGTTGTCGACTACCAAAGCTAAACATCCTAGAGGATAATCAATAGCTTCACCACTAGAGAAACCTTCAGTTCACCTTTGATAGGATGATACCAATATGAGTGATAAATCTCAACCTACATAAATATCATAGATATTACTAACACATAATGAGATAGCCACCATGTATATAGAGTCTATAACATATGATGATATATATTATGATAATCTTGAGGCATTCGATGATGGTCGTGATCCCCTATTTCATTTCCATCCCCAATGGGATCCATCCTTAAAACCTATACCCTCTCCAACCTAGTATGTTACATCATTTGTGTACATATTGCTTTATTCATATGCTTGTACATAGTTTCCTTTCAACTTGCTTGTACATAATTTTTCAAATTACATGTACATAATTCCTTTTCAATTACTTGTACATATTTTCCTTATGATTTATTGTACATATCTTATTTCAAAAATACTAAAAATAATAAAATTTTTAAAATATAAAAACATTCAAATAACTCAAAAATACACAGAACATTTGAATTGTATGGATTATCCATGCTTTACATTTATACTACCATGCTAGACTTAAATTTTGTTGTTCTATGCTATTTTTATTGATTTATCTGCATTGCCAATGCATCACTTGATCTTCTTTCATTATGTGTAGTGACATCCAGATCCTTGATTGCTTCATTCTACCCATTGAGGGGGCATCCTATTTCATACATTCATGACATACATCTATATATCTACCCATCAGGAGAATCTTCTACATGATTACACCATCCAAGTTATTTCATTCCTACACCACACACTCCAGTTATCATGTTGATGTACATTACTTACTAGCTTACATTTATTACTCTATTGACAATTTTAGGGAGGATTAAAAAGTCAGTTATTCAAGCATTAGTCCATAAACAATGAAACATGAATAAATAACTAAATAACCAAGCCTATTTATTCCTATTTGAATTACAAAGGATAACATGAAATAAATGAAAGAAAGCAACACCATATTACTTTCCCAAATCGATTCATCATACCCATGTGGCTTAAAAACATGTTCTCCCTTGATTAAGCATCCTTGTCTTTGTCAACAATGGTGGTAACCTCCTCCAATGCCTCAAGAACACTCCATAAAACCTAGATTCATGATTACAAATCACTAAACTAGCCTATCAACGAAGCTTTGTGGAAATAATTTAGTATTACAAATTTTTAATGTTCAAGATTTAGAGATATTTAAGCATAATAACCTTACACCAAAATAGCTTAGAAATGATGTCCATGGCCTCTCTATTTATATATTTTTGTGATTGGTCAGAATCAACATGAATGATCCATCTCAAGTTTGAGATGTGTGGTTGAGGATAATCTTAATATTAAGAAATAAATCCATAATTATCCTCAAGATGACCTTGGAGGAAGGGTCATTAAAGAGGCATGAAAGGCATTAACTAGGCATGGGTGACCCATAATCTTGATATTTTATGCAATTATGGCTTGATGGATGCCACCCCATGGATGATATCACTAGGTGATGCAGATAATAAGAATCAATTTTCAAAAATAAATATTCAACAACTCTCATGGAAAATCCATTTAAGCTCTTGATTTGGATTAATTAGCCTTAAACAAGTTTAATCAACATGTTTGCAATTACTTTAAAATTGAGCCTTAACTAATCAAAATGGTCAAAAATTCATATTATTGGGTCATAATTTTAGTCAAAAAGAATTAGAAGGTGACACTAGATGCATTAAAACCCTATTCTTATTTAGGATGTTTCCAACAACAAATAACAAAGGTATATGATGTGTATTAATGAATTAGAATAAAATAGTGATCTAGATTAATAAATCATGAAATGGTCATTTTGGCTTGAAATTATTTGATCAAAGTTAGCTGACTCATAAAATGTATTACCCTATTTAGGCATAATTTGACCTAAATTAGAACTTGTAAACAAAAAGTTAAAACCTTTTAGGGTAATGTATGTATTTTGACCTAAAATGTGTATTTGAGTACAATTCAAGTAAGATTGACAATTTCAATGCAAATGGTGTTAGGAATTGGATGTCTACATTTTACCACTATTTGAGAAGGCATAGTGAAACATTTAAGCGTAGCAAAATCTTTTCAAAAAAAAAAGTTGACAAGAATAAATTAATGCCCCCTTGAGAGGTCATTCTAGGATGAAAGAGCAGGATGAACTCTCCAAAAAGGAGAGAAAGTGAGAGATTAACCCAAGGAATAGATCACATCTAGATGAGCTAATACTTGTACATGTTATTATCATCAATGATCAAAATATAATTAGAGGTATAATAGGCCCTAGAGATGGGGGAATGGGAAATATACAATCCATAAGTGTAAGGGAGAACTTTAAATTTACCCAATTTGAGAGTACAAGCTGTGTGCTTATGGCATTGATCAATCCTGAGACAATTTGCATAATAAAATATTACCATCATGGTATTTAATGTGGAGATCTTGTAATTTAGAGGAAAAGGGAGAATGTTCTACTTTATGAAGTGAAGCACCACTAGAATGGGGTCTCTAAAGAGAAGATAATAAGAAGTGCCCCAATAGAGTAAATGTGATTGTGATAAAATAGGTGTGTCCTAGTAGGGAAAATATTGATCAGTGATAAAGAATAAAAAATGATTTTTCCTTTGTAGAGCTAATTTGATTCAGATGTTTTTTAAATGTTGTGTACCCCAGCATGTGCAATTGACAATAAAAATAGCTCATGGATATAATTAAAAAGATAGGTTAAAGTGAGTGGGCACAAATGTACATGCAATGGTGTAATGGCTTAGAAATCCATATAAAACCAATCATATGAGAATGCACAAAGTGATGAAAATAACAATGGAGAGAGTTGATTTGACCTTAATAGAAATTGAGTACTACCTACATAGTTTTATGGACTCATGTTTCAACATGAACTTTAAGCTAATGTAGTTCACCCAAGTTTTGGAAAGAATGGAATGAGGATTGATGAAAAGTGACAAATAAGTGATTAAACCTAAAATGTATGTATAGAGATGCAAGTTCAAGCATATACAAAGAAGCTTTAAATTAATGCTACCTAGAAGCCTAATTCCATATCATGAGCCTAGGTTTTGAAAAGTGTTCTTGAAAATCATTCATTAGAGCTAATGTTGACATTTAGACATTGAAACCTGAGCATAAAGTGCTTGTTATATCAAAATAAATTAAGCATCATAAGTATGAATAACTTAAAATGAAATAAGATTCCAATTGTACTGATCTAGTTCAAATGTGAATATCTATAACTAAGGATAATGGTAAAACAATGACCAAAACTAGAGCTACAGTGATTTACATTTAAATAAAAAAGAAAAAACAAAGAAAAATATAAACATAAATGATCCTAACTTGAAATCAAGATATGATCTATCAAGACTTAAGTAGGAACAAAAAAATTTAAAAACAAAAGGTAAGAACAATTTAATTACATGAGACCAAGATGTGAATAATCAAGATTCGTGTGGACCATCAAGGAATTCTTGAACACAAAAGAGAAAATCAAAATTGAAAAAAAAAAAAAAAAGAAAGAAACACAAGATGAAGAAGTAATAAAAAGAGAAAAAGAGAAGAAATACAAGGATATGTGTGAAAGCACAATAAAACACCAAGAAAACACAAATAAACACACATAAACAAAATCCAAGTTAGTATGGTTTAAAGATAAATGTTCATGCATGTACGGTAGAGGCATTACATTCTACCACTTCATAAAAAAAAACAATGACACAATAATTGTTCCTTAATTAAATAGGAACAATGACAAAAGAAATGGGGGAAGAGAAGAAAAGGAAGGGGTTGGTAGAGCTGACTCTAGATGTATAAGACAAGTGGATGTTGCCTACATACTTCCATGGATGCTTGTCCCAATATGAACTTCATGCCAAATGTAGTTCTCTATGGGAATGGAATAGAAAAAATGATGATCAAACCAACATGATTTATAGAATAAATGGAAGAGATGAAAAACAAATGAGAATGGTTTGGCAAACAAGAAGATAATGAGATGAGAAATAATGATCTTATAAAATGGCAAGTGTGTGGGACAAGATGAAATGAACTAGTGTTTCTGTGCTTGCAAAATGGAAAGAACATTCAAAATTAATAATTGCTCAAAAAATGGTGAGAGCATTCAAAATTAATAGTTGCTCACAAAATGGTGAGAGTGTTCAAACATATTTGTTACTTGTAAAATGGTGAGAGTGTTCAAACTTAATAGTTTCTCATAAAATGGTGAGAGCATTCAAACTTAATAGTTTCTTGAAAAATGATAAGCGCATTCCAACTTAATAATTTAATAATAAAATGGTGAGAGCATTCAAACTTAACAGTTTCTCACAAAATGGATAGAGTGTTCAAACTTAATAGTTACACACAAAATGGTGAAGCATTCAAACTTAACAGTTGCTCACAAAATGGAGAAAGTGTGGGATGGTAGAATAGGAGTCTACAAATATATAAAAGCATGAGATAATGATTTTGTTATTTTTTGGATCATATTTTGATTTTTTTGGTATTTTCAAAGTATTTATACTATTTTTGGTGTTTTTGGGATTAAAATATGCACAAGGTAGGACCATCTAGTCAAGGAGATGTATGTCCTAAGAGTAGAGGTTCCAATAAGATAATCAATCTAGTTATAATGGCCCATGATTAAAAATAAATTAGAGTGAGGTTCTTGATAAAATAATAAAGTAGTAAAATACTTGTACTGAAAAGATGTAGTTGTTCACCTGTTAGAAATTGCACAAGATTGTCCTAGCTAAATTGATTTATAGAACCACTATTAAAGATGTTCATAATGTTTATTAGACATAATTGAGATCATAATTGGTCAAGGGACCAAAAATGTTCATGTTTATAACATGTCCTATACATAATAGAGAATATGCATCTTTGAAGAGAAATCGAAAATGGGATGAAGAATGTGTTAAAAGTGCCAAGAGTTCAAATCCTTTACCATCAAGATTCACGAAAAGTGGACTAGGGTAGTATAAAATGTGGTCAAAGTAAGATAAAAGGGTGGGATAAAATTATGATAGCATAAATTTCCCCCAAGTTAGGGGTATTGTGGAAAATGGTTCAAAGTTATTCATGCATAAAACCTCTTAAGGTGTATGATGTTCAAGGGCTCTAAAATTTATTCACCATTAGGTTTATCCAATCAAGATGCTCCTGATCTATAGTTTATCATGACAATGTATGGTCCTAGTTAATTAGGCTAAAACTTGCATTTATTTTTGGGTTTAACATTCATGTTCTTCTGGTTCAATCTCAAATTATTGAGGGAGAATGCATTTTTTTAGCTTCTCTACAATCTATTCTAATAAGCCTATAAGTTTTCTAGGGCAGCCAAATGCTTACCATCAAGAAGTTCTAGTTCTTACAGTCATGAGGCTCTATATTCTTCATCATCTTCAATGTGATCTAGTGATATTATTAATGACAAGATATCAATCTTGACCAGGATAATAGCTTCAGTGAAAAAAACAAGGGAGTATGGAGTGTCTTTAGTTGGGGTGTGATGATTGGTTTTGTAAGGCTAGAGGGTAGGAAAGAGTTGTATGTGCCAATTATGACCAACATCAATGATAATCTTTTTTAAGATGGCTAGAATGGTTTTATTTGATGCCTCAACTTGTTCATTTCCTTATAGGTTATATGGAGTGGATTTCTTGTGATTGATGTTGAATTTTTCACGAGGATATTTCACATCCTCATTTACAAAGGATCTACCATTATTAGATATAATGCAAGTTGGGTTGTCATATCGACAGATGATATGGTAATGAATGAATTTGGCTATTTTTTTCTTGATAACATAAGTGAGAGGAATGGCCTCATTCCATTTTTAATGTACTCAGTTGTAGTCAAAATGTGCTTATGGCCATCTAAAGATGTTGGGTTAATTTTTCTAATGAGATCAAGACCCCATGTGGAAAATGGCCATGGTGTTGTAATTGGCTAGAATGGTAAGGAAGGTGCATGTATCAAGTTACCATGTTACTGATAAGGAACACACTTATTTACATAATTACAAGCATGTGTCTCCATTTTAGTCTAATAATAGATTTTTATAAGAAGTTTCTTTGCTAGGACCACACCATTGGTATGGGCCCTACACATTCATTCATGAACATCCTTTAGTGCCATCTTGGATTCTCCCAAAGATAAACAAGGAAGAAGCATTACATCATAGCATTTTTGATAAAAGCATATTTCCAAGGAGGATATAACATGTTAGGTGATGATGTAAATTTTTTTTTTGGTTATTGGAAAGGTTGGAAGGAAAGACATGCCTATAGAAATAGTTATAAAAATATTGGTACCATGGTGGCTCAGGTGAGAGATTAGGATCAAAAATGGTGCATATCCTCTTTAAATCTAATAAAATATGTGTTGGTTGAAGAATATTTTCAATTAGGAATTAATAAGCTTTAGCACTATCACGCATTTGAATCATGGAACTAATTGTTGCCATGGCATCGAAAAATATATTGTTGTCTCATGGAACTTGCTCAAACTGTAGAGATTTAAAATGTCTTTTAAGGTTATCAATAATTTGCTTGTAAGGGACAAGCTTATCATATTTTTTTGATACTAATCAGTTGTCCTATTTATGATTAGTTATGAATCTCCATAGACCTTTAATTTTTGAATATCCCATTTTATATAAAAATGGAGCCTTTTAAGCAATGCCACATAATTGGCCATATTATTTATACACTAAAATTATATATGGAAGGTTTTGGGGATCAAATCCCCTTATGGAATTATCAATAATATGCCAACTCTATATCTTTAGGATGTGAAAGATCTATCAGAATAGAGTGTCCACTATTTAGGTTCTTGTGAGGCTTGTTCTATCATCATGATAGAATCATCTAGAAGGTCAAAGTTGAGAGGTTGTGGCTGTAATAGGAGATTACACAAGTTGGTCCACAAGAATCTACCCTTTTATTACCTTCTTATTATGGTATTCAATATTAAACTTGTTGAGGAGCATAATCCATTTATCCATGCATCCTTGGAGAGCTGCTTTAGGTAAGAGGAACTTGAGAGGATCTACCTTAGTGATAAAAATAGTTTTATTATTTAGTAGAAAATGTCACAATTTTTGAGTGGTAAACACTATAGTCAAACAGTCCTTCTCAATAGGCATATAATTATGTTCATAGGATACCAATATGCAACTTAAATAATAAACTATGTGTTCCTTACCATGATCATCATCTTGAGCCAAAAGTTCCCCCAATGCATATTCTATGACTGATATGTAAAGAAGTAGTGGATTTCCTTGTGTTGGAGGTCATAAGACTGGTGAATTGGCCAAGTATGTTTTACACTTTGAAAATGTTAACTGACAATCCTCATCCCATTGAAATGTCACCCCTTTCTTTAAGAGATGGGTAAATGGGTAGTACTTATCTACCAATTGAGAAATGAACCTATGTATAGACTGGATCTTGCCTTGTAGACCCCACAACTATTCAAGATTGTTGGGTGAAGGCATTTACATTATAGTGGTGACCTTTGTAGGGTCAACTTTAATCCCTCATTGTGATATAATGAACCCTATCAATATTCCTGATGTGACTCCAAATACACATTTCTTAGGATTCAAATAGACTTTATATGCATCAAGTCTCTCAAATATTCTTCATAAAATGTCAAGGTGTCCATATTTTGTTCTTTATTTTTCTATTATGTCATCAACATAGTCCTCGATAATGCCATGCATCATGTCATGGAAGATGAAAATCATTTCATGTTGATATGTGGCTCCAACATTCTTCAAATTGTATGGCATAACATGGAAATAGAATGTCCCCCATGGAGTTATGAACATGGTCTTATGCTGATCTATAGGGGTTATCTTGATCTAATTGTAACTAGAAAATCCATCCATTAAGGATAACATCTCATACCTAGTATTTGAGTCAACAATCATGTTTATGTTGGGTAGAGGAAAATCATCTTTGGGACATGCCTTGTTGATATCATGAAAATTAGTACAAACATGTATGCCTAGGGTCTTTTTACTTAATAGCACTATGTTAGAAATCTATTCAGAGTAGTCCAGTGGTATGATAAAATTGGCTCTTAAAAACTTCTCGAACTCAACCTTAACCAAAAGGGCAATGTGTGGATGCATCTTTCTTAAATGTTACTTGACTGGTTTAGCATTAAGGTGAACAATTAGATGATAGACATCTAAATCAGGATCCAAGCCTAGCATGTCAAAATATTCCATGCAAAGATGTCTATAGAATCCTTAAGAATAGATATAATATGTTCAAATTCTACTTCAGTAAGGGAAGCTCCAAGATAAACATTTTTGGGATCCTCTTAGGTTCTCAAATTCACTTTTATTGTGCTCTCCATAAGGAGTGTGGATCCATCTTCTATAATTATAGGGAATGTATGGTTGTGATCATGTTATTCTACCATATATTCTTTTTATTCCTCCCAAAGATCTGGATAATATGAAGAATTAGAATGTACCTTCTTAGGTAAAGGCCAATTGGCAAAGACCTCTATAAACTCAATAATAAGATGCTCAAATATTTGATGTTGTTTTGAAGAGATGCTTGTACTAGATATGGAACTTGGGCTAGAAGGACTTTTTATGTCCTGAAGGGATGAGTAAACTTTCCTACCTAGGAGTACCTAAAATAAGTTTGCACTCCAAGGCTTTTCTTTTTCTTTACTTTTTCCCTGATCAACAAGTGCCTCAAAGAGGTTTTCACCTCAATATATCGATGTTTATTCTTTATTATGACCAATAAATTAGTCTTACTCTCTAAAGTAGGTAGAAGGACTCAATGAAAAACCAATACGTTGTTTATGATCACCAATGGCGAATGCATATTTTAGGCCCATGTATTCTATAATTGATTATTTATTTTGAAATTCATCAAAGCATACAACTCAATTTTTTTGATCCCAATCTATGAGTTCAGGATGGCAAAGGCATAGGTTACAATGAGAGTTTTCTTCAGGATGGGAAACACCAATGGTAAAGATATAATGTCTTGCTTTAGGAAGCAAAGCACCACTAGGATAGGTTTTTGATTTATGATGGAAATCTCCAATAGGATATATTTTTTCTTTAAAATGGGAAGCTCCAATAGGTGTTATGGTCAATATAATATTTGAATCAAATAAATTTAAATTAATAAACTCATAGAAAAGGCTATAATGGGATGTTGCATCATTGTTAGGAGTTTCATTACTATTCACTTTGGAATAATCAGTACCAAATGTTATGAGGTCATCCTCTGGTGGTTCAAATCTAAGACCATGATTCCCATTAACAATTCTAGCTGATAAGAGCTATAAAATTGTGTGCGCCTAGGGACTAAGGACTTTCCTTGTATAGTCAAGATGATCTATTATCATATTAGGGATAAGATACTTTAGATTATAAAAAAAATCCACAAGGCCCTTAGAATATAACAAATCACCCTTGATAAAAGCCTCTCAATCTTTCTTTGGTGCAATTTTAGGCATAAAAACTAGAGGAGGTTTTGGTTGCTTCTTCTTTGGTTGCCAAATCTGATCAGGTATGTTAGGCATTTAAGAAGTTTTAAGCTTACCAAATTTCTTAGGGGATTTTGATAACTTTACAATATGGAGGACATCTTTTAGATGATACATGGAAATGCCTACGTCTTTAATAGTCACCTGATTAGATAGAGCAACAAGAAATGGATTAATTTAAGTGGAGGCTAGATCACTATCATCTATATAATTAAATGGAGATGGATGAGAAATGATGGATTTATTTTTATTTGTAATGCATTTAAAACCTAGTCAATAGTTATACTTTCAAAACTCTACTTTGATATTTTTGCAATATTGTTATGGCTGATGATCAATAGGAATGGTAACCTCGATCCCATCATGGGGAAACTTAAGTCATTGGTATAGATTAAATGGAACTACTTGTACTTCATGGATATAAGGATGACCAAGAAGTATGTTATAAGTAAGATCAATATACACAATATGGAATAATGTGTGATGAGAAATATACCCAACCATCACTGGAAACTAAATTATACAAGATGACTCCCTCTCGGTGTTGTCATAATCCTTGATTGTAATAGTCTCTAGCTAAATGTCTTTATCCATGTAACCTAATCATCACATAAATTTAAGAGATATGATGTTTAGCCCTAAACCATTATCTAAAAAAACCCACTTGATCTTGTGATCCACAATGATTATCTCAATGTATAGTGGGTTATTGTGATTTGGGCCAAGGGTGGATATGTCATTTTGATCAAATGTGATTTGCCAAAATGAAGACAAATGGCTAATTAGGTTCTGGAAATGATCAAGGTTTATATCATTAGGCACAATAAACTCTTGTAAATGTTTTTTTAAGATGGTTCTATAGATATCAGATGTCTATAAGAGTTGTATGTTGCAAATTTTCATAGGGGTTTTATCTAATTGGTCCTTTATACAATAAGGCCTTTGAATTATTGATTGAACTATTTTAGTCTTTTTTGGAATAATATTCGGCTTTGGAACTATTGGCACAATGTTCTCATTGGGTTTATGGAAATAAGTGCATGAAGGGCCCTAGATGGTAACTCATGAGTATCTAGCTATAATTGCACAACCTAAAGGTGGTAATGAGTCATTATAATTAGAAGAGTGAGGCATAGGGCCTTGGGTGGTTATTTGTGGGTGATTAATAATATTGATATAATTTTGGGTTAGTGAGGAGCCTCTAGAATAATGGTACTATTATTTAGTATTAGTAACCCATGCAGATAGATTTGTAATGTGATGATGCAAACTCAACATGGTATTACTAGAGGGATAGGGTGCTGACCCTATAATGATGGGTATCATGTTGCGAGGAAGATGAGATTAGACATGTAGTGTCATAGTAATAATGGCAATGTGGGTTAAAAATGCATCCCATAGTGTTATTATAGTCAAAATGCACATTTTTGTAAGCCACATTATTAGTGTGGGGATCATGATCTCAATTATGATTATTATGATTCTGACCTTTTTATTAGTTTTGACTCTACCTCTATCCTTGATTGTAGCCATTTTGATTTTTATTGGTGGTGGTGGATCATATCAAGGAAAGGGGTCTTTGTAGATTCCCATATCCTGATTAGGAGACAAATTAATTTCTATCTCACCTTTTTCAATAAAGTCCAAAATAATATGTCACAGTTGAACACAATGATATGCACCATGACTAGCAACATGATGAAAGTTACACCATTTGTTCTCTTTGTACCAGTTTAGTTTTGGTTGATCTTGAGGAAATGGCCTTGATACTAGCCATATAATTAAGTTAGTTTTAATGCATTTTTGTAATATTACTTTAATCAATTCTCCTAACATTCTAAAGACTTTAATATTTTTATTAAATGTCCTTCATGGAGGTTGTCTTTACAATGTAAGAAGTAGATTTGAGGGAGTTAATTATACATTTGGAGGAGGCATAGTCTATACCATTTGTACATGTCTTATTTATATCACCCCATTTCTAACCATGTTCTTACTTTCTTGAAATCCCTTAGAATTATCTTGTGTAATTATTTGAGGAGCTGGTAATTTAGTCTGATTAGATGATTGTCCTTGTACAAAGATCTTAACAAGGCCCCTAGAAATAAGAGCCTTCTTAATCTACAATCCTTTGTCAATAATTTATTCAAATGCATTATCATAATCTAACCATATATTATACATAACTTTGGGATGAATATTATGTGCAAAGATAGCAACCAACTATTTATCTAGTAAATTATGTTGAAAGTGGCATGCCAATACTCTCCACCTTTATAGATATGTAGCGAAACATTCACCATCACATTGTTTAGCTTTGCATAAGTCAAAAATTATAATTTCATGTAATATATTGTATGATAAATGGTTAACAAAATTTTTCAATAAGTCGTTTAAATCCACAACTGATCCCTTAGGTAGTTTAAGTAACCAATCAAGATCTTGTCCTGTTAAACTTTGTGGAAATAGTCATAGTAAGTGCTCCCTACTATAAGCAACCTCTTGACACAAGGAAAAAAATAATTGTATGTGTTCACATAGATCTCCTTTCCCTTTGTATTTTTGAAATTTGGGTGCCTCAAAGTGAGGTGGAAAGGGGTTTTGGAAAATAGATAAGTCAAATCGATATGGGTATATCTCATCAAATTTATACTTTTTGACTTTATTGTTCATCTCCAATCCTTAGAAAATATCCTTAATAGAATTCCATTCTTACATCTATGGTGTATTTATGGATTGGATAATATGCTATTGGGGTGGAATGTGCCCTTGGTTTTATTGTTGTTGGGGTGGAATGTGTCCCTAGTTTTGTTACTATTGGGGTAGAATGTGCCACTAATTTTGTTTCTATTGGGGTGGAATGTGCCCCTAGTTTTATTGTTATTGGGGTGAAATGTGCCCCTAATTTTGTTGCTATTAGGGTGTAATGTTCCCTTTATTTTGTATAGATCTATAGGGAGCATATACCTTTCGATATATGATTTGGTTCTAATTTGATACTTGAGTTGAGAACATAGGCCGTTGATTCTTGCATTGTAAAACATTCCTAGAATTTGGTTGTTTTTTGTTTTGTTTATTTTCAAAATGTCTATGTTTATTTACCAATATTTGGTTTCCTCAATTCTAATTGAATTTTTGGGTTTTTGAGTTTGTAAAGTAACAAGAGGTTTTTGATGATTTAAGAATGTATGTTCTGTGTCAAATGGAACATCTTGTAAGGTCTCTTGTGACATTAACTATCTATTTATATTACCTTGATCCACTATGGTAATGTTCTCATCCAATATGTGTTGTGTACTATCCACCATATCTTTGTGTTATTTTGAAGCATTATTATGAATAAAAGTGGAAAATAGGGAGTCAGTTAAGTCTGTGACAAGTTGATCTACATATTGCTGACTTTTTATTTTGATCTTAGCTAAAAGATCTAGATTTGTGGGTTTTAACTTTGTTTGTATTTCCTTTTCTTTGTTAAAATAAGAAGGTATGTCTATTTGTGAAAAATCTTTCTCTTTCCATCATTTTTATCCTTCTCTAACTAAGGTATACAATTTTTCTATAGGAAAGTTAAAAGGTAATCTAGCACCTTATTCTATCAATCTAATAAGGGCTTCATCTTGATCTTCTTAGGGTTGATATTCATTGTAATTAACTTTAAATCCTCAAATTTCTGGGATAATATAAAAAAAATGGGGTTATCTTAACCATCATAAAATTTCTCATCCTCATAACTAAGGCCATAAGAGGCCCCACTACGAGTGAACCTTTGAGTCATATCTGAAAAGAGATGCTATATTTGTTTGAATAACTTTGGACCAATGTTTGATAACCAATAAAAGTATGCTTTGGATCTTTTAGACAAACAACCAAGGTACCAATAAGACTATAAGGGGGTGGTTTTAAACCATGCACAATTTAGAATATTTGGTTCATGAAATTACTCAACCTCTAGTAAATTTGAAATCATATATATTAGAAGAGAGTAAGGTAACTCAAAGACCCAAGGTGAAAACTAGTACACCAAAGCCTAGATATTTGTGATACACCCACACTACAAAATGTAGTTTCAACTTCAACAACTTGACCCTAGAAATTTGGAGGAAAGCTCTCTAGATTATGAAGAAGACAAAATGAAAAAATAAACTGAAGATGTAAAAACATATGATAATCACTAAGTATAAATCTAGGACTAAATGGGTAGCACAATGTTGCTACATGATTCTAGTAGGATAAAATATATTCTAAGACCCAAAGCATGAGTGATACACATGATAAATTGAGTCCACCAAGATGATAATGTGATTTTGAATCTTGATAAATGACCTCTAATCCAAATAGAAAATTTAACCTCAGTTAAAATAAGCTTAGTGAATAAATGGTGAACCCACTTTGATGCACAAACCTTAGAGCTTAGAAAGGTTAATTTTTGACTGTGGATTATAAATTAAGGATTTAAACAAATTGGGTAAAAGTTATAGACTCAATTGGGAAGCATGAATGTGCCAAAGTGGATGTCATGCCATAAAGCTTTTGATAATAAATTGAATAAGGAAAAGATTAATTTTACATTTGGACAACACAACACCTCCCTTACTCAAGAAAGTTGAGGACAATGTGTTTTGGTTAAGTTCATTGAGTTAACAAGTAGTTTACACATAAATCAAGACCATGTAAGAAAATGATAAGAAATAAACATCTTAAGTCTAAATTGACAAGGTATGGCAAAGTGGGGTCTACTAAAATATCAAGTTTAAAATGTTTCTAGGGGAATCAATTACATAATGACTTTCACGCCCAAACAATGAAAAATAAAAGCATACATTTTGGGTCTGTATCACTTACCTTATTGCAAAAAGGTCTAGTCTTTTATGCAACCACTATATCCTACTATTCACTCAGTGTATTGTAATGTCCAAAGTGCCACTATGTTCCATGTGTAACTCTAAAGGATTTAAATGAAGTCAATGCCAGGAGGTTAAACCTTAGGTCAAAGCTTCCCTAAATAACTTGTAGGAGGTGATGAATACCCCCTTTCAAGCCAAAAAGCATAAAAATGAAGAAAGAATGAAAATAGAAAGACTCTAGGGTCATTTTCAAGATCACCCAAACTTTACTGAGTTTTTGGGGAGTGCTTTAGGCGATATTATTTCTAAGCATTGGACTAGGCTATTTGTAATAGGAATGGTGATTTTGATTTTGAGGGTTCATTATAGGGTTAAAATGGAAGAATTGACAAGTGTGTTAAATTTTAAACCCAAATGAAATGTTTGGTGGTGTTCATTTGACCCCTTGGTCTTAATTGTAAACTTTGAAAACATTCACCAAAAATAATTAAATTCTTTGTTAAACACCAAAACAAGGTTCCTAATCATTTTTTAAGCATATAAAGGTGATTTAAACATGTTTTAAGAAAATTTTAAACTTGATCCTATAAAAAAATTGTTAGCATGTCCTTTCACTTTGAATCCCTTTTGAATTTGAAATAAGAAACTTTGGAAAAGTCATTCTCGAGTCTGCATTTTTGGAAAAAACATAGTGATCGACATTGGTCAATACAACCAACATCGGTTACACCTAACTAAGATCTAATAGATGTCAGTTCTGATAACTAATGTTAGTTAAGCCAAATAAGTAATTTTGATATCTCTACCAATGTTGGTTACTATGTAAAAATTATGGCAACCAAAAATGGAAAAATAAAGTTAGAAAACCAATTTGAAAGATTTTCAAGAGACCAAATGAATATTTTAAAGTTGTAAAAGGATCTTATTTAGGTGTAGGATGCATCTTGTCCCACTAGGCATGTGAAGATATAGAGAGGATTACAAGGCAAGTTAGTCAAGAATTAGTCCATAAACAATGAAACATGCATAAATAACTAACTAAGCAAGCCTATCTATTCCTATGGGAATACAAAGGATAACAAGAAACAAGTGAAAGAAAACACCACCATATTACCTTCCCAAATGGATTCACCATACCCATGTGGCTCAAAAATATGTTCTCCCTTGATCAAGCATCCTTGTCTTTGTCAAAAATGATGGTAAACTCCTCCAATGCCTCAAGAAAACTACATAAAACCTAGGCTCATGATTCCAAATCACTAAAATAGCCTATAAATGAAGCTTTCTAGAAACAATTTAGCATTATAAAATTACAATGTTCAAGCTTTCAAGATATTTGAGCATAATAACCTTGCACCAAAATAACTTATAAATGATTTCCATGGCCTCTCTATTTATAGATTTTTGATATTAGTTAGGATGAACCTAAATCATCCATCTCAAGATTGATATGTGTGGTTGAGGATAATCTTAATATTTGGAATTAAATCCATAATTATCCTCAAGAAGACCTTGGAAGAAGGGGAATTGAAGAGGCATGAGAGGCATTAACTAGGAATGGGTGAGCCATAATCCTAATATTTTATGCACATATGGCTTGATGGATGCCACCCCATGGATGATGTAACTAGGTTATGTAGATAATAAGAATCAATTTTCAAAAAAAAATATTCAACAACTCTCGAGTAAAATCCACTCAAGCTCTTGATTTGGATTAATTAGCTTAAACAAGGTTAATAAATATTTATGTAATTATTTTAAAATTGACTCTTAACTAATCAAAATGGTCAAAAAGTAATAATACTAGGTCATAATTTGAAGTAAGAAGAATTAGAAGGTGACACTAGACATGTTAGAACCGTATTCCCATTTACGATGTTGTCAACATAAAATAACAAAGGTACATGATGTGTACCAATGAATTAGAATAAAATAGTGATCTAGAGTACTAAATGGTGAAATGGTCATTTTAACTCAAAATGATCTGATCAAAGTTAGTTGGCCCATAAAATGCATTGCCCTATTTAGGGATACTTTGACCTAAATTGGCACTTGTAAATAACATGTTTGAACCTTTTAGGGCATTTTATGGATTTTGACTTAAAATGTGGATTTGAGTGCAATTTGAGTAAGACTAATAATTTCAATGCAAATGGTGTTAAGAATTAGATGTCTACAATAGTCACTAGTATATAACACTTGGGTATTTCGTAGCATCTACGTAGTCTTTTACTACATGTTTTGTATAATTTCACTTCTTGCTTTGATTAGTTATATGTGATTGTATTTATATTATTTACATGACTTATTTTATTGCTTTGTATAGCTAGATATGATTAAATTTCTTATTTCTTGTTTTATCTCCAATGTGTGCCTTAAGACATTTTCCAATGTCCATTACTTGTACTCTTATATATGTTTGTGGCCCTCCTACCAACCTTACTTGTTTGTAATTATATGTGTATGTGGAATTTGAACATGCCTTTTATGGTTGCTTTCCTAGTTTGAGTGACATGATCCCATGTCCCTTGTTTGCCTAGTCCCTTGTCCACTTTTATGTTCTTCTTGCTTCTTAACGTATGTTCTTATTGATTATTCACTTATCAATTATTTTATAATTCCATGAATGACATCATGCATTATCTTGCTTTCTTGGATTCCATGATGGACATCATGCTTTATCCCTCCTTGACAACTAACAACTAACAACTAAGAAATAAAAAGTATCCATATTTTCACTTTTAGTTTAGTATATGACATATGATATTAAATTTTTACATCTATCTAGGCATACCCATGTTGATCTAACAATCTCCAATACAAACTATGTTATATCTTGAGACATATTTTCAATTATTATTGCTATATCATGTATTTCATTGATTAACACCTTTACAAGGCTCTTTATTCATAGGGTAGTCATTACAGGGTATTCATTGCTACCCTCAAAAGAGGGGGAAATAATAATTTGTTTTTTCACAAAGATCAAAGTATTATAAAGATCAAAAATTAGTTTTTAGAATACTTAGAACAATAACCAAAACCCAAAATAAGAAGAATAGACTAGAAACATAGTGATGAATATATAATAGTGATTAGAAATAATAATTGATAAGAGCACCATACTTGTAATATAGTGTTGGATAGAAAAGTGTCCTATTTTTGTTGCTCCTATCCAAACAACAAAAAACCTAGATTTTTGAAAAATAAATAAAAAGGCAAGTTTAGTTATTGTTTTATTAGCTATAATATAGTTCATAATCAGTAGTTCCAGCACAATTTTCTTAAAAAATCTAGATATAGGGTGCATCATGCATGCCATAGTGGCTCTTTCTTCTAGTTTTAGATTGTGTAGTTGGTACAAATTATAGATTAGAATCCATGTTACAAATACTAGTGATTAGGGGCAATATTCATGACACATTTACCTTCTTTTCTTTTCTAGTTTAATACATTACCCACGTATTCTTAAAAGTTACATGACTTATTCCTTATGTAGGTGGTTAGCATCATTTTAGAATGTCTTTCATATAAACCTTGTTCCTTATTTCGAAGTGGCTTTCATACAATCCTAATCTCCACTTGTTAGAGTGGCCAACATTGGCCTATTTATTAGCACACATTAAACTATGCATTATACATTGTCATATTATAGAGCATTAATGGGATTTAGGAGCCATATTATATTACAAACATTGATACCAATATCAGTTTGTAGCTTTAATTAGTGGGAAACAAAGGAGCCAAAGGATGAAATATCCT